>QGSO01000264.1:1412658-1995809 GCA_011037825.1 Carya cathayensis
TTTTTTTTTTTTTTTTCCAACTATTCTTTCTGCTTCAAACCAAAGACGTATCCATCTTTATAAACCATCAACTATTCATGTACATGCACCATTTGGGCATTCATTTGTTACTTTCTTAAGTTTTTTCCCTGTCCCATTCTTTCAGTTTGTGTGTATATGTTTAATTCTCTGCTTCTACCTAGCTCCTAATCAAGAGGCTGCTGTTTGTTTACACCTTCTCTACTTTTATCTCCTAAGAGCATTGATCTACTACATATATATGTGGGTGATACCAAATGCCAGATACTATACAAAATTCAAGGTGTCTCAATGCATGTTTCCATTTGAATCCTACAATTTCAAGAAAAATTTCAACTCTTTGTATATATTAACTTATTAAGGGAGCTAGCCATTGATTCACAAGTCCTAAAAATGGCAGATACAGAGAGGTTAAACTCTTAACCCTAAAGATGGATCATAACATATTCCAGACTTCATCTTTTCCTTTTTCTTTGGTCGAGAAGGCCCATTGATAAGAATCAATATTTGCCTTGCATTTCAATTTCTACATTAGCGAGCCCTTAAAGTACTTAGATATATGTCAAGAGTGCCCATTCCTATCAAGGAACCCGTCTCAGTCTGTGCCCAACGTCCATTATATTTCAAAAATTCATAATTATCTTCCCCATATGTCATCAACTGCAGAAATTGGTTCTTTGCTTGCTTTACTCGATCGATCAAGCATTGCTGTGCTTAGCAATTAAGAGATAGTAGCATTTGGGGTGACAAGAAATAAATTTTCCGGAGAAGCCGGCACATCTCTCGCTCTCTCTCTCTCTCTCTCTGTGTTTTCTTTTGGACGAATCCGATTCTATTCAGAAGATCTACCTTCGCGGGCAAGAAAAGCAGCAAATTACATTAAATCCGTACTTCAACAATATGATGCATCAAAAGAGAAGTAAAAGCTCTATCTTCCAAAAACAATAGTAATATCTTATCAACTCGTTGCAGAAGAAAACTGGTAAATGGAATTACCAGCATAGATACAAATTCACCAAGAAGTTTTAACTTCAACAATTATAGAAACAACAGCCAGGGAGTGATGAAATAGTCACATTTCAATGCGGCTTATCAACAACGGAGATAATAGAACATACCGATTGAATAAGAGTGAGTACAATGAGAATGAAACCTGCAATAACAGAAATTATGGCCCATGGCGTGTTGAAATAATTTTGTTTCAAATTTGCCTTCCACCTGTGCCAGGGTCTTCTGCAGTAAGTGTTCAGATCTTTAGAAAGACGAGCAAAGTAGAATTCCTCAAATTCCACGACCACCCCATCAGCAAGTTTGTTAATAAGAATTGCCCCTTCATTGCTGTCACCTAGCCTATTCTCAACAATTCCATACTCGACCAGCAAATCCACATCCTTATGAGTGTTCACAAGGCGATCCATGATGACAACATAATCATTCATGTAATTCTTATCACAATGGCATTGCTCAAAGGCAACCATATTTCGGATGGAGAGTTCTGTTTCGCCACATATAGTAATCTTTGGGATCTTCAGAATCCCTTTTACGAACTCTATGTCAAATACATTTTTGTTTGATCCCACCTCAAACCTGACTCCAGCCTGGTGTAGCTCTGTCATGCAGGGCATCGTTAGTGTTTGAAGTTTCGTTTCTATTTCTTGTCTTTCCCGCAAAGGTAGATATAACTTTCTCAGAAGATCAACAAAATGTTCACATTTGTCAGAATGGATTTTCATCAACTTCTCATTTGTCACCTCCAAAAACATTCGCTCTTTGAAGAAATTATATGAAAGCTCAATGATGGAAGGTCTCTTCCCAAGCTGGTACGGGATTGTTACTTTGCTTAGTTCAAACAGATCCTCAAGAATAAAGAAAGGAACCTGATTTTCAAGCAATTGCATGTCAGACCATACATCCTGTATCATTCTTTGTTTATAAAATATGCGGTCATTTCTATCTTGCAGTACTGGGAAATAGGACCTCAGTAAGACCTCAATTATGAAGGCAGTGTCCACTACAATGATCTCGACAAATTTATCACATCTAAACGGAATGGTTTCTGCATAACAACTACGCAGTCTCACTACCTTTTCTTCGACAACTTTAACATAGGACTCCAAGCTTTCCTGGGACCGTTCTATAAAATCTTTCAGGTACCTCATTTTGTGTTCTTCCATGGCTTCTAAGCTTTTTCTGCCATAGTGAAGCGGGCCAATGGAGACTACCTGAGGTGTATAGTCTTTTTCTTTGGCACGACGTAGTCGCTCAGGAACTCTATAGATACTACATTCAGAGGACAGACGGGACAACCCGTCCAACTTCGTCTTCATTGAATTTGCCAAGCCATAACAGGGGTTTTCTATGTCGAATGAAGAACAGTTGCCTCTATCCATTTGGTTTCAAGAAAGACAACTCTCTCTTGCAAAGCCCTGAAAATAGTTATGTTCAAGATATAACCTTACAAGAAAAAAATATATATGTTCTTGATATGTGCATTGAACAAACATAGAGCTCAAACTTTATCTGGCGATCGAGGCCAAAGCCCTGGCAATGTAAAACAGCTAAGCTAGCGAATTGCTCAGAACGATGACCTTCCACAAATTTCCAATTTCTTGCGTAAATCGAGTCAGTTGTGCCTATAATTTTGGTTGGAATGCCAGACACGCAGTATCTTTATAAGATTTTTACTTGTAATGCAATCCATGCATGCATACGAATCCGAATCCTTGTGAAAAGAGAGAGAATTGCAAAAATGCGAACTCTCATATCATCTCTTTTCTCCGGCCTGTTGTTTTCTCTCACTTATTGGTGCCTTCTTGATACTACGTTTGGTTGCTAAGAAACGGAAAAGAAACCAAATTCTTCAAACGAATTGTAATAATTTTTTTATTATTTGGGGATGAAGGGGAAAAGGAAAAAAAAAAGGAAAGGAAAAGAGGGTGTAGCCAGGTACCATACGAATTGAAATCTCAGCACTTCCACTTAATCCTACCATATCAAGAAAAACTTCAACTTTTAGCACTAGAAAAAGCTCTCAAGTAAGAAGAAACTTAAAAAAGGAACAAATCGTGGGTCAAACTCACAATTACATGTCATAACACAACTAGAAATCACCATTGCAGTAAACATATGCAACTTTGAGCATTGACCCCAAAGGTTTAGAATATGTTAAAATCTTAGAACACAAATGAAATGTTTAAAGTTCATCTAGCTCTTCCGACAAAGTTTAAGCTTCTGGGGATAATTGATCATGCAACATACAATATCGCAATATCGGAGCAATGATGCTCAAGTTTTTAGGAGATCGAATCGAGGTTTTAACATTAAAACATATACAACAACTAAGAGATATCGGACTGATGAGAATTAGTGTATGAATCCATCATCAACAACAACAAAAGAGTCTTGAACCTGGTATAAAGAAGTTTGCTTAATTTGCCTCTTGTAGTTGACCGGAAAAAGTTGAATAGACAGACCTCCTTTGCTAGCTAGCTAGCTTTATAGTGGATGAAATGCAGTCTTGCGGTGTCAACAAAAGAGAGCAGAGCTCCTTCTCCCTCGAATGACCAAAACATCAGAGTACATTCTCCCTGGCCAGTTTTAAGAAGAACACAAGTTTCTCTAAGTCAAGTCAGCCCTATTTTTCTATCCGTTTCCTCGAAGGTTTCCCAAATTAAATTATGATCCAACGCAGCCCCCACAACGGCCAGCTGCCCCAACCGGGTTCGCAACCTTCCTTGGACCGAATTAGAGCAATGATATTTTATTTATAGAGTAATTGAGTGTGCACTTTCTTTTTATTTTTCTTTTTAAAAAAAATAATAATTAAATATGAAATTTATATAAAAAAAAATTAATAATTAACTTCAACCTTTTTTAAAAGAATTGTGCGCAAATTATATTTTCGATTCCCTACACTTCTACTGTAGCTCTTATGCCACTCATTTTGAAGCCTTTTTAAATGAATGCAGATTCCGTGACATAACTTGTGTCGGCGTGAGTTTTATGGGCTGGGCTGTCCCTACAATTAGGCCCATTTATTCCCAAACGGATCGGAAGAAATAATATCTGCGTCGTGGAGCCCATCAGTTAAACCGTGCGTCTCCAAGCGCTTATATTAAAGACTTGAAAGATTGAAGATGAGCTATAGAAGCAAACGTAAGAATCGGGGTCATTTTCTCTCTACCGTCCGTATCGCCCAATCTAGAAAAAATTTTCGTTCACTGGGAAGAGGGGGGTTGGTGCTTCGGCTCCACCACCCATCTCCCCTACTCACCAGCCACAGCCTTCATTTCTGTTTTTTTTTTTTTTCCTTCCTTTTTTAACTTATTTCCGGTTGTTCTGTTCAACTTTATAGATCTACTGCTTTCCGATGACCTAGAGCAGACACGTGCCCTCTTTTCAGCTTCTTCAGGTGCCGATCGTCAAATTGGCAAAAGAAATCCACCCATTCAAGCTGCGGGTTTGTCTCACGCGCGGTTTACGCTATAGGTGAGAATCATGCGCCGCTGCGCCTCGATGGGTTTTTTGCCACCACGCATGGTAGTTTCGGGGTCTGTAGCATCGGATCTTTCAGATCCGACCAGTCTTCTCTCTCCAGGTGTGGCACGTGGCCTGCATGCGTCGCCACCGCTAGTAACGCCATTTCACTGGAGATTCGACATAGTTTTCGGATGCTACACTATGTTTCTGTTTTCCCTAACTAAAGATCGAGTGAAAGTGGATATGATAGTTCCTTCCAGTCAGTCCAGACCAACACGTTGCAACAAAACCCTCTGTACTACAACTTCCAGCTACAGTTTTATAGTCTGTTTATTAGACTATGTAAAGACCGTCACCAAGCGGTTTTCCCATCGTGGGAATTGGTGGGAGCCATTTGTTTGGTTCCAATCACCCCCTTTGTTTTTTCTTTTTGTGTTGTAATGTGTGTTGGCTTTGAGAAGACTTTATGGGACTCCCACCCCATCAAACTTGTACCTTGTTTCCGTTAATTTATCTATAAATATTCTACTTTCTAAGAAAAAAAAAAAGGATTGAAGAAGATAGAAGCCAGAAGCTCTCAAGCATGTGTGTCTTGTGATTGACTTCACTTCAACCATGGCGGCTCAGCAGCACTTCTCAATATTTTCATACTCTTTGCGACTGCCTCCTCATGGCCACCCCTCCCAACTCATCTGGTTTTGCCTCATCTCCCCCACCTCCCCTAGTTTTGTACTCTCTCTCTCTCTTTCTCTTTCGCCGCCGAAACCCCCAGCTCTTCCACTCCCCGCATCTTAATCATCGAATAAAAATTAGGTAACGTAGCTTGAATTTGTTTGGGTCACTAGAAAACTAAGCTTTATTTCTATTTTTCTTTTTTTGGCTTCGATATTTCCTAGTGCCCAATCCTTACTAGGAGATAAATTTTTTAACTGTTTGCTTTTCGGGAATATGTGACTGTTATGGCATGTAATGTACTATTGTAATGCGATATCTTGTGGAGATTGTGTCCCCATAGAACTGACCATTATCCTTGGGAATTCTATTTACCAGAAATTTCTGTTATTGTAGCATGTAAGATTTTTTGAGAGACGAGAATCCATGATTGTATTTTTAAAGTAGAAAGGAATTAGGATGCCGATTGTTATTGTGGAAATCATTTTACAACAAGATATCAGGTCCTTGTGTGCATTAACTATGATTTGTCAAGACTTTAGCTTACACTAATACCTTGTCTCGAGGCTCTGTTTAGTTATTCAAACCCATTTTGAACTTTTCTTATTTCTTATAGTAAAAACATAATTGGAGATGAACTCATGGCTGCTGCATAATATGTGAAATGAAGTAATTGGCTATGTTCTAAACTATTACAACTTTAATACCACTACGTATGTAATGAATACAATTTTTTTTTATAATCATTTTGTGCTATTACTTTTATATTCTGATTTTTTTTTTCTTCCAATTAGGGTAACGTGCCTAGCACGTTGACTCACTACCACTGCAAGTAGCATACTAGTAGCTGATTTAATGCTAGTAGTATATTAGTAGTTGATTTAAATAATGAGTTGAGATGAAATAAAATGAGATAGCTTGTGAATAGTAATGTGATTGTTTGTGAATAGTAATGAAATAATTTGAGTTAAAATATTTTATAGAATTTTAAAAAATAAGAGAAAAAATGTTAAATAAAAATATTATAAAATTACAATATTCATAGAATATAATGTTTTAATATTAGTTTTGTTTTGAAATTTGAAAAAATTGAATTATTTTTTTTTATTTTATTCGAAAGTTTAAGAAAGTTATAATAATTAGATAATGATTATATAAAAAAGTTGAATATTTAAAATAGAAAAGTATTTGTTTTATAATGTTTAGTGAGATAAGATGAGATAAAAGTATCTCTCTATCTAAGACACTAATAGCCTAAAAGAATGTAAGTATTACTGTATATAAATTATGGGTCTGAGCAAATGTGCTGTTGAATATCACATATTTTACTCAAATGTGCTGTGATAAGCCAATGGTATTACTTTGTTTCGCTTGAACATGGAACCTCGAAGCCTTCAGGCTTCAAGGCAATTGATTCGGTGAAAAACTCGACTTTAAAGAGGGCCACTATTATATCTCACGTGTGTAGCACATGCAGGTACTCGAGAGATCGTGATTCTCGTATAGAATTATTACAGATATAAAAAAATTATATAAAAATAAATTTATAAACTCACATATATAAATATGATGTATTAAATTTATTTTATATTAAAATTATTTTACAACCTGATATATTATATTAAATTATATTAATTTATAAATTTTTTATATAATTTTTTTTTAACTAAAATATTTATCTTCTCAGATTCATGGAAACTGTGAAGAGATGCCCAGAATGGAACCAGTGGTCCCGACTCCGAACTCGTTGCACTGCCGCTTCCAACTTCGGTCCCAATCCGTGGGATCCGTACTCAATCTAACGGCATGGGAACTTCCACCACTGTCCTCTGCAAACCTTTGATTCACGCCACTCCTCATGGCTCATAAGTCTCCACGCTCTCACTTTCAAATCCGTCAGATCGATAAGAATCTAACGGTTGCAAACAGAAGCCATACTATTGTTATAATTATTATTTATAACAATTATTACTCTTATTTTCTCAGCACCCTTGTATTAAAGTCGCCGTAACATTAAAGTCCCGCTCTTTTTACGTCTGAAAGCCCAAGAATATTTTGGCTTGCTGCGTGTCTCATCTCTCGATCTATTGATTGTAGACGCAATGCAAGAGCAAGCAACGAGTTCCATTGCGGCGAGTTCTCTGCCTTCGAGCAGCGAAAGATCTTCGAGCTCTGCTCTTCAGACTGAAGTCAAAGAAGGTCGGAACTTTCTCGCTTAGGGATTTTTTTTTTCTCTTGTCAAACGGGTTATCAATTTGGTGCTTTTCTCTCTTTTACTTAATTTTTTTTTTTTTTTCTGATTTCCAATCTTGGCTTTCTCGAACGTCGAAAATTTTCTCCGCGTGAAATTACGTTCGCAAATTTTGCAGCTACTTGTTTTCCTCTTTCCTTTGTATGATCAGCATTATTCATGATGTCAAGACAGTTGAAATTTCCCGTCCAGGTTTTGTACAAAGTCGAGCTTTTCTCAACTGGGAAATTCTGTATTTTCATGGCTATCACTTCTACCGGGGAAATCCCCGGGATTACCATCACTCCCACCCCTTGCAATTTTTTAATATTTCTTTCTTATATTTAGGTTTGGAGAGTGATGAAGAGATCAGGAGGGTACCAGAGATAGGTGGTGAGTCTGCTGGAACCTCAGCCTCGGGGCGGGACACGGGTTCAGTGGCCGGCCCAGACCGGGCTCAAGTCTCCGGGGAAGGTCAGATGAAGAGAGGCAGAAGTCCAGCTGATAAAGAAAGCAGGCGGCTGAAGAGGTATTAGTTTATAGCTCTTCTGCCCCCTTCCCGATCTATCCGCTTTATTCTATGGGGCCACTGGCATTTTTTGTATATAACATTGTGCATTTGGGGGCTGCAAAAAATTGGGAAAAGGCTACTGAGAAACAGAGTTTCAGCACAGCAAGCAAGGGAAAGGAAGAAAGCATATTTGACTGAACTAGAAACGAGGGTGAAAGAGTTAGAGGTGAAGAACTCTGAGCTCGAAGAGAGGTTGTCCACCTTGCAGAATGAGAATCAGATGCTTAGACAGGTATGTCCTTCACGATCAAATCAATGAAATCATACGACAGTAGCCATCATAAATGGTTGTTGTGGTATATGGTAATTAGAAATGTTGCCCTATCATTTTCCATCAATGATGAAATGCCCATGAGTTTGTTGATAATGATCTGATTGGGTGGGTGACGGTCTACATGATCAAAGCATATTCGATATGTTTGCTATACAAGTAAAGGCATAGGGGCATAGAACACACCAACACCCCCCCCCCCCCCCCCCTCCCAACACCACAACAACCAAAACACAAAAAAGAAAAATGGCCATAATTCAGATTCTCCTTGATGTGTCAATCATGGTTGTTAACCACCGTCTCTCTCTTTCTCTCTGGCTCAAAAATGGAGATGTACCTTATGTAATACACCCGCTTGACCTTAACTAACTCACTCCTAATCAGAAGTGGCTAACATACTTAAATGACTAACAAATTAAATACTACAACAGAATTACAACTTCTAAAGCAGGGCCGGCCTCAGTGAGCCTGGCCAAACCGGCCAGCGACGAGCAAGTCATGCTTATTAATGAATTTTTGTTTGGGTTCTTGGCATGTGAAGTTTCTCAGGTTATTGGAGTTGGCACCTGTGATTTACCGCTATCTTATCTCAAACCGCAAGTTGCATGACATCTAATTGTTTGCACATTATCGATTTGATTTTTCAGATATTGAAAAACACAACATCAACCAAGAAAGGAGGAAGTAGTGGTGCTAATGGCAATGATGGGTCTTTATGAGACAAAAAATGAGACGAAAAAAGGAAGAGCAGGGTTTGTAAGAGTGTAGAGAGGATACAAGTGTATTTAATTATATTAGGTACATTATGAAATATCAGAAACTAAGAGCATTTCGACATGCTTAATTCTAGGTTAATGTTTTCCTAGGGATTTTTTCTCACTTTTCTCATATCCGTATGCCATGTGCCATGTGATGCTGGCCTGGCTAATAGCTATGCCATCAAACAATGATGGCGGCGACAGTGACTATGGCTGTAGTGCCAATGGCAGAAGTGGTGGTGACTGGTGGAGTGGAAACTGCAATGGGGGCTGAACAGTTTACTTAAGTAAGCTTCTTTGGAGAATCTCCATTTGTATCTCCTCATCTTCAGAATATATTTGGCATGTATATGTCAATTTTAGCTGGTGTTTTACTTGTTTCTCTCTGTGCTGCTTCTAAAGTTAAGCTCAAACTATTGACAATAGCAATGTGTATGAATCAGCTGGAACAATGTCATTGTTTTCCTCATATTTAACTCGCAATAAATAGCTGGTTTTTGGCGCATTCGATTGAATAATAATTTACGGAAAAATATTGTCTTTGAGTGTTTAAATGAATTTGAGGATTTTAAGCAAGTGAGAGAGATGGGTACAATTTTACAGTATTTTCAATTTGGGTGAAAATCCCAGGGTTTTTTTAAGATGTTGTAACTTTATTTCACGTGTGTATCACTAATTCAAGTTGAAATAATGATTTACAATAATTTGGAAAAATTCTGATGTACAATTTAAGGATAATGGTGGCAGTTGTTTTTTTATTTTATTCCTTTTGAACTAGGCAGTGATAAAGATCTTCCGAATGGAAGCAAAAGATAATCTCACTCCAAAACCGAATAAGGTCCTACATGTGGCCAAATGGACTTGTAACTTGTTGGAATCGATCAATATTATAAAGTAAAATGCTATCTCCCCAAGTGCCGGCAGTGCATTCTAGTGTTTTTCAAATGTTTTAAAAAATTATTACTAATACATTTTATATTTTTTTAATATTTTTAAAATTTTCAAAATATTTTTAAAGAGCTATTTAACATTAGCATATTATAAATAGAGTCATGTTAGAGATACAAAAGATCTCACAAACTAATGTGTTAGTTAAATTTTTTTCTCTAGTGGTTGTCGTTCTTTTCTCATTTTCTCAGTCTAACCCTAAACCCAACCCGTGCAATTTTGATGTTTTCCACTTTGTCATCCCTGCCATTAGCCAGTAAGAGCATTCACATCTCATTCCCCATAAAATTTTCTATAATTTAACTAAAAAGTACATTCCTTAAATTTTTTTCCTAAATTTTACTCATCTTTCAAAAACCTTATACATCTCATTTCCTATTTTTTCTCTTTTCTATAAAAATAACATTTTTTTATTCTTTCTTTATTACATTTTTCTCTCACCTTCCTTTATAAACTTAACTATAGACAATTTTATAAACTTAAAATAATGGTTTGGGGACAAACAGTATATCCTCATATTTGGGGATTCACTGTAGCAACATGGGGAATGGGACAGACGGTGGTTTGAGATTAAATCCCTAAATATTTTCTCAAATTATGGGGAATTCGGTGCTTAAGGGCACCGGATGGGGATGCTCTACGGTTTTTTTTTTTTTCTTATTTTGTTTTTCCACTTCATGTCCCCACTCCTATATACACCCTTAAGACAATGTTTCCCCATTCCTGTTCTCTATGTTGCTGACAACCATTGTTTCATCGTTGATGTTGGTATTTTTACCCTTTTTTGTTAATGAACAATGGGAAGACAACATTCACGTTGGTCGAATAATCATGAACAATGTTAAACCTAAGGTTTCAAGTTTTGTGTAATTATATATTTACACATGGATTTTGATGATAACAAATGAATTCATAGAATAAAGGAGTCTCAAGCTCAAGTTATCTACACAATGGAGTCAAGCACATCAAGAAACCAAGCATGAGCAAGAAGGGAGCAAGTTCACATTAAAGTCATAGAATAATGTTGTAAATCTCTTTAAAATTCGAAATTAGGATTAAGGCTCAAAAATTAATATTTTATCATAAAGCATTAAAATACATTTTCCACATGTGCATGAATATTTTGAAAATTAAATTTGAAAATTTTGAAAGATAATTGATTGTCATCTTTCACATGTGCATGCCATGATTAAAGGGTTGAACTTTGAAAATATTAAAGATGATTGATTGTCATCTTTCACATGTGCATGTTTTATTTGAATATTTTCAAAAGTGATTGATGCTTTTCTTGACTTATGCAAAAGGAAGATGCCTTTGTTTGAAAATTTTGAAAAGTAAAGTGTGCTCCTTTTGTCATATGCAAAAAGTAAAAGATTAGGTTTGAATTTTTTGAAAAGTAAAGTGTGCTCATTTTGTCACATGCAAAAAGTAAAAAGATTAGGTTTGAAATTTTTGAAAAATGAATGATGATGTCTTTGACATGTGAATCTTTTTAAATTTGAATATGAAGTCTCATATGCCTATAAATAGATCATTTGAGAGCTTCACATTCACAACACCAAGAGCATACAACTCTCATTCAAAGCTTTCATTCTCTCTTCTCTAAGCATTGAGCCTTAATCCTTTTTCATTTTGAGAGATATAGGTTGTGCTGTATTGTTCTTATTTCACTCATTGAGGAGTGTTTTCTGATATTCTACCCACTATCAATTCTTGTATCAGTAAAAGGGTGTGTACAACCCTTGTGCGTGTAGAAAGTGTTCTACACAGGGAATCGTTGAATCACCACGTGTAAGGTGATTGCAAGTGTAGAGGGTGTTCTACACGGATCCTTTGTAGCGGTGTTGTTCAAAGGTGTAATAGGTTTTTACCTCCACCTGAAGGAGGTTGAATAGTGAATTCGGGGATCCTCAAGGGGTAGCTTGAGGCGAGGACGTAGGCAGTGGGGCCGAACCTCGTTAACATACTGAGTTTGATTCTCTCTTACCCTTACTCTTTATATTTATTGCTATTTCGTATTTTGTTTATATTTGATATTGTATATTTGATTTATAATTTTTTTTTTTTTTTAAATACAACTCAATTCACCCCCCCTCTTGTGTTAGTCATCTGGGCAACAATTGGTATCAGAGCTAAAGCTCTGTTATAAGATTAACTATCTTTTGAGTTAAGATCTTATGGCTAACATTGCAGCTTCATTTGGTGAAGGTCAATCTAGCAGTCGGCCTCCACTCTTTTGTGGAGACAATTATTCATTCTGGAAAGTTAGAATGAGAATATTCCTTCAGGCTCAAGGTCGAGAGATCTGGAAATGCATTGTAAATGGACCTTATATTCCAACAAAAGTGGTTGGTGGAGTAAAGGTCAAAAAGGAAGAAGAAGAGTTTGATCGTGAAGACGATAGACTTTATACTTTGAATTTAACTGCTATGAATTTATTATATAATGCTCTCAATGGTAATGAGTTTAATAGAGTAATGACTTGTGCTACGGCAAAAGAAATTTGGGATAACTTGGAAGTTACTTATGAAGGAACTTCTCAAGTTAAGGAATCAAAAATTTATATTCTTACTCATGAATATGAAATGTTTAAGATGAATGATGATGAATCTATTTCTAGCATGCACACTCGTTTTACTAACATCATAAACAGTTTGACAGCTCTTGGTAAAGTTTATTCCAAAGTGGAAATGGTAAGAAAAATTCTCAACTCTCTACCAAAACGTTGGGAATCAAAAGTGACAGCGATTCTTGAAGCTAGAGACCTCAAGAAGCTCGAAGTGAATGAACTCATCGGGTCACTTATCACCCATGAGTACACATTGAAAAGAGGAGAAGAAGAAGGAAAGCCAAAGAAGAGCTTGGCACTTAAAGCTGTTCCTCATGAAAGTGAAAGTGATGAAGATGAGGAAAATGACGATAAAGATGAAGAAGTTGCGATGATAACAAGAAGAATTCAGAGATTCTTAAAGAAAAATAAAACTCCTCCGAGGAAATCATTCAAAAAGTTTTCCAAGAAAGATTCAGGTAAAAATGATACTTTAATTTGTTATAAATGCAATAAGCCTGGTCATATCAAGCCAGATTGTCCCCTGCTAAAGAAAGATCGAAACAAAGGCAAGAAAGCAATGAAAGCTACATGGGATGATGATTCAAGTAGCTCAGATAGTGAAGCAAGCAATGAAGAATCAGCAAATCTCTGTCTTATGGCTAAAGATGATATTGAGGTAACAAATTTTGATAATATTGAAAATCCTTCATATGAAGAATTGCAAAATGTTTTAGAAGAGGTATATGAAGAATTTGAAAAATTGGGTATCAAATATACTGCTTTGAAAAAGAAAAATTCTTCTTTAACAAACGAAATTGATATTTTAAGAAAAGAAAATATTGTTTTGAAAGACGAAAATCTTGAGTTGAAGAAAAAGAAAACTGATTTAGAAAATATTGTTGAAAACTTTACGAATGGAAAAAGAAATTTTGAAAAACTTCTTGGTAGTCAAAGATGTGTTTTTGACAAGGCAGGCTTGGGATATATGCCAAAACAAAAGTTCAAACCTTATAAAAACTTCTTTGATAATCCTTCTACATCAAAGTCTAATATTCAAAATTCTTTTCATAATAAGTTTGTCAAAAAAGGATACTATTATAATCATTCAAGATTTTCATATATGTCACATGCTATTTGTAATTTTTGTAATAGAAATGGTCATAATTATCATACTTGTCCTATTAGAAGAAAACATACAATGACTATTAGGGCCATATGGGTACCTAAAAATCTTGTTTCTTCTAATACTAATAAATAAAGGACCCAAAGAACTTGGGTACCAAGAAAAATCATTTTAATTGTTTTTATAGGTATGCATGAAGTCCTCTACAAGCAAAAACAAATGGTTTTTAGATAGTGGATGTTCAAGACACATGACGGGAGACAAGACTAAGTTCTTTGATCTTAGATCTAAAGAAGAAGGACACGTGACATTTGGAGACAACTCGAAAGGGAAGATCGTGGGAATAGGTAAAATTGGTAATAAATCTTCTCTCATAATTGAAGATGTTCTACTTGTTGAAGGTCTAAAACATAATCTTTTGAGTATAAGTCAATTATGTGATAAAGGATTTACAGTTACTTTCAAAATGGATAAGTGCATTATTTTGAATGATCATGATTATAACATTTGTTTTACTGCCTTTAGAAGTAATAATGTTTATACAATCGATTTTGAAGAAATTACCTCACAAGATGCTATTTGTTTTTCAGTACAAAATGAAACTAATTGGTTATGGCATAGAAGACTAGGTCATGCCAACATGGAACTTATTTCCAAACTTTCAAAAAATGATCTTGTGAGAGGTTTACCAAAGGCAAATTTTCTTAAAGACAAAATTTGTGATGCATGCCAATTTGGTAAACAAACAAAAACTTCTTTTAAAACCAAGAAATATATTTCCACTACTAGACCACTGCAACTGATACACATGGATCTTTTTGGACCAAATAGAGTTGCAAGTCTAGGAGGAAAATATTATGCTTTTGTTATTGTTGATGATTTCTCTAGATATACTTGGGTCATCTTTCTTGCTCATAAAGATGAGGCACATAATGCTTTTACCAAGTTATGCAAGAGAATTCAAAATGAAAAGGGCTATACTATTTCAAGTATCCGAAGTGATAGGGGAAAAGAGTTTGTTAATAAAAATATTGAAACATTTTGTGATGAAAATGGTTTTGTGCATAATTTTTCTGCTCCTCGAACTCCTCAACAAAATGGGGTAGTAGAGAGGAAAAATAGATCTCTTCAAGAGATGGCAAGAACAATTCTTAATGAGAACAACTTGCCTAGTTATTTTTGGGCCGAAGCGGTAAGTACTGCATGTTATGTTATAAATAGAGTTATGTTAAGGTCTAAATTAGATAAAACCCCCTATGAGCTTTGGAATGAGAAAAAGCCCAACATTGGTTACTTTCATGTATTTGGATGCAAATGTTTTATTTTGAATGACAGGGATAATTTAGGCAAATTTGATGCAAAATCGGATGAAGGTATTTTTCTCGGGTATTCTACAAATAGTAAAGCTTATAGAGTATTCAATAAAAAGACTTTAACTGTACAAGAATCTATGCATGTAGTATTTGATGAATCTAATTCTCTACTCTCCAAGAAATCCATTGATGAAGAAACAGGAGGTATAAATAATACAGAAAGTCTCAATCTCAACAAAGAGAACACAATAGAGGAAGTCCAACATGGAGACATCAGGAAAGATCATCAAAATTTAATACGAGATGCAACCAAACAGTGGAAATTTGTGAAAGATCATCCAGTGGAACAAATTCTGGGAGAACCTTCACAAGGTGTAAGCACTCGATCATCTCTTAGAAATATTTGCAATCATACTGCTTTTTTATCTCAGATTGAACCTAAAAATATTGATGAAGCACTTCTTGATGAATCTTGGATTCTAGCTATGCAAGAAGAGCTTAATCAATTTGAAAGAAATGATGTTTGGACACTTGTTCCTAAACCCAAAAATCATACTATTATTGGAACAAAATGGGTTTTTAGAAACAAGAAAGATGAGTCCGGAGTCATTACTAGAAATAAGGCTCGACTTGTAGCCCAAGGTTACAATCAAGAAGAAGGAATTGATTATGATGAGACATATGCACCAGTCGCAAGATTAGAAGCTATTCGAATGCTACTTGCATATGCTTGTTATAAAGATTTCAAACTTTTTCAAATGGATGTTAAAAGTGCTTTCTTAAATGGTTTTATAAATGAAGAGGTATATGTTGAGCAACCTCCAGGTTTTGAAAATCATATTTCTCCAAATCATGTTTTCAAACTCACAAAAGCACTATATGGACTCAAACAAGCTCCTAGAGCGTGGTACGAGAGACTCAGTGGTTTCTTGATTAAAAAAGGTTTCTCAAGAGGAAAAATCGACACAACTCTTTTCATTAAATACGAAAATGATGATATTCTTTTGGTTCAGATTTATGTTGATGATATAATATTCGGTGCTACTAATGAAAATATGTGTCAAGTTTTTGCTAAGACTATGCAGGATGAATTTGAAATGAGCATGATGGGAGAACTTACATTCTTTCTCGGATTGCAAATTAAGCAAGTAAAAAGTGGGACATTCATCAATCAATCAAAATATATTAAGGAATTGCTGAAGAAGTTTGGGATGGAAGGTGCTAAGGAAACTGGAACACCAATGAGCCCATCTACTAAACTTGATAAAGATGAATCCGGTAAGACAGTTGACTCGAAAGTATATCGAGGTATGATTGGTAGCTTATTATATTTGACAGCCAGTAGACCAGATATTATGTTCAGTGTGTGTTTATGTGCACGTTTTCAATCATCTCCAAAAGAATCTCATTTAATTGCAGTTAAGCGCATTCTTAGATATCTTAGTGGTACAATTAACCTAGGGTTATGGTACCCTAAACACACATCTTTCGATCTAATCAGCTACACAGATGCAGATTATGCTGGTTGTAAAATAGATCGAAAAAGCACTAGTGGAGCATGTCACTTCTTAGGTCATGCATTAGTTTCCTGGTTTAGTAAAAAACAAAATTCTGTTGCACTATCTACTGCTGAGGCAGAATATGTTGCTGCGGGTAGTTGTTGTGCTCAAGTTCTTTACATGAAGCAACAACTTGAAGATTTTAAACTCATGTATAATCACATTCCAATCAAATGTGATAATACAAGTGCTATAAATCTTTCAAAAAACCCAATACAACATTCTAGAACTAAGCATATTGAAATAAGATATCATTTTCTTCGAGATCATGTGCAGAAAGGCGATATAGTACTAGAGTTCACAAACACACACGATCAGTTAGCAGATATATTCACAAAACCTTTACCAGAAGATAGATTATCTATGATTAGAAGAGAAATAGGTATGATGCATATTATGAATATCTCTTAAAAGACAGATCAAAGTTCATAAAAATAGATAGATTTTTCTTAAATACTTTTACATAAACTTGAGGTTCTTAGCCTCATGTTTGAGACGCTCATTCTCTTCATACAATATCATGTCATCCCTATTCATGGGAACTGGCAAGCGGAATGAAGAATCCAATAGAGATTTCAACTTTTTATTCTTCTGCCGAAGGATTCCTTCCCTTGTGTGAGACTCTTGAACAATTCGTTGAAGTACAACAATTTGTTCCTTAAGCTTTTCAACCTCATGGTTTTTTGCTTGAACCCGCTGGGAAAAAGCAACAATAGAGGATGAGTAGCGAGTCCCGAGACTCACCAAGTCGTAGATAGCATCGGAGTCTGACTTATTTGCCATACTATTATTTTCTTGCTGCAACATAGCACCAATGGCAGCTGCAGAAAGGACAGGAGGTTGAGATGTAGAAGAATGAGCCATTGAGAAAGGAATTGAAAACTTAAAGCGAGAATGTTGAAGGAATGCAGATGAGTTATAGAGATAAGAAGAAAACTTGATGCGGATTGGATGAACTTTAAGACTGTTTTTATAGAGATAGTATAAAGAACAAGACGAGCTATCATCCAAGTCAAAGAGCAATGTGTTTTTTCCCGATCAGTGAAAAAGACATTTTTTTTAGAAACTCGGAGCCTTCAATCTCGTTTGTCAACAACATCAGGCGATTTGTTTCTATCTTCAACCGCACTAAATTCATAGAGTTAGGCCTCGAGGCTTTGCAGGACTTGTCGGGTCACGGACGGCTCTCTTTTTCAACTATCTACAGTGTATTTTAACGCACCGTTTTCTTCAGTCTATTTACTTGCTGTCGATCCTTTTTAATGATGCCAAAAGGGGGAGAAGTTTTAGACTAGAACATTAATATTGTTTAAATTGTTAAACTTGTTATATATGCTTGGAATTATTTTTTTTTTTTTGCTTGAAAAACTAACGCACATTCTCAGGGGGAGCTTAAGTATTAATACAGGCTTCAGGTTCTATCAAGTATTTGTCATCATCAAAAAGGGGGAGATTGTTAAACCTAAGGTTTCAAGTTTTGTGTAATTATATATTTACACATGGATTTTGATGATAACAAATGAATTCATAGAATAAAGGAGTCTCAAGCTCAAGTTATCTACACAATGGAGTCAAGCACATCAAGAAACCAAGCATGAGCAAGAAGGGAGCAAGTTCACATTAAAGTCATAGAATAATGTTGTAAATCTCTTTAAAATTCGAAATTAGGATTAAGGCTCAAAAATTAATATTTTATCATAAAGCATTAAAATACATTTTCCACATGTGCATGAATATTTTGAAAATTAAATTTGAAAATTTTGAAAGATAATTGATTGTCATCTTTCACATGTGCATGCCATGATTAAAGGGTTGAACTTTGAAAATATTAAAGATGATTGATTGTCATCTTTCACATGTGCATGTTTTATTTGAATATTTTCAAAAGTGATTGATGCTTTTCTTGACTTATGCAAAAGGAAGATGCCTTTGTTTGAAAATTTTGAAAAGTAAAGTGTGCTCCTTTTGTCATATGCAAAAAGTAAAAGATTAGGTTTGAATTTTTTGAAAAGTAAAGTGTGCTCATTTTGTCACATGCAAAAAGTAAAAAGATTAGGTTTGAAATTTTTGAAAAATGAATGATGATGTCTTTGACATGTGAATCTTTTTAAATTTGAATATGAAGTCTCATATGCCTATAAATAGATCATTTGAGAGCTTCACATTCACAACACCAAGAGCATACAACTCTCATTCAAAGCTTTCATTCTCTCTTCTCTAAGCATTGAGCCTTAATCCTTTTTCATTTTGAGAGATATAGGTTGTGCTGTATTGTTCTTATTTCACTCATTGAGGAGTGTTTTCTGATATTCTACCCACTATCAATTCTTGTATCAGTAAAAGGGTGTGTACAACCCTTGTGCGTGTAGAAAGTGTTCTACACAGGGAATCGTTGAATCACCACGTGTAAGGTGATTGCAAGTGTAGAGGGTGTTCTACACGGATCCTTTGTAGCGGTGTTGTTCAAAGGTGTAATAGGTTTTTACCTCCACCTGAAGGAGGTTGAATAGTGAATTCGGGGATCCTCAAGGGGTAGCTTGAGGCGAGGACGTAGGCAGTGGGGCCGAACCTCGTTAACATACTGAGTTTGATTCTCTCTTACCCTTACTCTTTATATTTATTGCTATTTCGTATTTTTTTTATATTTGATATTGTATATTTGATTTATAATTGTTATTTTTTTTAAATACAACTCAATTCACCCCCCCTCTTGTGTTAGTCATCTGGGCAACAAACAATATCAAGAACAAAGCATTAAGTGCATGTTTGAGATTGCGTTGTAAAATATAACTTATAACTTTAGGGTTTATAGTTTTTAACTTAAATAACAAACTCTATTATTAAAAAGTCATTTACTATTTAGTAACCATGTCTCTAAAATACTTTTAAAATTCATTATATTAATTTTTTTAAATATACAGTTATCTGCATGAGCTTTTTGATAAAACCTTTAATTTGGTGTTTTTTTAAAAAGTATGTTTTCAACTTTTTTAGGTAATTAAAATATTTTTTATAAATTTATCAAACATATTATTTTTTATTTAAAAGAGATTTTTAATTGTTTAAAAGTACTTTTTAAGCTTTCAAACTCAGTCTCAAACTGGCTCTAAGAGTAATATGAAAAATGCAATATCAAAACCAAGATCAAAATCAAAATGAAAAATTAAGATGAAAAATGAAGCATTAAAATCAGGAGAGCAAGCTATTCTTTTTTTTTTTTTTATTTTTTTTTATTTTTTTTTTATCTTTTTTCTTTTTTCTCATGTTTCTGTACAGACCACCAGATGCAAAAAATGGAGAGAGAGAGAGAGAGAGGTGATATTTGAATACTGAGATAAGATAAGATGGTTTTAGATAAAAGTTGAAAGCTGAATAAAATATTATTATAATATTATTTTAGAATTTGAAAAAGTTAAATTGTTTATTATATTTTATTTAGAAATTCAGAAAAATTATAATAATAAAATGAGATAAACTAAGATGAATTAAAATCATCTTTATATCCAAACCTAGGTTCGGTGCGTGTGGGGTGATGAAAAGAATTAAGAATAAATAAATGCCACGTCAATCGATACAAATTTTTATATGAAATTATTTTGTGTCACTGGTAGTTTTCTTATAAATATGAGAAATTTTACAAACACAAAAAAAATTATATAAAATAAACTCTCAAACTGATGTGATTTCATAAAATCTATTAGATCTATAATATAATAAAATTATTTTTACAATCTGACGTACTACATTAAACCACATCATATTATGTGTTTACTTTTATATAATCACTTTATGACAAAAGTATTTTTTTATAAATATATATAAATAAAGCTGATGCATTAAGATAAAGTAGTGGTGTAAAAAAAAATCGATGAACTAGTAAACCGGACTGGACCAAATCAAATCGGTGGGATCGGTTCGATCCTGAGTTTGGTTCGGTCCAGAACTGGTTTTATTTTTTTTAAAATCGGAAAAAATTGATTTTATTTTAATTTTTCTTTTTCTGAAACCCAATCGGACCGAACCGGACCGGTTTATATATATTTAAATTTTTTATAGTATATATAATTTTTATATATAATATATAATTATATATAAAATATTTTTTGTATTATATTATAAATTATTAATAAATATAATATTAAATTTTAAAATCTTATATCATTTTGTTTATTATATTAATAGTTATACTAATACTATATCACTATATATTATAATATATTATGATTATAGAATTATATACTATAATATAGTATATTATATATTATATAATATACTATATTAAAATCGAAAAATTGGACTGAAATGGATTGAAAATCGATAAAATTGGAATACCGACTTAAGAGGGTATTCGATGCTTAATCAATTTTAAAAAATATAAATATGATATATACTGATTCGATTATAAATTTTATCAAAAATTAGATCGAATCGGACTGATTATATTCTTAAGATAAAGGGTACCTCTAGTGGGCAAAATCTATTTTTTTTATTTTATGTATTTTTTAAAGTATTTTTAAAACAAATTTACAAATTTATTAAAAGATATTTTTTAATTATTAAAAGAATGGATAAAGAATTTGTCCGTGTTCCAAGATAAATTGCCATTAGTCCACCGACAGCCACGGTGAGTAGAAAACCGGAAGCCACCGGCACTTAGTAGGTAACCTGACAGGACAGCCTGTTAACAGCAACGGAAATGTTGCAAAAATTGTGAAGGCATATACGACGCTTGTCCCCTTCAACTGACCCCACGTTGACACTGACTGACTAACGGAAGGAAGGCGAAAGGAGGAAAAAATAAAAAATACATCAATACATTATAGAAAGAAAGGGCAGGAGGATGCCTTTGGCTTTGGCTTTGGAAAATTATTAAAATTATATATATATATATATACAGATAACCTCATTATATTCATTTAACATAAAATATATTAATATATTAATATTATATAATAAATGTGAATAATGTCACTTATCATTTTTTTATAATTATTTTCTCATCATTTTATAATATAATATTAAATAATTAAAAACTATTTATTATATTTTATTTATAAATTTATTATTAAATGTCACATAAAAAATAGATTAAAAAAATAATAAAAGAATGATAAATAGATATTTTTAATCAATCTATCCGTCCAATTATAAACATGCGGAATAAAATGAGCCCCACGGTCCCACTCCTTGCCCGTTGCTGTCCTGACTCCTGAGAGCCGCGTTGGGTCTAGGTACAAGCTACCGTTCCAGCCGGTAGCCACCATTGCTTTATTATAACTTTTTAGAGATGATAAAGTCTTACGCAAAAAGAAGTTGATAAAAATACAGGCTTTAGTACTTTACATCCATAGCTGGAAGTGTGGAAACCAGAGATACAGGGATGGCGTCCTGAATGGGCGAAGAATTCACAGCCTTTGCACCAATCTATTCGGCTCATCCACTCCTATACCCTCACAATACTTCAATCAGAAGCGGGGATCTCTTCTGATTTTCCTAAACGAAAGAACCAATCGAGAAAACAACATGGAAGCAAATGCGGGAATGGTGGCTGGGTCTTACAAGAGGAACGAGCTGGTCCGGATTCGCCACGATTCCGACAGTGGGGTTTGTGTTCTCGACATACCCATTTCGGTTCAAGTTCCATACTAGTTTTGCTTTTGTGTATTCTTATTATTTCTTATTTATATTTTTTTTCCCTTTCCTTCACTGTGGCGTGTGGATCTGGGTGTTGGGTAGTGTGGATGCGAGTCCGTGAACTCCTAATTTTGGTTTTTACATGAATCGGGAAATGGTGGTGGTCGTACTTCAGATTTTGTATATTTTGGTTTTTACGGAATAGCGATCATTACATGTATTTCATTGTTTCATTTTGAAGATTGGATCTTATTGTTTATTGAGTGTGAGTGAGTATGAGCTGAGCTGAAGCTCACACCGTTTATGTGGGAATGGATAGCAGGTAGTCGCTGTTTCAGTCGGCTGTGAGGATTTGCCATGTGGGTCTCTAAATTTGAACTTGTTGCAGTTCTGATCTTGTGAAATCAGTGCCTTTGTTTTTGGGCTGTTCCCTTGATGTCAATACCCTTGGGGTAATCGGTTGTGATGGCTTAGTTAATGAGATTTCCTATTAGTTTCTCCTTTTTATACCTAGTAGCGAGAGAGATTGGTTGTCCTTCAAAAAATGATGGCTTTTATTTGGGAGCATTCAAGCTGAGATCCGAACTGGTGGAATTTAACTCTTTTCCCTGAACGTAGTTGAGATAAGCAATTACCCACCACACAATACTGTTGAGCCAGACTTGTGACGAGATCTGCTACTGCTGTGTTGAGCTGGGATCTAGTCTTATGGGTTTTCTGAATTTTTTTTACCCAAGAGATTTATGTAATCTTTAGGCGTAAAGAATTTATATATTTATTACCTGAAAATGTTCTTCTGTATACCTAGCGAATGCCATCCTGATTTGCACATTGGAAAATGGCGTGCCATTGCGTTCTCATCATCAGTAGAAGCTATAATTTGAAAATCAGGATGGTTAATGTAGTTATGTGTTGATTTACAAATTTTCAAGAACTTAATCTTCCAGTATATTACCATAATGTTAGTCTATTTTTCTTCTGTAATGTTGATTCTTGCATTGTCTTTGTAAAATGCAGCCCAAGCCCTTAAAGCATTTGAATGGCCAAATATGTCAAATTTGTGGTGATACTGTTGGACTTACAGCTTCCGGTGATGTCTTTGTCGCTTGCAATGAGTGTGCCTTCCCTGTTTGTCGGCCTTGCTATGAGTACGAGCGAAAAGATGGGAACCAATCTTGTCCTCAGTGCAAAACTAGATATAAGAGGCAGAAAGGTTAGCTTGCCCTGATCCCATTGTTCATTTGTACTTGTATCTGGTACTTGACTTGTGCCTCTTTGCTGTTTTTAATGAAAATTTATTGCTGATAAGATAAAAACTGTATTTGTACATGTTGGAATGAAATTAATGCTGTTTATGTATTTTAGGGAGTCCTCGAGTGGATGGGCTTGTGCCTCTTTGCTGTTTTTAGTGAAAATTTATTGCTGATATGATAAAAATTGTATTTGTACATGTATGAATGAAATTAATACTGTTTATGTATTTTAGGGAGTCCTCGAGTGGATGGAGATGAGGATGAGGATGGTGTTGATGATTTAGAGAACGAGTTCAATTACACTCAAGGGAATAGCAAGGTAAGACGCCAGTGGCAGGGGGAAGATGCGGACCTCTCTTCTTCCTCTAGACATGAATCTCAACTACCAATTCCCCTCCTCACAAATGGGCAATCGGTAGGCACTTAAAACAATCCATTATCCTTTTTAATGTTTACATCTTTCTTGCACTATTTCTGGATTGCAGTTCAGGTTGGGTGATTAACATCACTCGTTTTCTTTCAGAAATTATGTCACTTTTGTGCCTTGGATTTTATGAATAAAGATTTATTACTGATCAGAAAAAGAAATTTTATGTCACTTGCTGCTTTTGATGTTATCTCCACTAACTGTTCTTACCATGTTTGGAAGGATAATCAAAACAGTCATGTTTGATGATTGATTTTTCCTATTGATAGTCCTGGTGATTTATCAACCTTCTTTCTTCTGATATGACGCAAATATTTCAGGTGTCCAGTGAAATTCCATCTGTTATATCTGACAACCAATCCGTGCGAACCACCTCAGGTCCTTTGGGTCCTTCAGAAAAGCATGTTCACTCCCTTCCTTATATTGATCCAAAGCAACCAGGTAATCAAATAACTCGAGTTTTTTCATTTATAAATCCTCAAACAAGCTTTTGTATCACTTGTATTGCTTGATAAACTGTCATGTAATATATTTCTACAGTTCCAGTGAGAATTGTTGACCCATCAAAGGACTTGAATTCTTATGGCCTTGGAAATGTTGACTGGAAGGAAAGGGTTGAAGGTTGGAAAATCAAACAGGAGAAAAATATGATGCATATGACCAGTAGATATGCGGAAGGGAAGGGAGATATGGAAGGCACAGGTTCCAATGGAGAAGAACTCCAAATGTGAGGGGAATATATGAAAACTTTGTTTGCCTTGCACTTTTGGTGGTTATGAGTTTTATTTAGTATCATTGTTTCCCTGGTGAATGAATTTCCCTAATGATGATGATTTTCAATGCCTCATTGTAATTAATGGCAAATTTCTTTGGCTTGAATAGTATATGAAATGTTTTATATCTCCTTAAATTTGAAATTTTGTTAGTAAATATAACCAATGCCGATCAAATTTTTTTTTATAAGTAAATGTGTAAAATTAAGTTTTATATTCTGCCATGATCTTTCTTTTCATTGTTGTTGACGCCTTCACTTCACATCTCCATAAATGACTTCATATTTTTTTTTATTTATATCATGCCATTTATTTAATGTGCAATATCGCAATGAGATAATGTGGAAGCATGGATCTGTGCCTTTTTTAATCTGTAGATTGACAATGGAATGGCTTCTTTTGCCTACTCAGTGTATCAAGTGTTTTTTTATCTGTTTTTTTTTGGTGAATTGAAACTCTCTCTCTCTCTCTCTCAGGGCTGATGATGCTCGGCAACCTTTGAGTCGTGTGGTGCCTATTTCTTCTTCACATCTGACACCTTATCGTGTCGTTATCATACTGCGACTTATTATTTTGGGATTTTTCTTACAATACCGTGTGACTCACCCAGTGAAAGATGCATACCCATTGTGGCTAACATCAATTATTTGTGAGATCTGGTTTGCTTTATCCTGGCTTCTGGATCAGTTCCCGAAATGGTCTCCTATCAACCGCGAGACCTATCTTGACAGGCTTGTATTGAGGTTAGTTTTCTTGATTCTATTTGTTATGTTGTATAGTATTATGTGTGGTTTGAACATGAGGAAGTAATCTAGTTTTTTTGTTCATTGTTATTATACCCTTCAGGTACGATAGGGAGGGAGAACCATCGCAACTGGCTCCTGTAGACGTTTTTGTCAGTACTGTAGATCCCCTAAAAGAGCCCCCTCTCATAACAGCAAACACTGTTTTGTCCATACTTGCTGTGGATTACCCTGTCGACAAGGTCTCTTGCTATGTATCAGATGATGGGTCAGCAATGTTGACCTTTGAAGCCCTCTCTGAAACTGCAGAGTTTGCTAGGAAGTGGGTGCCCTTTTGCAAGAAACACAACATTGAGCCTAGGGCCCCTGAGTTCTACTTTGCCCAGAAAATTGACTACTTGAAAGACAAAATACAGCCTTCATTTGTAAAAGAGAGGCGAGCAATGAAGGTGGGTGAGTTTGCTATGATGGATCATTATTTTTTTTTTTGTTTGTGGTGGTTTCGATAGCATTATTCTCTTTCTCTTGTTATGTGGTGTATGGTGGTAATGCAAGCTTTATGACTGCCATGGTATGGGGCTTTTGAAGCTGTCTACTCTTGTCTTGTTCATCAATGTTAAAAACTACTGTCGTCTTATAAATAAAAATTAATGTCTTTGGGCAAATTTCTTGTATTGAATGGGGATAATCTTCATGATTTTCTTATAGCTTTTTCTAGCTCCTAGTTCCTAGCTTGGATTTAGGTGTTTCCGCTTGTATACTTAAGGGTGTAATTGGTCCGGTCTGGTCGGTCCAAAGGGAGATTTATGAACCTGACCGAAACTTTCGGTCCAACCATTTTCCACCAGGTATACTTCTTGTGTACTTGGACTATTTCTATTAACTTGTCTTCATAAAAGTCATTATTTTTTAATAAAATTGACTCTTATGTTAAGTTGATGATATCTCACAAGAAATAGTAGAAATAACCAGTAGTAAAAACTGTACTTGTATGGGAAATTTTAATAAGATTTTCAAGGCTGTTTTTTACTGAAAGTGTTCCCTATCTTATCAACGACATATATACTGTTCATAAAATTTCAATATTTTTTGTCAGCAGAACTTTTTTTGTTTTTTTGCATGAGTAAACCGAAAATTATTGTTGAGTCTTTGGTAGAGTAGATGAAGACAGGATTTTGAATTTTGACTTCAATGGAGTTTCACCCTATGCTATATAAAAGTTTTTTGATTGAAATATACGAGGAGGTTTATGAGAGATTTGAAACTTTTGCAAACTAATGTGTTTAAAAGAGGGTAATAAGCAAAATACAGTTTTGTTACCTATAAAAAATACAGTTTTTCTGGAACATCTGCAATAAACTAGGCCATATAAAGACTCTTGACATAAATGTTAGTTAGGATCACATTTTTATACACAGTACCTTATTGACTCCATTAGTAAGTATTCTCGAGCAATTTTGAGTGGGTCATGTAACAGTTCTCGGACTTCGCACATTTGTATATAGGCGGATGGTTATAGGCAGATGGTTTTAGTATTAGGATCTGTCTTTAATTTTTTAGTCATTCAAAACCATTTTGTTTTGTAGAGAGAATATGAAGAATTCAAGGTACGGATCAATGCCCTTGTTGCCAAAGCACAGAAGACGCCGGAAGAAGGTTGGACAATGCAGGATGGCACTCCATGGCCTGGAAATAATCCTAGGGATCATCCAGGAATGATTCAGGTATTTTCATTTTTCCCAAGTAATTCAAGATTTTGATAGTTTTCTTCATATTTTTACAGCCATGTTTACTTTTCAATTGGGTGGAAAAACAGGTGTTCTTAGGCCACAGTGGGGGGCTTGATACCGATGGAAATGAGCTACCCCGACTTGTTTATGTTTCTCGTGAGAAGCGACCTGGCTTCCAGCATCACAAGAAGGCCGGAGCAATGAATGCATTGGTTTGTCTACTGATGGTCTTCTATTATTATAATTAAATATCTTATTCATTTACAGCCATAATAGCTACCATTGTCCACCATTCTAGGTAGTGCAATCAGCGATTTGTTTGGAAAAATAGAGATATCACACAGATTTGTACCGTAGTTTGTTGGTGATGCGATTTTTCATTAGTTGCCTGATTGATTGGAGTGGCTTGTCATACCAAGATGTTGTTGAATCCATGGTTTCTGACTTTTTTTTTTATCTTCTATATTGCAGATCCGAGTTTCTGCTGTCCTAACAAATGGTGCATATCTTCTGAATGTCGACTGTGATCACTACTTTAATAACAGCAAAGCTCTTAAGGAAGCCATGTGTTTCATGATGGACCCTGCTTTTGGAAAGAAGACTTGTTATGTACAGTTCCCACAGCGTTTCGATGGCATAGATTTGCACGATCGATATGCCAACCGCAATATTGTCTTCTTCGACGTAGGTTCTACTGGATGTTTCACAGCAAAATATTTTGTGTTTTGTTTATTATGGTTGGCCTTTGGTTAAGTACAATCCTGTATTTATTGTGTTATGCAGATCAACTTGAAAGGGCTGGATGGTATCCAGGGTCCTGTCTACGTGGGAACAGGTTGTTGTTTCAACAGGCAAGCTTTATATGGGTACGATCCAGTTCTAACTGAGGGAGATTTGGAACCGAATATTATTGTCAAGAGTTGTTGTGGTTCAAGAAAGAAGGGAAAGGGTGGCAATAAGAAGTACATTGACAAGAAGAGGGCAATGAAAAGAACTGAATCCACCATTCCCATTTTCAATATGGAAGACATTGAGGAGGGTCTTGAAGGTTGGCTTTCTGTTTTCCCAAATTTGACTAAGAATAATTGTCAAACCAATTGATGGTCTATGATGGTGTGGTGCGTACATGCCTGTAATGTTAACCCCATTCCCTTTGTTCTGCAGGATATGAAGATGAGAGATCGCTTCTTATGTCTCAGAAGAGCTTAGAGAAGCGTTTTGGTCAGTCTCCAGTTTTTATTGCAGCCACCTTCATGGAACAAGGAGGCATTCCGCCATCAACCAACCCTGCAACTCTTTTAAAGGAAGCAATCCATGTTATCAGCTGTGGATATGAAGACAAGACTGAATGGGGAAAAGAGGTCAGTTGGTATAGTAATATAGAACCTAGCAAGCTACTAATTTGACATAGTGCTCAAGTATTAAGTCATCTAAGCCTTTTCTTTTACCACCAGATTGGATGGATTTATGGTTCTGTCACAGAAGATATTTTAACTGGTTTCAAGATGCATGCCCGTGGGTGGATCTCAATCTATTGCATGCCCGCTCGTCCAGCATTCAAGGGATCTGCTCCAATTAATCTGTCTGATCGATTGAACCAGGTTCTTCGATGGGCCTTGGGATCAATTGAGATTTTGCTGAGTAGGCATTGCCCCTTGTGGTATGGATACAATGGGAGACTGAAGCTTTTGGAGAGACTGGCATACATAAATACTATCGTGTACCCGCTGACCTCAATCCCGCTGATTGCCTACTGTATGCTTCCTGCCTTTTGCCTTCTCACTGGGAAATTTATCATTCCTGAGGTAAGTGATGGTTCTGCTTAATAACAGTCAATCCGATGAGTCTCTCAAGCGTACTTGATGTGCATTCGTTCGTTTTCTCATCTTTCTATGGGCATTATATTTGTGGGGTTGAAAATTTTGGCTGTGGAGATGTTCAATGCAAGAACACAAGTTATAAAAGTAGTTGACATGGATCCTTCATGCTGTCTATAAGATATACTATAATTACTTTTTGTTTTTTCATGTGACTAAAAGATTAATATCCTTTTTATGCAGATAAGTAATTTTGCTAGCATGTGGTTTATTCTCCTTTTTGTCTCCATTGCTGCTACTGGAATTCTAGAGCTTAGGTGGAGTGGGGTCAGTATTGAGGACTGGTGGAGGAATGAGCAATTCTGGGTCATTGGTGGTACATCTGCCCATCTCTTCGCAGTCTTCCAAGGGCTCTTGAAAGTGCTTGCCGGGATTGACACCAACTTCACTGTCACTTCAAAGGCATCTGATGAAGATGGAGACTTTGCAGAGCTTTATGTGTTCAAATGGACATCACTTCTCATCCCTCCAACAACAGTCCTTATTGTTAACTTGGTAGGTATTGTGGCTGGTGTTTCATATGCCATAAACAGTGGATACCAGTCCTGGGGTCCCCTCTTCGGCAAGCTGTTCTTTGCCATATGGGTTATTGCCCATCTGTATCCATTCCTGAAGGGTTTGTTGGGTCGGCAAAATCGTACCCCAACAATTGTCATTGTCTGGTCCATACTTCTCGCTTCAATTTTCTCCTTGTTATGGGTACGGATCGATCCCTTCACCTCTGACTCCGCAAAAGCTGCAGCAAAAGGTCAATGTGGCATTAATTGTTAGTTCATCGCAAGATTATTCTGTCGTCGTATATGCCATCCTTCTCACTGAAGCAGTGTGTATATAACAAGAAATCAAGGTATCAAAGTTATCTGCCGAATATGTGGCCCCTCTCCCAAAAGAAATAGTGTCTGCACGATCAAAGGTCATGTATTCTATTTATGTATGAAATGAGTTGGAAGGATGAAAACGGGAAGGGACCCTTTTTGGGATTTTTTTTTTTTTTATTTTAAATTTTAAATTCATTCTCTTCAGAAGTGTCTTTGTTGGCGTCTTTTAAGATAGGTGTCTCCAACTCGTCTGATGTTATTATTTTGTTGTATTGTGACATTTTTGTCAGGATACGGAGCATATAGAATGAACTTTATATACTTTCGGTACTTGGAAAGAAAATAAGAATTAAATTATGTATTATTCATTTCAGACCCAATTAAAGAGATTGAGAATAGCTCGGCATCATCTTTATTGCCAGCCCGTCAGATCGATCTTTGACATTGGCAAGACATGGCTAATACTTTCTCATTGAAGAGGAGAGAATGTAGGTGAAGACCTTTTTTCTTTCCCCAGCTGCTTGAGGTTGCGGTGCTCTTAGAAGATGGCCGCTGTACTGCTCTTAGAGAATGTAGGTCTACGTGGGTGCAATCTGCTTCTATAGAAGTGGATTTGCCAATCCTACTAGTTAGGTTTGGCAAGTAAGATCAAATACAAAATTTTCATATATCTCATTATTATAACTTTTTTAATTTCACATACAAAATATAATAAACAGATCTATTTTTTCAAATTTCAATTTAACTTTTTCAAATTCTAAAATAATAATAATATTAAAAAATAATATTTTAAATTTTCATCTAAAACTAAAAATTCTTGTCTTACTATCCAAACCTCTAGCTAGTTACTTCCATAAATCAGATAATGTTTGGGAACAAAGGTTATTAATCATAGATTTTCTCTGAAAATAAAAATAAAAAAAGAAGGAAAAAAGAAAGAAGGTATTCAGACCCTCAGTCTGTTGGTCATCGACTCGGGCAGGTGTTGATACAGTCATATGATTCCAAGCGATGGCATGAGGTTTAACCAACTAATTGGATTGTTATTACTCCAAAAAGGGTGTTGTTAATGACTGAATGGTTGGGGCTTTCTGGTGATTCTTAACACTAACACTTCTGTCTGTCAAACCAGCAACTACTTGTATCTGGAGGGTTGGTTGGGCTTGGGTTTAGCATTTAGTAGAAGGGATTTTTCATCTCCTTTCTGACTAATATTTTAAGATTTTTTTTTTTTTTTTGGTTGGGGAAGTCAACCAAATTGCACTGTATCCATTCACGAAATTGCGACTCCTGTAATTTGTCTTTGAGCCTGATTTTGTATCATCTTGTTTGATAAATTGAAATATTGCTGTGGAAGTTGGAGAAATTTGACCAGTTGATGGCTGCCGCTGGAGAGGAAGCGTTAGATTATGAGGAGTAGAACTGAAGGAAAATGCTACCCAATTTAGATTGGTATATGGTGCTCTTAGAGCCTGTTCGAGAATTCAACTATTCTCATATATTTTTAAATTATTTAACTACCATTCACAAATATTTTAAAATATAGTGTCAAGTTTGTTTTATCATGGGGAATCTATGGTAGTAAACTGTTAGATTGGCTTTGTTTAGTGAAGTTAACTAGCTATCATCCTATTTCTTGAATGGATTTTTGTAAGCTACACATACATACTCGTTATTCAGTAGTATTCAAATTTGTTTCTAAATGAACTGTTGTCACCGCATTGTTCTCCAAGTACGTGTGGAAATGCCCCCTCTTGGTTGAGCATCCAATTAAGTTAAATCTCGTTCTATTGTGGCCAGACCATTTTAATGCTGTCGTTGATCTGGCAGGGGGCTCAACTTTGTTGTCTTTTATGTTGCCTTAAGCGACATCCCCAACCAAGAGTTTGTCAAATAATCCCATGGAAGTGGTGTCAATGGTCAGCTGATGCCTCCGAACCATCCTCCAACCTTTATAGTTGAAAAAGCTGAGAAAGCGAAAGGGAGTTTTTTCACCTTGAAAAGTAATGGAAACAATATAAAAGCTGTTGAATCTGTCCGAAAATCTCTTTAAATTTTATTTATTTATTTCTTTATCCAGAAAATGAAGAGCCTAATGACAAACTTATGTACGTCGTCTGAACGTTTAAGGCAATGTTCTAAAGCATACAAAATTTTGGCACCTCGTTGAGAGGCGTTCCCTGTCATTTCAACTGTAAAAACATCAGATCTAACCTTACAAACAAGGCTCTTTGAACTGAGTCGCAATAGGGGGGGGGGGGNGAACATTACTAATGATGATGCTATTAATTCAGAGGTGAGTAAAAAAGCAAAAGAACACAATAACTTAACCATGGCACGTAAAATAGGTGTATGAGTTCTCTATTTGCTCCGAGAGATGCATTTCGTGAAATTATTTATTAGGACCCCAAAAAAATTCTTTTTATGCTTCCTCAGCATTCTCTATCAGTATCCTCTTGCATGCTTCGTAGCACATGAAAGAAATCCCAGCGGCAGGGACCAACTTCATGCAGCTAGGGCCCAGCCCTCTGTATAATCCCAGGATCCCTTCTTGTTCAAATATGCTTACAAGTGCATGGATCACATTCTTATATACCTGCCTTCCACTGAGAGCCCCCACCTGCATGTGCTTGCGAGCCACCTCAAGTGGGAAAGTCGCACTACTTGAAATAGCTCCAGCAGCTGATCCAATTAAAAGGGTTTCGATGTTGCCAATTCTCTCTTGCTTGAATATTTTACGATAGGTTTTCCTTAATGTGTCGTACGCAAAGTAATTAGCGGCAGCATATGGAATTACCCCAATAAGACTAGGGGTAAGGCCTCTGTAGAGTTCTGCAGGTCCTTCCTCTTTCAGTATTTTTAAAAATGCATCAAATAGTCCCTTGTAAACACCTCTCTGCAACAGATCACTAGTTAACTACTGCATTTATACCGAAGAAGCACAATTTCAAGCTTAGATCTACATGCACCTCAACGGTTAGTCGGGTCTTGACTAATTCGAGAGGATATGTGCACAAAGTTGAGCTAACACCAGCACAGGCCCCAGCAACTAACGAGGCAGGAATCGGGAGTTTGGGCTGCTCCCCAGGTTTATGTGACAATTGCTTGTTGACTGTATCATAAGCAAATAGCTGGAATTGAGAGTAGCACAAATGTTTAGAAACAGAGCGAAACAATTATTATACTTACTTATAAAAAAAACAATTATTATATTTAAGGTCTTGAAAGTTGACTACCCTTGTTGTATATAAAGTTTAGTTCTCTTTTTTCGACTTGGATGACAATAGAGCGTGCCGCAAGAGAATCACCAAGTAAAACTGATGTTCACCACAAAAATCCATAAAACACCTTTTCTCTGTCCAAAATCAAACTGCATGAAAATCTGGACACCTCCAATTTAGATTATTGCCTTTTTTCAATCATAGCTAATTAGAAGTCAGAGACCATCTCAGCAGAGTGCTGAGATGGTGGCTCTTATATTTAAAGATGCATGATATATATCGTGTTTCAAAAAGTGAGAACAGAAAGGGTGCCAGGGTGGTGCAAAATACTTTCTATATCAGTAAGTAAACTAATGATATAGTAAGTGGAAACGTCAAAACGACCATAACTAATATGCAACTGTAAATATAACACCTTCTGAAAAGATGTAAAATACTTCTGCTTGTAAAACCATGGGAGCTTAAAGAAGCAGTTTAAGATTCACCGACGCCTCTATTTCAGTTGAACATAAACACTCATCTTTAAATTATCACATTGAAAAAGCGGCAAGAAATGCAGTTCCACAATCCAATCATCTTACATTCAAGTCAAAGACACAAATTATAACGATGTCAAGGAAACAGAATAAAATTGACCAAAAAAATAAAAAACAGCTACCTTAACCATTTATACGTCTAAACTTCATTGTCGCATGGCACAAAAACAGAAAGGACATCCATTTCAGAACGTGTAAGCATCGTAACCAAACGACAAGAGTTCTCTTGTCTATTTGCAGAATGTGTAAAAGCAACGTGACTTACATGAGTACCTAAGTAAACCGACAAACGAATTGCAGCAAAATGCAAACCAAGCAACCATTTATCCAACGCAATAGCCGTCATATCCAAAAAAAAAAAAAAGTGATCTAAATTGAAGAGATTCATTTAGTACCTCTATCGCCTTGCTAGGTGCGACCCGAATCACATTGACCAAATTACCCCTGAACAATCCCTTCCACCCATCAATCTTCATGATATCGTGGAACACCTCTGTCGTGGAATGGCCACTACTCCCAACCATCAAATGCGTCCTTATGGTCTCCAACGGCGCCACCGCCGTCCGCGATACCGCCCCGGCTATCGCGCCGCTTATCAGCCTCCTGAGCGACGGATTAGAGACCTTTATTTTCAACTTTAGAACGCCCTTCTTCTTCTTTTTCTTCCCAACCCCAACTATCCGAAATCCCTCCAGAGACGACATGTACTTGGCGTACAAATCTGCGTACGGCACCTTCACACCCCCATTGTCACGGGAATCTGGAGGATTCGGCGAAACATCGAACCCCAATCCGACCTGACCGACGCTGGCGAACAAGCCTCCGGGGTGAAAGAACCCCTCTTGGAGGCTCCACTGAGAGCCCAAATCACAAACAGAGAAAAGCCCATCTCGTTTATCGTCGAAAAGTCTCCTACCCATCAGTTGGAGCCTTGCAAATGTGCTATTGTTTTGAGGATTCTGAAGAAAAGCCGTTTGCTTTCATGGGTTTAAGTAAATTCGGAGCGTTTGGAAGAGTAAGACTCGGTTTTTGGAATAAATGGGTATGCTAGAGAATCGGTGTATAGGAAACACCGATTTTGAGGCGGTAAAGAAATAGAGAAAGGGACTGTGAGAGGAAAGGAAAACGAGCAAAACCTAACAAAAGAGAGAGAGAGAGAGGAGAGGTTAGGTAATCTCTCTCTCCCTCTCTTTTCACCCTTTTTCTGTCTGTGAAAGCTTGAGTTACCTATATTCTTTGCTGCAACTTGTTAGGCTTGCCGTTAGCTCTCTTTACCTTGGAGCTTGGTAGGTGGGTGATAACAAAGGTATTTCCTGGAGGAGTAAAGGATGTTGTTTGCTATTTACAAACCACTTTACCAAATTAATCCTTGAATATGGTGAAGCGAACAAGGCTCTGTTTGGATTTCCTCCCTTGTTTTGTGCCATGGTAGATGGTTTGAGATACACTTGATTATAAGTTATAACGCACCTTTATTCATGCTGCAAATCACCCCACCTAAACCGCCAAATGTTCCCCCAAGATGGTTTTCCTATTTCCGTCCAAAAAAAAAAAAAAAAAGAGGAACGGTTCTCCTGTAATAATTTAATTGCATTTAGGTTTGTAGATATTGTTACATAGTTTGTCCACGAAAATAAACATATATATTTCTTTCTTTAATTCCAGTTTTTCAAGGTGTGAAAAAGAGATAAACAATTAAGTATTTCTATTTGGATCTATCGATACTTCAAAGGGAAAAAATAGAACTTCATTTTTCTATTTATTTATTAATTCAATCAGACTGTTATTTTCTTATCTAAGTCAAAGCAAGAAAGTTTGAATATAAGAAATGTTTTATCTTATTATTATAATTTTTTTAAATTTTTATATAAAATATAATAAATAATTTAATTTTTTAAAATAATAATAATATTAAAAAATATATTCTAATAAAATTTTATTTAACTTTCATATCATATCAAAAGTCACTGTTAAACAGTGAGACAGGATGAAAATAAAGTGAAGAGCTAGTAGACCAGACTGGCCAGTCTTGGGCCTTAGAATGACATACAAGTAATGCAGGACTATATTGGTTTTTATTTTATTATTATTATTTTTTAATTCTTATTAAATTAAATGAATTCTTTTATTTATCATCTGTATACTGCATATTTAAAGAGGAAAAAAATGATATATGATGTGTGATACAAAAATGATAAGGGAAATTTTTCATTATTTTTTATGAGAAGGATTCTGCCTGCAATTGTATTTCCCAAGTCCCCCTAAAGCTCTCTCAGTCCAACTTTTTGTATTATCGATGGTTTTTTCTCTAAAAAGTTCTTTTTCCCCTCGAGCTCTTAGTCCTATATATGTATCTTACTTGATTTGTTTTTGTTTCTGTTTCCCCACGACGAAAGAACCAATTCCCCACGGACGGATATTTTGCGACAGTTTCGGAGGGCTTATGGGACAACGGAGGGGCATGTGGTCGGAAATACCGAATGCGGTGCATCAGTGGCAGTTACCGATATCATGGCCGTTTTTGCCGTTATGGCATGTATCCCCGGTACAGCCCATGCACCGGCGAGTACATATAGTGGTGTAGGTACTTGATCATTGTCGAGATGACCCATGCCCAACAACAATGGCCTTGTCTCTTGAGGCCTTTCGCACCCTCTCCATGTATAGCTCCAAAATCAATGTTGAGTTTATACAGTAATAGCCTTGTCCACGATCATCGTATCTCCTCTGGTTTAACAACAATCATTTATACAGATCAATCGTCGTGCATTGATGCTGATACTTTTTGTATTTGCAGAATTTGGTCATGGGAATACTGCAGCCAAAGACTCATCATGATCAGTTGCTAGAAGAGGATTAATCGGTCTTGCATGCATCCAATAGATGCTTCTTCAAGATCAAGATCCCCTGGATCGATTTTAATTAGTTTCTATTCAGTATTAAGCATCGGATAGTTTACATTTTCTTAACGTAACAACCTATATATATGTATATATATGATTGATTCTCTGATTAACTTGTACAAGGGGCATTTACACAAAGAATTAGTATAGATTTTTACCAATTATGAGCTAATACCAATATACCTTTCCATTTGTTCTCCTCTTCTTTTGAATTTTTTTTCTAGAATCAATTGTAATGGTGAAACTTAGCTCCCATGACTATTTTTTTATAACATATTCACTGTATATAGATGATAAACAGACGTGCCTGAAAAGTGCGTGTACAATTTTCTTTAAATGAAAAAAAAAACAAATGTGAAGTAAGACGCAATTTTCTTTAATTTCTGTACTTATCCTCCGTGACTCGTTAGCAGTAACTCTTCGCTGAAAATTGATTTGTGACATTCGTCTGTCCAAAGTCTAAACCCACAATCAAAATGCAATTTTCAGCCATAAGACCGAAGTTGCTACGTGCCATCAACGTGGCAACGGTCACCACCTCATCCTCGCCCCACCACCCTTCCAGTGCCACCACTAAAAGAGCAGCAGAGCAGCGCTGCTTGGCCCTCTTCCAGGACCATACCTGCAACACTTTTCCGAAGCTCGCCCAGACCCACACCCACATCCTAAAATTGGGTCTCCATAACAACCCTCTCGTCCTCACCAAGTTCGCCTCCACCTCCTCCGATCTCGACGCTATTGACTATGCCTCATCCTTTATATTCTCAATCGACGCTGATACCCGGCTCTACGATACCTTCCTTTTCAATACCATCATTCGAGCCTATGCTCAAACTAGTCAGTCAAAGGAAAGAGCTTTGTATTTTTACAATGCTATGCTTGATTATGGAGTTTGGGCAAATAAATTCACGTACCCATTTGTACTCAAGGCCTGTGCTGGCCTCCGGGTCTTGAGTTTGGGTCAATCCCTTCATTGATCGGTTGTGAAATTGGGATTTGATGATGATGCTCACGTTCAGAATACTATGGTTCACATGTATAGCTCTTGCAGTGGAGGGATTGAGTTTGCTCGTAAGGTGTTCGATGGGATGCCGAAGTTGGACTCTGTGTCTTGGAGTGCGATGATTGGAGGGTATGTCCGACTGGGGTGGTCGACAGATGCGATTGGTTTGTTTAGGAAAATGCAGATGGTGGGAGTTCGCCCAGATGAGATCACTATGGTCTTGGTTCTCTCTGCTTGTACGGATTTAGGTGCGCTTGAGCTTGGGAAGTGGGTTGAGTCGTATATTGAGAAAGAGAGGGTTCAGAAGAATGTGGAGCTCTGTAATGCCCTCATTGACATGTTTTCAAAGTGCGGCGATGTTGATAAAGCTCTGAAATTGTTCAGAAACATGAGCGAGAGAACGATTGTTTCTTGGACTTCTGTGATTGCTGGTCTGGCAATGCATGGTCGTGGTTTCGAAGCCGTTTCCTTATTCGAAGAGATGATAGAAGCTGGGGTGGCTCCAGATGATGTGGCCTTTATTGGGTTGCTTTCTGCTTGCAGTCACTCGGGTTTAGTTGAAAAGGGCAGAAAACATTTTGATTCAATGACCAAAAAATTTAAAATTGTGCCGAGGATAGAACACTACGGATGTATGGTGGATATTGTGTGCAGGGCAGGACATGTCAAAGAGGCACTGGAGTTTGTTAAAAAAATGCCCATTAAGCCAAACCCAATAGTTTTGCGAACCCTGATCAGTGCTTGCCATGCTCATGGCGAGCTCAAGATTGGAGAGAACATCACTAAAAAGCTAATCAGAAATGAGCCTATACATGAATCCAACTATGTATTACTTTCCAACATCTATGCAAAAATGTCCCATTGGGATAAGAAAACCAAAATTAGAGAGGTGATGGACAAGAAGGGGATGACAAAGACTCCTGGGAGCACTATGATTGAGCTGGATAATGAAATTTATGAATTTGTAGCGGGAGATAAATCACAAAGACAGTACAAGGAAATTTATGAAATGGTGGACGAAATGGGGAGGGAGTTGAAGAGGGCTGGATATGCTCCCACCACGTCAGAGGTGTTACTGGATATTGATGAAGAAGACAAGGAGGACGCCTTGAACAGGCACAGCGAAAAGCTGGCTATTGCCTTTGCCCTTCTTAATACACCACCAGGAACTCCTATTCGGATTGTGAAGAATTTGCGAGTTTGTAATGATTGCCACTCTGCTACTAAATTCATCTCTAAGATTTATAATCGAGAAATAGTGGTGAGGGACCGGAACCGGTTTCACCATTTCAAGGAAGGGTTCTGCTCGTGTAAAGATTTCTGGTGACAATGCTGATAATCTAATTGTCATTTCCTTATTCTTGAGTTTTCTTAATGAAGCCATAATTTTTTTGCTCATGGAATCTCATGAGAACTACAGAGGGATTAGATCCTCCTTGACCCCCTCTCATGATCATTCAGGTAACCGTGCCAAAGTTTGATCCATCTATCAACGTTACAACTGGACAGGTTTCTTCCCCAAAGTTTGATCGGAAGGCCTGTCAGTCGAAAGAACAGATCTATTAATATATCCGGTGTGCGACAAAACTGTGGGTGCCACTGACCTGAATTCCTTATTTGAGATAGAGCCATGTTACCACTGTGCTTTATACCCTGTATAGAGGATTGGCCTTAGAAAATCAGTCTGCCGTGCTGATCAGGAGGTGGTGCAACATATACTCTGACATAAGGTTTTGTAGTTGGGGTAAGCTCTGTTGCCACAGGACAAGATCAACTATCTTAAGCCATGCAACCAGGACTTGCATGCATGTGAAATCAGCAGAATAGGTCAAGTTCAAATTTCAAATAGCTTTCATTGGATTCAAATTCACACCAACGGGTCATGCTCATTACCCAATGATGATACATAACCAAACCCTTCTGATAAACTTTTCTCTTGAATCCAAGTGTAGATTTACACTTTTGCATCGATAACAGTTGTAGAATGCTTGCTCATTTCAAGGACACGCGGCAGCTGGAACCAATCGAGTTTGAACAAAAGCAGCATGAAGCATCAGAGAGAGAGAGAGAGGGAGAGATCTACAATCCATTCAGCACAAGGCAATGACGAAAGAGAAGGTTCAACAAACCAGCACAGAGCATGACGCCCCAGTTGATAAGAAGCTCCGAATGAGTACGCATGCAATCACCGAACTGAAGTTCTGGAAACCTTTAGGTGTAATAAGCGAGTTTGTGCAAATACTAATTCAATGTTATAGTGCCTCTTATGAAATTGTTGTTCGTTTGACTATCTCTTAAGAAATCGTTCTCCTATTTCAAAGAGACGTTTTTCCCTTCTTTCAAAGACTTATATTAAACTTCGAGATAAAGGTTACATTATCAAACGAAATATACAAAATGACCCCAAAATGTGAGCCTAACTACCATGTCATGTAGATATCCGCCTCGTACCAAATCATAATAGCCTTAAATATGAAGAAATAACCATAGTAAACATTTTATAAGAACGAGTTCCAACACAAACATAATCCAGGGAAAAAAAAAAAAAAGAGGGTATTTAATACTTACTCGTAAGACATAGTGTAAAATGGACTATAAGCAACAGACCGACTCTAAAATCCCTGAACATTGCTGAAGAACAACCACAGTTAGCTGAACAAGAAGCACAATTTCATTCCTTTCTCGTTATTTCCGTACTCTTCCTTCACTTTTTCCACAAATTAAAATTTCTAAAGCTCCTAATTAAATTAATTTTGCAATTCGCTCTTCTTTCCCAATCCATCTTCTTCCCTTTCGTCCAACAACCTCCCAGCCTCCTCATCGACCTGGGCAGCCTTCTTCTGCGCCTCCTTCGCCTTCAGAGCCTGCAATTTCGAGTGGTTGTAATAGGCGACACCCAAGAAAGCAAGAAAGTACCCAAACAAATTAATGGGTGTCACCATGTCCTTAATGACCGACCACGAAAACGCGATCAACAACCAGTCCTTCACCACGCCGGCCACATTCATGGTCAAAGCCGAAGTCTTTCCCACCAGCAAAAACACCGCGAGATTCAGAGCGAATGCGCAGAGAGAATTGGTGCCGAAGGTGAAGAAATCAAAGTGGAAGCTAGAAGATTCCTTCAACAACGGATACTCCACGAAGATCCAGGGCACGGAGAGGAAAACGAAGCAGCAGGGAGCGACGTAGTACAAGGAGGTAATGGGATTCAAGGAGATACCCTTGGACGTTAGCAAGATTTGGATCATGACGAGCCTCGTGGCTTCGAAAGCCACGGCACCCAGTTGGAGAATGACACCCCAGGAGTCGAATTTAGCTTCTCCATAGGCAGCAATGGCGACGCCGAGGGAGATGGAGAGCATGTTGGCCATGGTGTCGGACTTGAAGGACTCTTTCTTCAAGAGAATGCCGATGGAGTAGACGGCGACGGGCATGAGGGCTTTGAGCATCTGGATGAAGGACACGGAGAGGTAGATGTAGGCGGAGTTGGAAAGCCAGAGGGAGAGGGCGTAGAGGGCACCGATGGGGACGACGGAGGAGAGATAAAGTTCGCGGGACATGGAGACAGGCTCGACTAGGCGGAGGATGCGGACGAGGAGGAAGGCGATGGAAGCGCAGAAGGCCATGTGGATCATGGTAAGGGAAATTGGGAAGGGCCAGTTGTACAACTTCTTGTCCAGAATGTACTTGTTGTAGACGATCACCGAAAAGCTGAGGACGATCCAGATGAAAACGTAGGTGTAGGACTTACAGATCTTCCTGCCGACGCTGTCGCCTGAAGCGCCGCCCTTGCCCATTGTCGCCGACGCTGTTACTGTTGCGCTCGCTCTCGCCTCACACTGTGGATCAGATTCGAAAATCAGTAGTGGAGTTTGGGACTGAACCTGAAAAGGAATAATATATATATATTAGGAAGAGGAGACCAGGGTAGATATATGTCATATGTGGCATAAAACTCTACGACTTTACGTTCGTTGATGTGTCTGTGGCAGAGAATGGGCCTCTTTGCGTTTCCACTTTTCTCTACCCTTTTTTTTTCCCTATAATTTATTTAAATTTTATAATTTAGGAAAACAAAGAGGCAAAAAATAATGTTCCGGAAATTGAAATGTCAATCATTCATGAGTTATGACCCCACTCCAGTTGGGCCCACACAAATAAAGCCAGTTAAAACATCATCAATGGAAAGCCCAATAGTAAAGAAATTGGTGTGAATAATTGAATTGAAGACAAATTCTACTCAGCCTTATATCATACATAAAAATAAAAATTCACATAATGTATAGTACAGTACTGTTGAGTTGATATGCAATTTTGAAGTATAGATAAATTCGGATTACTTTAATAATATTATCGGAATCTTACTTTAATATTCTTAGAAATAGAATAGAATATAACTAATTACTACTTATTTTAGTCAAACCTATCTTAAGTACGATCACCAGAATTCCAAAGCTAGTAAATAGCATCTGCGGAAGGTGTTATTGCTTTTATCATTAGGTCAATAATGCTAATTCCTAATTTTTTGTAGTTATGAACTGTCAAAAGCAATTCTCAGGCGATGCATGAACAAGCTGCATGAGGACGGATCGACGTGACAGGGTAGCTGGAAAAGGGTCTGCCCGAGTCCCCATCAGATAAGAGCCTCTCTCTCTCTCTCTCTCTCTCTCTCGATGGATCAAACTTCAAAGCACTTAGGTACATTATTTATGTTAATTTTCTCATTGTATTGTTTATTTGGTAGTAGGTAATTGCGGTTGGGTAACGTGAGGACCGGAAGAGCTAGTCAATGTTTACAGAAGATGTCTCAACATATAGGCTGTATCTGAATGAACGCAGAATTATTATTATTATATGTGAAAATGATCGATAGACAAAACAGAAAGGTTTGGTATATATGTAAATCAATAGTCAAATATGGTGCCCAACAAAGACATAGCTGCATGCAGCCACGTGTGCCAGAATTTAATTAATTATAAGAAAAATTATTCATATTTGTTTTCTTCAAAGGATCACTAAATATGAGACGGATGTACGACAGATAATTCAAAGCTTCCATGCAGGGACCGTTGATGATGATCGGTTGATGGCCGCGCGCTTACTTCTTTAATAATTTCCAAACCAAAAACACATATATACACCCCATTTTTGTATATCCTACCTTACAAAGACTTTTCTTTCGTGATCTTGCATGCATTATTTGAGCTTGATTTGACTGAGATCTCTAACACGGACTCAAAACTCATTATTGCAGAGAGTACATATGCGCACATTGCGCGGAACCAGATATAATAGCATGCATTTCAAATAAATAAATAAAATCAAAGCAATAATGCATTTTGTTTTTTTATTGGCTGGATAATGGACCCATATTTTCTTGGTCGATGTTAAGGGGGGAAGGGTGAAGTTTCCTAACAATTTTATAATCCATATAGATAATTCAAATTCAAAATTGTAGAAGCGTGGGGACAAACTACTTCAAAATAATTTTCTTTGTTCCTGCTCACTTTAAAAAAAAAAAAAGAATTAAAGAGCTAAAGACGGTGGGTCCCAATCACGGGTGCCGGGTAATTTTGTCAAGGATCGATGTTGGGGTTACGTACAGACTTTACGTTATAATGAACAAACTTTTACGTTAATTTAAATAAATCATGACAGAGCACTGGGAAATTAAAATATACTGTACCATTCACCCTCTTTCTACGACCAATGTCTGACGTGTTAGATCAGTACTGGTCACCAACCTTTGTATATAGAATAAAGATATGGACATGGGGGGGGGGCGGGGGGGGGGTCGGGCGGCTTTATAACTTTTTTTTTTTTTTTCGTCTTTCTCACCAACACCTGTTTTGCTTTGTCTCCTTATGCCATTATTTTTCTTGGCATATTTTTATACTTTCCAATGACATTTTTGCTGAAGTACTGTAGCATTTAAAGCTCTTTAATTCACTCCCTCGCACCATGGCACTGGGCTTGGTCATGTTCCAAAGTAGCCAGTCAACTATATATGACCCAGCCCACCAACCGCTCTCCTCTGAACAGCTAATTAGGTCTTCGGAGGATCGAAGATGATGCCTTCGTATATATATCTATCTATTATAATAAGTGTCTATACGCTAATTACAGTAAAGTACAGTAATATTTGTCATTTCGTTTCCGTGTATAATATAAACAGTAAATTTTGCACAGTAACATTCCGTTTTTATTTCGTTAATGTACAGAGTAAATATAATAAAAAATTATATAAATCGTCGAAAATTTCCGTGACTATACAGTAACCATGCACAGTAATATAATAATTAGATTCCTGCACAGTAAAGATAATAATAAAAATTTCAAAATGCACAGTAAATATAATAAAAAATTATATAAATTGTCGAAAATTTCCATGACTACACAGTAACAATGCACAGTAATATAATAATTCGATTCCTACACAGTAAAGATAATAATAATAAAAATTTTCGTGACTACATAGTAACAATACACAGTAATATAATAATTCGATTCATGTACAGTAAAGATAATAATAAAAAATTCAAAATGCACAGTAAATATAATAAAAAATTCTATAAATCGTCGAAAATTTCCGTGACTACACAGTAATTATGCACAGTAGTATAATAATTTGATTCCTGCACAGTAATGATAATAAAAAATTTGAAATGCACAGTAAAGATAATTATTTCTTCTTCTTTCTTTCTTTTCTCTTCCCGTGCGTTTTTCTTTTCTCTCCCGTTCTTCTTTCTTCTTTTCTCTCTCTCCCTGTGCTCTCCCCTTATCTTTTCTCCTTCCCATCGCCCCTATTTCGGCCGGCCATTGCACCTTCGTCCGGTGGAGGTGTCGTACACCACCCACCCAGTTTTCTTCCCCTCTCACCTGTGAACATCCCCACCAAGTTTCACCTCTATCCGAGCCACCGTTAGCCACCTACAGCCCATCTAAGCCGCATGGTTTTGAGCCATTTTCGGTGCCGTTGCACCACCTCCGCCCACCATCTCTTCACAGCTTCTTCCCCTACCTCTTGCCGACCTAATCACCTAATTTTAGCCCCGATCCGTTGCCGAAGCACCACGAGCTCAACTCCGATTTGGCCTTTTTCCGCCGTTTCTGGCGCCGTCGCACCACCTCCGCCCACCATCTCGTCACAGCTTCTTCCCCTACAAACAGGTCTAAACACATCTACAAAGATATGAAGAGATCTGTTTTTGGTTGATTTTCTTGCGTTTATTTCAGATCTGTTTGTAAAAAATTTATTCAAATTTTTTTTCCTTTCGTTTGATTTCTATTTTTCAGATCTACATAACAAATTTTTTTGCTATCTGTGTTCATATGTTTTTTTTTTCTTTTTGATTCAAGTTTTTTTTCTTTCAGACTTTCATCTTCACTTTCTCTTTCCTATTCTCACCGAAAGTAAACTTTTTCTCTCTATTTTTTTCTTTTGTTCATGTTGAGGATTGAGAACAAGATCAACACGCAGGTGACCTTTGCTAAGCGGAGGAAAGCTGTACGAGTTTTGCTGCAATTCAAGGTATTCACCAGAACAACAAAACCGCTTTTGCACCTTCTAAATCACAAAAGGCAAAGCAAAACCATCAAAACTGCTTCCTTCTATTTTTATTTTTCTATTTTCTAAGTCATCTTTCTTTTATTTTCATCTCCGAGTTGATTTTTTGAAAGAGAAAAAAAAATTGATTTTTTTGGGTGTTGAACATGTATTTTTGTTGTGTATTGACAGATCTATATCTATTCCTTTAGATCTATTAGTTTTCACTTTAAACGTAGAAGTTAATGCAACTCTCATCTGCGCAGAATATGATTTTAGCTACCAAATATAAAATAGAGCACACGGAATATCTACCAAAAGATAGATACACAATATAAATATTTGTGAGATATTATTTTATTATCTCGAAATAAAATTACAGAAATTTGAGGCTCTTCGCCTCATTCTTCAAACGATCTTGCTCCTCTAAAATTTGCGTCGCATCTCTGTCTAAAGGAATAGGCAATCTAAAAGAAGAATTAAGCAAGGATTTTAATTTCCTATTCTCTTGCTTTATTGCTTCTATCTTCATCTGAGACTCCTGAAGAAGTCACTGAAGGATAGAAATTTTCTCATTGAGTTTGTCCAAATCATAAGGTTTGGATTGTAGTCGTTGAGAAAATGCATAAATAGTTAAAGAGTAATGGGTACCGAGATTTACAAGCTCGTAGATAGTTTCAACATCTGACTTATTAGCCAGATCATTATTGTATTGTACTATAGAACCTACAGCAGAAGCGGAAACAACTGGTGAAAATGGTGTAGAATACCTCACGTATTGGTTACGAGAAGATTGCTGGGCCATTGTAGAGTAAGAATGCAGAGAGAGATTGCAGAGTAAGAATGCAGACTAATTACAGAAAAGTAAAGAAGATGGGATGCGAATGAAGATGGGCTGAATATCTCTTTTATAGAAAAAATTATGACTAAACACCTCTATTGCTTCACGAGAGATTACAAGAGACAAGAAGATGTAGCATCATAGCTCTGCGGCGCCTGACAGCTACAGAAAATCTGAAAAAACTTGCGGTACTTATCTGATCTAAAAAACTGGCCACCGTTTTTGTTGAAAAATAAGGTTAGCGGTTTAATATTGATGAATTATTCACTAACTGTGTTATTTACAAGAATTCCAGAATCGCACAACCACGGTATATATGTTTCCTTCATATTTTGATTTATAACTTCTGATATAACAATTTCCTCATATGAATAAATCATTAAAATTGACAATTCTACTTTTATTTGTTCCAGTTGTCGAGTCTATGTCGAGATAGATGATAATAGAGGACGATTGACAGCTGTTTTATTTGGAACAATTGCAGAAGATGCTATTCTATTTGGAGCAATTGCAGAAAACGTCCCTTGACGTTTTGCTTCTACTAGTATTTATATATATATATATATATATAGATATTCCTTTTCTTAAGTTGTGTGTAGCCTTTGAAAGTTGCTTCTTCAGCTTTCTTAGAACTGATGGAAGGACGCAAATAACTACCATGAACAAAACCATGGAATGTCATCCTTTTCAAGCCTTTTGTCGATGGATGGAAGGGATCAATGGCAATGGCAGTGACGTGAAGACCCAATGAATAGCCTAATGGCTTTCCAGGAGAGTCCTGTTAGAGTCCGTAAAAAGCCCACAAAAACATAACTTGGAACTGTGTCAGACGTCATCTTTATTAAATGGCTGAGAACAGTCACTAATGGGATCCCAGAATATCCTACTGAAACATCAAGCACATGATCATTCCAACCATCATAATTAATTTTGACCAACTTGATGTCTCTTCCACTTTAGAGGTCAATGCCGATGTTGTTAAGACTCTTTGCTGCAACCGGATGTGTCATGCTCGATGTGTCGATTCCAATCATGTGCATGATTTCCGTCTGGATCAAATTCATTCGTGAAGGTGTCAAGCTCCACGGCTAGTTGCCGTACAACGCCACCTTCTTTCTACTTGACAGCTAACAAATATGTTTTTCCAGCAAATATAACGGATCAAATGATTCATGAGTTCCTCGTATAAATACAAAAAATTATAGTATGTTTCTCAAAGTAAGATATAATTAATTACCTTGGATTGCCATACTTGCTCGTGCTGTTCTTAGCGTTTGTTTATGAAATGTTAACGCTTCAAAAGACTTTTGAATAATTAGAAACCCAAAATTCCATATTTGTAACTTGCATTATGATGTCTCTATATTATGTGGGATCTCATGGAAAAACCTACACTGACGGAAGTCCATTCTGGGCCCAAAAAATAGAAAAGGCAAAAGCCCATTCAAGAAGAAGAACGTGATACTGACCTTTCTTGGAAGAAAAGGAAGTTACGTACGGCTAAATAAATTGCCAAGAAAATGGTCAAAGTAAATTCTTCAGGAACCCCATAAAGAAGTGTGCATCTGATTCAAGACGAAGGATATCCAAACCCCACCAACCCAGGACCATAGTTTATTACAGATGCGAATTGCAAAGAAAGAAAAGGAAAATTAAAAGTTCTCGAATCAGGCTGATCTCTTAGATGATCTATTCTCGGCGTTCATACTTCCGAGCCCATATGTGTTTGCCATTGACCCGAAATTTGGATATGCGTTTCCCATTCAAAATCCGATCAACAAAAGTAACAGAATGCAAAACCATTCTAGCATACAAGGGTTGCTCATTGGAAGGGACGGTCTCCATTTGGACACTCTCCACACAATCCCCATATAGTTCTGTAAAATGCTCCTTCACTTCCTTTTCCAGCACGGGAAAGCCCCGCGAGAAAGTCAGAAACATTGTCCTATCATCCTCTGTAACACCATCAGTTGGTTGCCAATCCCATAATCCTCCAATAGAAAAATCACTACCCATTGGTTTTGGTACTACGGTTATGGCACCAAATAATGGGTGTGCAGAACTAGGAACCACAAGAGGCTCGTTCAAAATTACTTGGGAACTGCCATCCAGAGCACGTTGTAGAATATCGTTGAAAATATGACAACAAACACTGTTAAGAAAACTCTTGATCCCACTGATTGCACTGAATCTGTTTTGGTTGAACATTTGCAAAGAAATGTCCCTTTCCATAAGTCTTGCAGTCAGGGGAATTCCACCACCTGGTGTTACAAGAGGAGTCTGGGATTCTAGACACTTCAAACATAAAACAGCTTCATTTGCTAATGCACTCACAACAGCATCAGGCAACCCAACCATTTTTACTACAATGTTCGGGTAACCCTTCTCTTCAAGCCACAGCCAAACAGCCATGACAAGTAAGGATTCTGCAGGGTCGCGCTTAAATTGTATAACCAGTCGAGAGAATACATCCCTATCAATTTTGTGGTAATGATGAAGCTCCTCGAGGCTAACCGAGGCCATCACGAAAATGTGTGTTTGTGGAAGAAGAAGGGAAAATGCAAAAAGAATGGAAGCAAATGCAATGGTTGTTGGCATAACTTACGAATGCAAGGGAGTATGGGGATGGATCACTCAGTTATATATCCTGAGAAGGGTCATTCACGGCAAGATGTGGTAAACAGGATCTGCATTGGGTATGGTCAAAATTGGGAGCGTGTGTAGCAGAGCAGTTCCCTGAGCCATCAATACGAGGTTGCCCACTAAGACAGGACATGTCAAAAGAACTCCGGGCCACAACTTGTTTTTAATCCTAATCCCCTTTCAGTGTTTGCATGCTCGTCTTTTAAATCTCTTCTTTTGTGTGACCATAACTGATACAAGTGCTAGTGGCATCTTCCAGACTTCCTCTGCAGAGTCCAGATGTATTTCCCAGTGACAGCTAAGAACACTCCTAGTGCTTTAACGAACTTTCCTTCTATAGCTCTTTTCACTATAAGCTCTCTTAATTGCATAAAAACTCAAAATCTTGGCCATGATTGACATCCTAATTCTAATGCACTTTAGGATTTATGAACCTAAACTCCCATTGAATTTGACAACTTATCCTGTGCACAGTCACACTACATCTTTTGGCTTCGAGATTTATTTGAAGCTCAATAATTAGTCTTCTCACATTAGTGACAAGGACAGGAATAATTGGACTCGTTTTGCATTTGCCTACTAGCTGCCCTGCAAGATGCGTAGTCTTATCGAAGAAATCAGAAAACCACCAAGTCAAATTTTATCCTGAGGTCTTGGATTTTATCCTGAGATCTATCATCCTGAGGTCTTATATGATAGATCACGTTATTTCAAGAACGTGCGTAGCTTCAAATATTTGCACATGGGCCGAGAGATTTGTTGGGGCGTTGATTACTCTCTTTATTTTCGACGATTGAGAAGCGAGATTTGCATCTATTTTGGAAAGCTTGCAAACCTGTGAGTTGGAGGCCTTGGTAAAGTTTATGCGATACCTTGGCGGTACTCTACTCCTCGACAGAGTCAGAAAGCCGACGTTACCGCTGGCTTGAAAAGGAGAGGAGGTTGTTACTTCCTTAACGAAACGAGAGGGAGGGTTTGGTCTTGGAAATGTCACCTGGTGAAACTAAGCTATAATCTAACAAGAAGTAAACGGGGATGATATAAGCGTGCGCGCTCAAGATAACCCGGCCGATTTTTATTTTTCTTCTTTCTGAACTTCGGGGCAGATCATTTGAGCCAAAAACACAAGGTTTTTGGACCACAGCGACCCTAGCAAGGACCCTACATTTTCTCAAAGAAAATGTTCCTAGAAACTTTTATATCCACCAAGGGTACAAAAAGGAGCTAATGGCTCAAACTGCTATCAAGATGCCCTTGCTGCGGCTACTATAGCTCATCCACAAATTGGTGCAACTGCTGAATCAAATCCCATAAAAGCCCATGTTAAATCACACAACCCCCACGTCTTTCAAGTATCGCAAAACACAGCATATCATTCCGCCCGTCAACACCCAGCATACACCTAAAACGGCAACCACATCTCTGATATCCATATGCAAGTAGACCTAATGCACAACAATCTCAAGAAGAAGGCAATTGCATGCATCTTCAAAAACTAGGCATCGTTTTTGTATGGGCCAAATAATCTTTCCCGACTCCAAAAACAACAGTTCTTAAGTTCCACATATAACATATTAATTGTTGAAAAATGCATATATGGCTGCTACATAATAAAAATTCAGAAACCGGAATACAACTCCATTGCAAAGTCCTAGTGGAATAAAACCTAATTCCGCTGCATTCTGCTCGTCTCAGAACAGTTTTTTTAAAAGCTACATCAACTCCAAATCAGTGTACACCAGATCTGTGCAACTGCCATTTCTCAAGCCAATTGTTTCACATTAATTTGAAACAGAACACGAGGGGTCTGCAGCACACCCACCTACAGTTTCCATGTGAAGCTTTAATGTGGATATACGGACCAATGTGAATCCCCCACTTACGATGGCACTGCAAGTAACAAGTTTGGAAATGGTTATTATACCCCTTGCAATTGTATTTGCAACACCAATGGAAACAAGTTACAGTCCTCTATAATACAAGCAACAAGTGTCAACAACAAAGCTTTGTTTTATCACCCAGAAAAACTTTATGCTTTATCAGCAAAGAAACTTTACTGAGAAAATACTAAAAATTAAATTTAAAAGAGCAAAGAAGAAGAAGAAGAAGAAGAAGAAATCATCCATGACCCCACACCTAGTTAACAGGCAAGCACAAAAACAAGATTATTATAAGACTTCTGTTAAACCAGACCTCATATTTCTTAACTTATAAAATCCAACGGCCCAAAAGGTCCCAGTTTCTCGTAATAGAACAAATAATGAAAAGGCAGATCAAATTGTGGAAGGATAGAAGGAATTGCGATCACATGGACCAGAGAGAACTTACTGTATGTAGAGGTATCAATCTGCTCAGGAAGTTCCTTTATATCCACCTCAAACCTCATCTGAACCTGCAATTATCCAACCAAAAAAATTGAAATAAAATAAAATAAAACCACCAATAAATTGAGAAACGAAACATTAAAACTAAAAAGTGAATACATACATTATTGAGAACATCCGAGTCAGAAGCAGATGAAACAAATGTAATTGCAAGCCCTTTGGTGCCGAACCGACCAGCTCTACCTACCTGTTAGGAGCAGTCAGAAACCTCAGGAATGAATATGACAACCTATATAAAATAAAAGCCAATATTATTTGAACCTACCCTGTGCAGGTAAGTGTCAGCAGAATCTGGCATGTCATAATTAATGACAATGTTAACACGTTCAATATCTATCCCCCTGCCAACCAAATCTGTGGCCACGAGAATCCTCGACTGCCCCTCCTTAAAGCCCTTGTAGCGTGTCAATCTACAAATACATACTAATGTAAATAATGATGGTGGTTCACATTTTATTACATGTTTGAGCAATATGAGAAAATCCCACACTGGGTACCAGGAATCAGAACAGATTGAAATGAAAAATCAATGCAATTGGACTTAAAAAATATTGACCAAATTTCCATGAAAACAATGACAAACAGAAGGAACAGAATATGGAACTAAAAAAATATAACTTAAAACGTATTTTTGACTGGTAAAATACGGACCAATATAACATAAAACACATGAACCAATAGACAGTACAAGGCAGAGAATGGTTAAAAAATCTATAAAATATGGACCTTTACAGTGTACAAAAAATTAAAATAAACAATCAAAATCATGAATCATTTCAACAGACATACAAGTATACTCTGATACAAACCTTTCCTCTTGGGACATCCCAGAATGGATGCATATAGAGGGGAAATTACACTCCTTCAGTAGCTTGTTCAGCTCAGCTGCTCTACTGACACTTTTGACAAAGATAACAACTTGATTAAAGTCCAACGCATCGAGGAGGTCATTCAACTTGCGATTCTTCTCAGACTCGCTCAATTTGATGTAGTGCTGCCATTTAAATTATGCTACGTAAGATATATACACAAAGACTCCTAAAGCAAAACTGATGATCAGCTGACAAGGATATAATACCTGAACAAGACCATGAAGAGTCAACTTGGCCTCATCATCAACATAAATTTCCATTGGCTGAAACGAACAAATGTCACAGTAAATCATATTAGGGCCTTTCCTCAAGCTAATGGAATCCAGAACGAAATTAATGAGTGATGCACATCCCCTGAATCAAGATCCTGCTCCATCTGCTGTCTCCCCGCAGGAAGTCATGCCAATCAAACACCAGAAATCTACTACATAACTGATAGCACAACCCAGACAGAAAACTACCCTCCCCATCCCCTTCTCTTGATTCAATAACTTAAATAAAAACACACCCATCACCCAAGTTAAGAAAGTAAAGGGACTACAACAAGAGTGAAGGAAAAATTTTGTGTGCGGAACAATAAGACATCGATCCCACACAATTTTGAGCGGACTAAAAGGTTTCCACCTCACTACTCAGCCCCCTGTTAAAATTATCGGATACATAGCGAAAGTACAATGCCAATGGCAACCTAACATGATGGAAGCGCCAGATTTTTTATGAAAGACTTCAAAATTCAAGTATTACGGGCCATGGAACATTACTTCTTGCATAAATCTCTTACAAACTGGCCGGATTTCTTTGCTGAGTGTTGCAGAAAACATCATAACTTGTTTATCATGAGGAGTCATCTTGAAAATCTCCTGCACATCTCTCCTCATGTCTGCAGAACATATAAGCACATGATGATTAAGGCTATGCGAAAAGAAAACACTGAAAAAATAAGTTAATTTAAAAGGGGGGAGTTTAAATCATACCTAGCGATTCAAGCATCTTGTCACATTCATCGAGAATAAAATGCCTCACATTCTTCAGAGAAAGGTCCTTATCTCTTCCCAGTGCTAATATTCTTCCAGGCGTTCCAACAACAATATGAGGGCATTCATTTTTCAGCAAATCCTTGTGAACTTTGATATTTACCCCGCCATAGAAGACGGCAACCTTGAGATCAGGTAGGTATGTACTGAATCTCTCAAACTCATGACAAATCTGTAAAATAGAGGGGTACAAAATTAAATGATGTTCTACAAACTCTGATAAGACTGGCAATGTAAGCAAGTGAATTTAAAATTATGAGCCTTGTAACAAAGGAAAATATTGAATATACCTGGTAAGCTAACTCCCTAGTATGACACAGCACAATCGCAGAAACTTGTCCAGCAACAGGTTCAATCTGCTGCAATGTTGAAAGAACAAAAACAGCAGTTTTGCCCATTCCGGACTTAGCTTGGCAAATGACATCCATTCCCAGGATGGCTTGAGGGATACATTCATGTTGCACTGATGAAGAACCAAAGAAAATTGCATCGAAGGAACCATCGTTAAGTAAAAATATAACCTCTCTGATCCTTTAACGCAAAGGAAGTTCTCCGAAATCAAGTTTATAACAATAGAATATTACCTGAAAAGTAAAGCATCCAAAAATTACTAACAAATAAAAATGCTATCCAGGAAAGGACGCAAAGGATAAGATACAAAACAACGAAAAAACCACCATATTTAGCAATTTCTAATCATGCCAGATTCAATAAATATAGAGAGAACCAATCTATATTGAACACCGTATCAAAGGGGCCAAATGCACGACAAAGAACAATTTTTCCAAAATAAAACTGTCCTTTTTTCATTTAGACCAAAGAAATTAACCGGGTGAAAAACTACAATAGTAGGAAGCAGAGAAAATGTTAACTCTTTCAAAGAAACAAAATGTTTTGTAAACATGCAGTTAGATAAATCATCTACAATTAATCTACAAATAATTAGGATTGAGTGAATACATAAACAAGTCAAATAACAAAAGGAAACTCTAGCATAACGCATAAGTACGTACAAAATACAGAAACCTCTCAAACAAGTTAGCATATTCAAATATGGTTCCACCCATTCAAAAATTCTTTTAAACTTGTCTTTGGTATGGTTCCAAAAGTTTATCAACCGCTAATAAAAAGAGTTACAAAATAAGTAAATAGTTTGCCTTCCGACGGGTGCTCAAATCCAGAGTCCACAATAGCTCGAAGAAGCTCTGGCTTCAGAAGGAAGTCTCTGAATCCTGAACTGTGAATTCCAACATAGCCCCTGCACCATTAAAAAAAAAGGCACCACATAAGCGCATTTACGAACACCGAACAATTCGTTCCCATCTTTTTCAAAATTTTCTATGGAAATATGCAAGAGAACAGATCGTAATACTAAGCACACTATTTCCTTTATTCACATCGAACCCAAGCAAAAGATGGTTATTTGCCATCATTCCCTAAACAAATCGACCGAAAAGGTACAAGAAATTCGACATCGAAATGAATGCTCCGAGGACTACTCTACTCACTTCTTGGTGGCTTCGCCATTAACTTTGAGCGCGGAGGTTGGGGCATTGGCTTCTTCGTCGTCGTAGTCTACAAGCTCTTCCTCGTACCCATCGTTCTCCCTGGTTTCTCCCATATCCTACACACATACACACGGATATCAGTATTTAGGGTTTAGAGAAATAGAATCAGAGATAGGAATTAAGAATCAGATTGATTCAGGAGGTTAAAGGAGGGATTAGGGATTCGGATATAAAATTGAAGGAAAAGGGAGAGGTTGAGAAGATCGAAATTACCTGTGAGGCTGTGAATAAGTTGAGGAGGGGGGGCTTAGGGTTAGGGTTTGTAGAGTCTGCAAAGGAAAATGGTTAGCTGGAAATTAAAATTTGGGGAAAGAGATCTTGAGAGAGTCTGTAGAAAGATTTATATATTTCGCAAGAGCGGAGACCTCGTCGATAACAAAAGGATGGAGACTAGATTACTACACAACTCCAGCTGCAGTGTCTGATTAGGGTTTGGAGCTTGGGGAAGGTCTTATATAGGCACGACTTATACCGTATTTCCGTGATTGCCCTTCAAGTTTGCCGCTACAAGACAATGATAACTCTGAGTCTGCTGCATGGCTACTGCCGTTCTATTTGATCGCTAGATATTTTATATTTTATATTTATTTTTTTAATAGATTTAAATATTTTTTAAAAATAAAAAAATAAATTAATACATTTAAAATCACTTCTTTAATTATTAAATAAAAATAAATATTTTTTTTTTGGCTAAACGGTATACTTAAGCTGTACATTTGAGTGGGCATAGTAGTTTTTTTCTAAATAAAATAATAAATTTGTATACTTAATTATAAATAAATTGTAGTACAATGATTTTTATATCATTTTTCTTGACCATATATCAAAGACATATAAGCCCACAGAGTTTCAATAAAAATTAAAAATTAAAAAAAAAATATATCCACTTTTTAGTTTTTACAGGTGGAATTTTTTTATTATAAAATAATAAATTTTTTTATTATTTTGTATTAACAGTGCAGTAGTAAAATATCTTAATCGAAATGTAAAAAAGACAAAAAATAATAATCTTAATAAAAGATAGAATTTGTGTTCTAAGCATTAAGAATCTCAATAGGATATGTTTCAAAAGTTTAATTGTTTTGGAAATTGCAAAGGAGCTGGTTTTGTTGGAGGTTGCAATAGCACTTTTGTTGAATATCATGTGCTGAATGAAGTAGGAATGCTTATGCCAGATATAAAAGTATGATTTGGCCCTCAGTCATTATCCTCAGAGCAGATCGATCTATGTTTGTGCATATGAATTCGTTTCCTTCCCTGGGTATGAGATGAAAGATTCTGCAACCTGCAGTCTGCAGTGGCAATGCGAGTTTGGAAAATTTGCTCTGTTTGGTTTGAATCCAAAAGTAACTGGGATTTTCTTTGCCATGCATGCAATGCATTGCTAAAAATAGCCTTTTCTTTCATTTATTTAGAACTCCAAAGACAATAATAGTCCATAGGATTACTTGAGGACCATAAATTCTTCAGATTCCGTTTAAGAGGTTAAGAGCTCTTAATGAACTCGCTCATTTGCTGTTGGAGCAGGCGAGTCGCATCAGATTTTGGTTTGGACACATAAAATACATGCGCCTCACCCTCAGCCTCCACCAGCTTCACCACTTTTACACCCTTCTTCTGTAGAAATTCTGCATACATTACTCCCCTTTCCTTCAAGAAATCCAAGCCGGCCACAAAAACCATCACAGAGGGGAAGTAGCTCCATTCAGCTGCAGACAGTTCTGCCTTCTCAAAATTACAACCATAATAATCACGATTTGAGCCTTCTGGTATACTTAATCTCCAACACAAGTCAATGTTTGCAAAATCTCTTGATGCTCCTTCAGACTTCTCTTTCTCGGTCTTCTGCTCGCTCCCAAAATAAGGATGTATCGGCAATAGACCCTTGATTTTGACTGGACAATTGTTGTTCTGAATGGCTTTGATAGCAACATTGTGTACAATGTTTCCTCCAGCACTGTCCCCTGACAGAAACACACGGGAAAGGTCAGCCTGCTCAAGCCATGGTTCAGAGCATACCTGGTGGCCAAGCCAATCCAATGAGCTATAACAATCTTCATAAGCTATGGGGAGACGATTTTCTGGAGCTAGACGATAGTCAACAGAGAGAACGATGGATTGGGATGCGATACACAAACCTCCCAAGAAGGTATGGGTGCCAACCCATGTAGTGGATCCAATGCAAAAGCCACCACCATGAAAATGAACTATAACAGGAAGCTTATGATCTGAGGACCCAATACCCAGAGTACCCGGAAGAAATAACCTTCCCGTGATTGGCTTTGATGTGTCAATAATCACATCCTTGGACTTGTAACCGTTGATTGATTCTGACGAGGCTGGGACAATCTCATGCGCAAAGCGTTTTACAGATCCATCAGACATGACTTGAAAGTAACCTGGTAATTCAGCTACAAGGGACATTTCTTGTTATGATAGCAGAATCCCGAATGTCACAGGCGGAAGCCAACCCGAGAAAACAGTAAAAGAACTTTACCTTGAAGCAACCTATAAAAAGACGGTACGGTTAAAGAGACCGCAAGAACCCGAATACCCAACTACGTGAATCGAAATTCAAAGGCAAGCATGAACAGCACTATTGAATATTCGAACTTAAGACCAGCACCGCAGGAAGAACAATTACAAATTTACAGCCGGATTAAAAAGACAGCTAAATTATGGGTAAATTTTCTGTAACTGAGCTTGTCACGATTAGACATAACCATCATTTACACCCGAAAGGCAAACCAAACAACAAACTTCTAACAAATCCGAATTGAAAAAGAAAATCATGGCACGAATCTCTGGAGGAAATCTCTACAGGGATGAAAATTCTACAAACGTGAAAGCCCAAAACTTTACAGTGAATACATGATGCGAAGTAAAAACGAAGAAGTCGATCAAACCTGGAAAATAACAGCACAAGAAACTCCCTCTCGACTACAATGAGAGGCGCCAGAAATGGTGTGGAATTTTGAACCTGTGATACTGATGTAATAACGCCAAAGAAGTCAAAGAAAGCAGGCGACAAAAACCGATGAAAATATTTCGGATGGACCCCAATGAACAATGATCAAACCTACCAAAACAAGATGTAAAGAAAATCCGGGCAGCAGGGTTTGATTTGTGCATTTTTCATTATTTAATAATCAATCACGTCGCTTCACGATCATACTGTTTAAAGAATTGTAATATTTGTTAATACTAGCAAGGGATTTTACGTGCAAGGCACATATTTTGTCTTAAAGTAATATTCAGAACAATAATTCTGTGTGGTGGATCCATATAATTCAAACTTTTGCTACCTTATCTTTTGGACGTTATTATAATTGCAAGAATCCAAATTTGATTGAGGAAGGTGGGACCTAACGTGGGAAAATCTTCTGTCTTCTTACGCGTGCATATCTTTTTTGTAGACCCCACGAATATCATCAATTAGATTTCATCAACGCGTAGTCATGCGTTGATCTTATCGCTAAAAATTACTAATTAATTTTGGAAAGAATACATGATTGATTAATCGGTGAAAGAAGGAGTTCTTTATGATCTTGCAAAACTAAGAGGTGCTTACTCATAACTTATTCTTTAACAGCAAAAGTATAATAAAAAAATTAAATAAAAACTTGGATCAAAAAGAAAAAAAAAACATATGAACATAGATAGAAAAAAAAATTGTTATGTGGATCTGAGAAATAGAAACTTAATATACATCAATCGCACAACAAGGAGCAAAAAAAGTGCCAGAAATTAAACAGATGGAAAAAAAAAGACAGACGGAGAGACTTAGCTGAGCTTGAAAAACACAGATCCAGAGAGACAAAAACGGTGGCCAGCTTTTTAGACCGGACAAGCACCGCATTATTTTTATAGATCTTCTGGAATTGTCAGGCGCCGTAAGGCTAGTCTACTACATCTCTTGTCTCTTGTAGAGAGACGCTTCACGATGGACGCCGTGAAGCAATAGAAGTGCTTCGTCCTTCCTTTCATAATTTTCTCTATAAAAGAGATATTCAGCTCATCTTCACTCGCATCCCATCTTCTTTACTTTTCTGTAATTAGTCTGCATTCTTACTCTGTAATCTCTTTATGCATTCTGACTCTGCAATGGCTCAGCAATCTTCTCGTAACCAATACATGAGGTATTCAACACCTTCTTCATCAGCTGTTTCTGCTTCCGCTATTGGTGCTATAGTGCAATACAATAATGATCTGGCTAATAAGTCAGATGTTGAAGCTATCTACGAGCTTGTAAATCTAGGTACCCATTACTCATCAGCTATTTATGCATTTTCTCAGCGACTACAATCCAAACCTTATGATTTGGACAAACTCAATGAGAAAATTTCTATCCTTCAGCGCCTTATTCACGAGTCTAACATGAAGATAGAAGCAATAAAGCAAGAGAATAGGAAATTAAAATCTATGCTTAAGTCTTCTTTTAGATTGCCTACTCCTTTAGACAGAGATGCTACGCATATTTTAGAGGAGCAAGATCGTTTGAAGAGTGAGGCGAAGAGCCTCAAATTTCTGTAATTTTTTTCTTCAAAATAATAAAATAATATTTCTGTAATTTCTGTGCTCCATTTTATTTTTTCTGCGCAGATGAGGTTTGCATTAACTTCTACGTTTAAAGTGAAAATTAATAGATCTAAAGGAATAGATATAGATCTGTCAATAACAACAAAAATACATGTTCAACACCCAAAAAAATCACTTTTTTTCTTTTTCAAAAAATAAACTCGGAGATGAAAATAAAATAAAGATGACTTAGAAAATAGAGAAATAAAAATAGAAGGAAGCAGTTTTGATGGTTTTGATTTGACTTTTGTGGTTTAGAGGGTGCAAAAGTGGTTTTGTTGTTCTGGTGAATACCTTGAATTGCAGCAAAACTCGTACAGCTTTCCTCCGCTTAGCAAAGGTCACCTGCGTGTTGATCTGAAAAATAAAAACAGATAGAAAAAGAGAAAAAGCAGATCTGAAAAAGAGAAAGTGAAGATGAAAGTCTGAAAGAGAAAAAACTTGAATCAAAAAGAAAAAAAAAACATATGAATACAGATAGAAAAGAAATTTGTTCTGTGGATCTGAAAAATAGAAATCAAACGAAAGGAAAAAAAAATTGAATAAATTTTTTACAAACAGATCTGAAATAAACGCAAGAAAATCAACCAAAAACAGATCTCTTCATATCTTTGTAGATGTGTTCAGATCTGTTTGTAGGGGAAGAAGCTGTGAAAAGATGGTGGGCGGAGGTGGTGCGACGGCGCTGGAAACGGCTGAAAACCGTGCGGCTTAGATGGGCTGTAGGTGGCTAACGGTGGCTCGGATGGAGGTGAAATTTGGTGGGGATGTTCACCAGTGAGAGGGGAAGAAAACTGGGCGGGTGGTGTACGACACTTCCACCGGACGGGGGTGCAATGGCCGGCCGAAGTAGGGGCGACGGGAAGGAGAAAAGAGAAGGGGAGAGCACGGGGAGAGAGAGAAACGAAGAAAGAAGCACGAGAGAGAAAAGAGAAACGCACGGGAAGAGAAAAGAAAGAAAGAAGAAGAAATAATTATCTTTACTGTGCATTTCGAATTTTTTATTATTTTTACTGTGTAGGAATCGAATTATTATATTTACTGTGCATCGTTACTGTGTAGTAACGGAAAATATCGAAGATTTATATAATTTTTTATTATATTTACTGTGTATTTTGAATTTTTTATTAATATATTTACTGTGCATTTTACTGTGTATTACTGTGTAGGAATCGAATTATTATATTTACTGTGCATTTTGAATTTTTTATTAATATATTTACTGTGCATTTTACTGTGTATTACTGTGTAGGAATCGAATTATTATATTTACTGTGCATCGTTACTGTGTAGTAACGGAAAATATCGAAGATTTATATAATTTTTTATTATATTTACTGTGTATTTTAAATTTTTTATTAATATATTTACTGTGCATTTTACTGTGTAATACTGTGTAGGAATCGAATTATTATATTTATTGTGCATTTTGAATTTTTTATTAATATATTTACTGTGCATTTTACTGTGTATAACTGTATAGTTACTGTGCATTTTACTATGTATTACTGTGTAGGAATCGAATTATTATATTTACTGTGCATTTTGAATTTTTTATTAATATATTTACTGTACATTTTACTGTGTATTACTGTGTAGGAATCGAATTATTATATTTACTGTATATTTTACTGTGTATTACTGTGTAGGATGAAATTGGATATTACTGTAAAGAGGAAGGATAAAATTGGAAGTATTACTGTGTAGGATGAAATTGGATATTACTGTAAAGAGGAAGAATAAAATTGGAAGAAATGTTGTGCTTACTATTCATATGAGGATACGCGCTTTTATATATAAAAGATATAAAATAAATATTAAATACTAATATTATTGATATTTTTAAAAAGAATAATTATACTTATCATTAATATACATTACACACACCACGTATATTTTAATTTTTTTATTATTTTTCCTACAACAAGTACGTAGTATATTGATAATAAATAAAACAATTCAATTAGTTTAATAATAATAAAATAAAATAAAAAATAAGTTTAAAATATATAAGATGTATGGTGTGAAATGATGAGTAATATCCTTCAAAATATATAATAAATAATAAAATGTAATTTCCAAATAAATATATTAAAAAAGTGATTTATTTTTGTAAGATAAATTTATAAGATTTAATTTTGCCCCTTCAAATAAAAAATAAGATATATAACTTTATCCACAAACCCAACCTCCTAATTCCGCCCCTATATGACTGCTTTTGATCAAATAAAGAAACAAATGGCTGCCAACAAAATAAATAGGTATTTTTTATCAGATAACAAAGGCAGAATTTTGAATATTTATCATCATCATCATCGTCGATGGTTATAACTTATCTATGACACCAAACTATAATTTTTTATTATAAGAAAGGTTGTGTGCCCTACCCAAAAGAGAAGGGTCATCTGGTCTTGAAATGAATATGTTACACGTATTTGTGTACATGAATACAACTCAAAATCTGCAAATAGATGGATGCAACTCGATGGGGGCACATTATTTGTGTACATGAAGGCATTTATTGATTCTAATGTTTTAACCAATATGGATATGGAGCATTTTTTTTTTTTTGGATTCCATAATTTGATATACTCTTAATGAATTTGTTTATTCCAATTTTTTTCTTTTAAAAAAAAAGTTTCGCAAGTTGGGACCTTGAGATCATGGGCAGTCATGCATCTACATGTCTGTCTGTAAAGGTATAAACCTAAATTATGGGTCTTACGATGGTGAATTTTTATGCAACCTTGAGGAAGAATCAAATGCCTTTTTTTATCATATATTCAACTAAATAATATAAAGCAATACATGATTAGAAAGCCAACGTCGTTCTTTGTGATCTTATCAAGATTTTGAATTCCATTCCATTTTGGCCGAAATTTGCCATTTCGGTATAGTTTCCGGTACACTCTACCACCCCATTTCGTTTCGCTTTAAAGTCCGGTCATTCCAGTCCTGTTTCGGCCACGCAAGTCAAATTCCAGCCATTTCGGCCGGAATTGAACGTTTCGGTTCCCATTTCGTCTCAAGCTGTTTTTATAATTTTCTTATACTTAGATGTCATTTTTATAAATTTTAAATTCAAATGGTATTTAATTAATTCTAAAAAAATATATATATATATTTATATTGTTTTAATTTTTTTTTATAATTTTAAATATGTCCTCTCATTCTCTATTTTTTTTAATATCATTATTTTTAATGATTTATCTATTCTTTTATTTTATTTTTTATTTTTGTGTCTTAACTCAAGTTTGTGATTTTTTTCAACATATATTCATTTTATAAATATTTGATTCTTCTATATATATATACACATATACATGATACACACTTACATATATATGTACATAATTTATTAGTTGTTAGTTTATATATACATATAAATATTTATATATAATATATAATTAATCCTAAAATGGTACACCGAAACATACAAATATCGAAATATTTTGTTCCAGTGCTTTAACTGAAATGGTATTGGTTATTGCTGCTTAACTCAGTTTCTCATTGAAAAAAGCAGAAGTACAGAACAACACCTATCGCATTACAGTCAGCTTTCAGTAAGCCAAGATTCAGTAGTCCGTAAGTCAAATTCTAGCAAGAGATATAATATATTCCTGATCAAAAGCTAACGGCAACATTTTACCCCAAAAAAAAACAAAAAAAAATATCACAGGCACAACCAAGATGTGGAACTTTATACAAAAGAGGGCAAAGGATTATTAAATGTACCAAAAAGACCGCGGTATTATGCGTTTTTACCTATGTCCAATGTGATGTGAAAGTGTAAGAGGGAGGAGAGAAGTACCATTCCAAAACTATTTGGCTGCTTGTTCTAGAACTGTTATATTTTTCATCTCCCTTGTATTATTTTGCAAAGGGGGTAATGAAAACACGCTCACTGTTGAGCTTCCGCCCCGGACCTCCTTCAGGACACGGAGTGCCGATATCGTTAGCTTCATGTACATGCTCTCCATATGCTTGATTTCTTCAAGTTCTTTGGGAACTTTAAGTTGAGTTTTTTTACTTTCAGTCACAGCCTTAGAATCACTACCTTCTTCGTTATTGGTTCCTTCAAGTGGGCCTGACAGGTCATTCTTGGAGAAAATTTGATCCAGCATGCTCTCACACTCCTTCACAAGCTTGTTAAGGACATCAGTTGTGAAGAATGGTTGTTGCATGACCCTTTGGATAAAAGGCAAGCGAATGAGAGCACCACTTCGCTTCTCATATTTCTTCAGTATCTTCACTAGTCCTGTGTATAGTATGTCAGGAATATCAAAAGGAGAAGAAAAGTTTTTTAATGCTGAATCCCAGAACGAAGTTCCGCATGAATGTGTATATGTCATGCTCGGACAGTTAATGCTGCCCATATGAAGATTAAGCATCGTCAAAATGCTCCAACTCTCTTAACTGCCCAAAAGCCATGCTGTATTTTTTCTTCTTTCTTGTCTTGTATTTTCATAGAACTCAGATCTTCCCATGCCAACTTAGGGTTTCGGCAAACAAAGAAGAGAAAATGCACATGGGTGCTCAAATTATGTTGGAAAAATTGTCAAGGGCAAAACTAAACCCACAACACTGCACAGGTTCATCTCTTCACTGAACTAATGTATGCTATTTTCTATGTTAAAAGTGGTTACTGGGTAATTCTCGCAAAGTATTTTGCATTACTATCATTACAAGAATTAACCATAGATTGTTCCTCACAAAAATTTTCACGATCAATATTCCAATTTTTTCATGAACATACATCATAGGTACCGAACTTTGCTTATTTAGTCGCTAGTAATATGGCACTAAGAGGCAAGTACCTGTGTAGTTGAGTGCACTGTAATTCTCTAACAAAACCATCTCTCCATGAAAATCCACTACTTCTCTCCCTACTTCCATCAACTCTTCATTTGAATCCTTCACCTTTGCTATCCTATCTTGCAGTTCCTGCATTCCAACCACAAGCCAGGCAGTTTAGAACATTTACCATGCATATGAGTTCCTTGCCTCACCAACAGGCAAGCCCCAAAGCAAATGCCATGTTCATATAGAATGAGTAGAAGATGGTCAAGAAGGTGAATCTAAAAATTTCTAAATAAAGTTAAACCAGCACCCCAACTGAATCATCTGAAGAACAACATTGCCGAGTGTGATTAAATGCCAAACAAGAAAACATGATATTAGGATCAGGGGAGTAGCTAGTGCTAGGAAATACATGATTGTGTAGGACAAGCGGAGGGATTGGAACATGCACGCACATCAGTTGAGAAAATATAGACTTGAATTAGATAAGAACACACCAGAGGACGCAGAATTTGAAGCAATTAAAAGGTAAATTCAGCACTGGTGCCAAGTGTAAGAACTACCAAAGCCGTCGTTGAGAAGTGGCAGTCGCATCAATGACACATGTACACCATGAAACTGAACTTATCAAAGAATATGGCTTTAGCTAACCATCCTCGTTCCTCAGGCAATCATAAAGCTTCAACTCCTGCAGGAGTAAGCTAGTACATTTTTATTTTCTTGCTTCTTTTACCAGTCAATTTTGTCATTCACAAAATTTACAAGAAAAACAGAACCCACAAGTTTCCTCAAGTGAATTTCATCCGCCTTCCATTCAATCGCGTAATATCTCATATTCAATATCATGATTCAAAATACCACCAGACATACAATTCCTAATCTTCCCAACAGAAGGTCAAATGATCATTTCCAAACAAATAACCCCATCAAATTGCTCATCTACCGGACCGGAATTTAGAAGAAACCCATATAGGCATTTATTACCAAATCCTAATCAGAAACACAACCCTTCATATTCTAGACGTGAAAGCCGCAAACAAAAAGATTCCTCAGAATTCCCATCTTCTGAGAAACGCACACTTTTTCAATTCTCATATCTTCAACACGAAAACGATAATTTCCTCAATTTAAAAATCAAGAATCTTTTAAAAAAGAGAAAGAACTCCACAAATCAACAAACAAGTTTCTCATATCCCAAAAAAATTAACAATTCGACGAGTACTAGTTTTTTCTAGATGAAGAAGAAGAAGAAAGAAAGAAAGAAATTACCTTCCACCGAATAACGTACTCCTCCTCCTTGTCGACGAAGAAGCCGTTGAACTTATCGATCTCGTCCTCCAAAAGCCTGACGAAATCGTCGACCTCCTTGGACAGCTCGGGTGGACAATAAGATGTGTCGACGTTGGGGTCCGAATCCAATCTGGGCCGTTTATCAGGCATCTTGTGGGTATCGTCGTCCTTGGGATAGATAAGCTTGAGCTGCTTTTTGAGGTCCTTATAGGACAAGAACTTGTCCCGCCACTCCGGTAGGGTCTCCTCGATTAGGCTGTTGAGGATCTTCCAAAACTTCATGGTGTCCCCGCTCGCACCGGTTGAAATCCTCCTCCACCACCACACCGCAGAGAGAAAGAGAGTGAGAGAGAGAAGGAAAGAAAAAAAGATGGGCAAGATAGATGGAAATAACTAAAATGAACGGATGGTCGTAGAGATCAGAGAAATTCGAATATTCGGAAGAAAGGAATTCTAGGGGAATATACTCTCTTTTTATTATCTTGTTTGTTCGACGCGAGCTAAGCTACAGTGGAATGTATATCAATCTCTCGGTTTAATCCTATCTTCCACGTCCGCCGAGACCGTTAAATCGTTATGTTCTGCTCTCTTCTGTTTCAGCCTTTCTTTTTCCTTTTACAGGGAATCTTGCCTTTGCTCCTCATTAAACGACAAAGAATAAAGAAAAAAAGACGAGACTTTTTTATGCCACGCGAATATAATGTACCAGTGGCGAAGTCTGATCATATACTGCCAGAATAAGCTATGTGGCTCCAGACAGCCGCATTCAACTTGTGCGGACTCATTAATTTCATGAAAATGAAATCTAAACCAAGAAAATAAGAAGGCAGAGATCAAGATGTTCCCAAAAAATCTTCACTCAACGATTTGCCATTTCATTAAAAAATAAAAAAAAATACCAACAACGCAAAAAACCATGATCTGCAGGACCAAAAGCCACAGGCTTTCAAGGCCCAAAGGTAACTCTGATGGGGCAGGGAGCAGCAGAGAGTAACCAACCCATAGCAGATTAATCAACAAACCCACGACTCAATAGTAGTAAACCCATTTCAAGCCACCATTTGCAACTTTCCCCAAGATCATTAGAAAGTGTGTTGAGATTTCCTACTTTTTAAAGAAAAAGTAAACCGATATTTACATTTCTATTCATTATCATTTTTGTTACCACATCATATAATAATAGTGAGCAAAGAAAGTGAGTAACATATATTATGAAATCCCCAGAACTATTTTATTCTTTATAATAAAATTTTATTTATTTTTTAATTTAAAGACACTCAAATTAAAAATAATAGTCAACAAATAGAAAGAAAAATATTTTATTATATAATTGCACACTAGTAACATACTAATAATTGCGTAGTGCTATTTTTACTGTAATTATTCATCCAAGATGAAGTGTGAAAGAAGAAAACTTGTTATAATCAGTAATCACAACCATTATTTTTCATATAAAAGACGGCGACTCTAATGATTTGAAGGCAGATTTCCCCTCCCCAACAAGTTTCTCCGTACCAAGAAAAAGCACTCGAACATTATGATTATTATTATATCATTTTCTCTCTCTGAATCCAAACCCGGCCTAACTCGACTCAATTCAAACTCATGTTTAATCAGCTCAAATATGACTGTTCGAACTCAAATTATTTGAATCAAACTCGAATCGATAACTCAAGAGGCTAGAGCGACTCGACCCGGATCTATTACAACCCTAGAGCGGGGTTTAGTGAGAGAGAAGTAACAAACTTGCTCAATAAGCTAACGGATGGACCTTTCATGTCTGTAAAGTCTCACTTAACTCACATCGACCCATTCTCTCTCCCTTTCTCGTCAAGTTTTCCCGGACGCCTTCCATTCTTGCATGATCAATTACTTGAAAGGTCAGTAGGGTTTCTCCCAACTTCGTAAATCTGTGATCTTTTTATTTTTTATTTTTCCTTTTGTCTGAATTGGGGAACATATGTTTGTTGCTTCTTCAGTTTTTACTGAGGAAATTTTTGTATTATAATTATCTTTGATTGATGTACATTGCGTTTGATACTGTGTTTGGTTGATGGGAAAAATGTGGGGCAAAGAAATAGATGATGGGATTTGTGTGTTGGGCCTTGTTTTTGGTTAATGGGTCTGGGCAAAGACTCCGTTTGATTGCCAAGAAAATGTTGGAAAAGAAAAGTTAAAAACAAAAATTTTATGCACATGTCATGATTGACGGGATTTCCGTTATGGATGGATCCCAATTCTTGTGATTTTATGATCGGTTTTATATTGATTGAGGCAATTTTTTTTAGAGGCGTTCTGGTAATATCTGACTACTTTCGCGACTTTTAACTCGGTCAGGTGCTCTCTTATGCTTTTTTTCCCTTTTTATTTTTAATCACGTTGCATGAAAGGAAAACATAATGCATAGTTTGATTACAATGGCATGGAAGTTGGATCTTTACCGCTATGGAAGGATAGTACGCAGGTGTAATTTGATTAGGGATATGCTACAAAATTGGAATTTGATTGCTGCTGGTTGTGCAATTGAATCCTTAAGTCGGTTTAATAACCAAGTAATCTTCTTGGCCTGGCAACCTTTAAGCAGCTTGAGGCGCCTTGTTATGTCTAGGACAATAGGTTGACTCCCCTGGTATCGCATGAGTCGGTACTGCAGAATAGCCAAGGTCACTGTCAATGAAGGTCTCTCAAGTATACTCTTTTCATTTCCTATCCCCTGTTTACTGTATTGCTAGAGATGTGGCAGTTGCCTCGACTTTATTTGGATAAGATGAGTTGACATGACTAGCGGTAACAAAGTATGTTGTCTAAGCTTGATCTGCCCACGCCTGATTGTCTTACTGCTACATCATATTATAGGGAGATTGTATCATTTGTAGGAGAAGACCAATACTAAATTCTTCTTGTAATATTTTAATTTACTTTTTCTTTAGTGGTAAAAAAATGGCAAGACAAATGAAATTCTGTTATACAGATGCAAAAAAAAAAAAAAAAAAAAGGAATTAATTTTCCTTTACATAAAGGAAATGATCAAGAAAACAAAAAAAAAAAAAATATATATATATATATATATTCTACCTTTCCACATACTTTTCTAAGACAGCAACTAAACAGTCATTCCTAGAATTTTTACCCTTTGATCTATTTGGTTTTAAAGGGAGTTTTCTCTTAGTTTTCAGTGACTTCTTATGACATTTAAGTCCATCACATTGGAGGTATTGAAATATATCTTCAACTGTCAATGTCAATTTTATTTATTTATTTATTTATAGGAACTGTCAGTGTCAAAAATTGAAATATTGCTTTCTTGTGGATTATCTGTTGGATTGTTCTCCCTGATCTGGGATACCTAAAGAAGGGTTATACTTTTATTTGTTACAGGAACTGTTTAGTTCTAAGGGTTGAAGTGTCATATAAAATTTTAACCTTTTTTAGGTTCTCTGCATTTTGAGGGTTTTTGTATCAGGATAACTTTGAGGTCATTTTTTTGGAAAGAGTGATCTATTTTATAATCTTTGCATTTGAAAGTGGCAGAACTTTGAAGAAAAGAAATGGAGTTGGAAGGAAGTGAAAGGGATGGAGAAAAAGTGGTGAGTCAAGTTAGTTTTGGTGGGTTTGACAGTAATGTCAGAGCGAAAGATCTTGTGGAATGCTTAGAATACGAAGTGGGAACTATTTTTAGGTGCAGACTGAAAACTTCTTGGACTCCTCCAGAATCTTATCCAACATTTGAGGTCATTGACACTTCAGACATTGCAATAGAAGATGATTATAAAAAGGTGGAGCCCCATGCATTTGTGCATTTTGCCACACCTAAATCGGTAGATTGGGCTGTGGATGCTGCAGGGCGTTGTGATCTTTTTCTGAACAAGCAACCATTGATGGTTAGTTTAGGTTTACAAAGTCCATTCCACCTGAGGCAGAGGAGGAGGACTACAACTCCTCATAAGTTGTCTGACGTGCTTGTTGAGGTTGGAACCTTGGTCAGCCGGGATGACTTTTTCGTTGCTTGGAGAGGAGCACCTTATGGGGTTGACTTTCTGGTAGATCCCTTCGATGGGACATGCAAGTTTTGTTTCACAAGAGATACTGTTTTCTCTTTTAAAAGCACAAGCAAGTATGCAGTGATAAAATGTAATTTTAAGATGGAATTTTTGGTAAGAGACATCAACGAGATCAAACGCTATAATGATACATCATATCTAGTAATTTTGTTGCACCTGGCTTCATCTCCCTGCATTTGGTATAGAACGGCTGATGATGATATTGAAGAATCTGTGCCATATGATTTGTTAGATGATGATGATCCTTGGATCCGAACCACAGATTTTACACCAAGTGGAGCCATTGGTCGGTGTAGTTCTTATAGAATTTCAATCCCACCCCGCCATGGTTTCAAGTTGAGAAGGATAGAAGAATATCTTAAAGAACAAAGGGTGCACGAGATCTACCTTAAAGAGCCACTTAGGATCAGGGATGAACCTGAATTTGGGCTGCCATTATCAGATCCTTTCTTCTGTATTCAGAACAAGCAAGGGATAGATTTTGAGATAATGTTCTTGGTAAATGCTGTCTTGCATAAAGGCATATTCAGTCAGCACCGGTTGTCAGACAATTTCTTCAATTTATTGAGAAGCCAACCCAAAGAGGTCAACATTGCTGCACTAAAGCACATATGTTCTTACAGACGGCCGGTGTTCGATGCCCTCGGGAGGCTGAAAACGGTCCAGGATTGGTTGTTGCAGAATCCTAAGCTTTTGAAGACCCCTAGACAGCTTGATGATATTGTTGAAGTTAGGAGGTTGGTCATTACACCAACAAAAGCTTATTGTCTTCCACCAGAAGTGGAGCTTTCCAACAGAGTTCTCAGGAAGTATAAAGGAGTTGCTGATAGGTTTTTAAGGGTCACTTTTATGGATGAAGGAATGCAGAAAATGAATTCCAATGTTCTTAACTCCTATGTCGCTCCTATTGTAAAGCTTATCATATCAAACACTTATCCACAAAAAACAAAAATATTCCAAAGGGTGAATACCATTCTGAAAAGTGGATTTCATGTTTGTGGTAGGAAGTATTCTTTTCTAGCCTTCTCATCCAATCAATTGAGGGACCGTTCTGCCTGGTTTTTTGCTGATGATGGAAAGACAAATGTTGGCAACATCAGAAAGTGGATGGGGAAGTTTACCAATAAGAACATTGCGAAGTGTGCTGCCAGGATGGGTCAGTGCTTCTCATCTACATATGCTACAGTAGAAGTTCCACCGAGAGAGGTGAATCACAAGCTTCCAGACGTAAAGAGAAATAATTACACGTTCTCTGATGGGATTGGTATGATTACTCCTGATCTTGCAAACGAAGTTGCGGAGAAACTGAAATTGGACGGGAACCCTCCATGTGCTTATCAGATAAGATATGCTGGTTATAAGGGTGTTGTGGCTTGTTGGCCAGCAAAAGGTGATGGTGTGCGACTTTCTTTAAGGGATAGTATGTACAAGTTCTGGTCTGACCATACTACTCTTGAAATCTGTTCTTGGACTAGGTTTCAGCCTGGTTTCCTAAACAGGCAGATCGTGACACTGCTTTCAACTTTGAACGTTCCTGATGAAATATTCTGGAAAATGCAGGACTCTATGCTCTCCAGACTAAACCAAATGCTTGTGGACACAGATGTTGCATTTGATGTCCTGACTGCATCCTGTGCTGAGCAAGGAAATGCAGCAGCAATGATGTTGAGTGCGGGATTTGAGCCTCAAAGTGAACCTCATCTACGAGGCATGCTAACCTGTATACGAGCCGCTCAGCATTGGGGCCTTAGGGAGAAGGCTAGGATTTTTGTTCCTTCAGGTAGGTGGTTAATGGGCTGCTTAGATGAGCTAGAAGTCCTTGAGCAAGGCCAGTGCTTTATCCAAGTGTCTACCCCGTCATTGGAAAACTGTTTCTCAAAGCATGGTTCCAGGTTTACTGGGAAAGCAAATAATCTTCAAGTAATTAAAGGGCATGTGGTGATAGCAAAAAACCCTTGTCTTCACCCAGGAGATATAAGGATTCTGGAAGCAGTTGATGACCCTGGTTTACACCATTTATTTGATTGCCTTGTTTTCCCTCAAAAAGGTGATAGGCCCCACACGGATGAAGCATCTGGAAGTGACCTTGATGGGGACCTCTACTTTGTGACATGGGATGAAAATCTCATTCCCCCGAGCAAGGAGAGCTGTTCACCCATGGAGTATACTGCGGGAGAAATCAAAGTTTTAAAACGCGAGGTCACTACTCAGGTACTTTATCTGCATTGCTTGACTGTAATTTACTATGTTCTATGAACAATTGGATTCTGGGATGGTGGTTTGATGAAATTTATAACACAAATGGTGCTACAATGTTAGCCTATGATACTACTAAGTCAATTAGATTAGCATGATGGAGTTCCCTTGTTAGTTGGTTTTTGGTTTCAAGAAACTGCTGCATTATTGCACTAATAAGCAATTTCAATATAGACTGACAAAAGCATGTGATGAAATGGGATAAAACTCTTGTCTCATGACTAAACCAGCATGCTTTGGCGTTGCTTGTATATGCCCCGTTACTTCTTGGGCTCTTGCCTATTCCTATGATCGATAAAATTTTGTTTACCGATAAAAAAAAGTGGGATAAAATTCTCGGTAGTTAATCTTGAGGAACGAGTAAGTAAGATAGGATAGACATTTGATGAAACTTTTACACATACAATATATTAGAATCCCAAGTATGCAAAAAAGAAACTCTCTTAAATTTATATTTTGTGTTTGTTCCGTAGGATATAATTGACTTTTTTGCAAGAAACATGGTGAATGAGAGCCTGGGGACAATCTGCAATGCACATGTGGTTCATGCTGACAGCAGTGAGCACGGGGCTTTGGATAAGAACTGCTTAACGCTTGCTGATTTAGCAGCTAAAGCTGTTGATTTTCCCAAGACTGGGCTCATTGTCACCATGCCTCCAGATCTGAAACCAAAATTGTACCCTGATTTTATGGGGAAAGCGAATTACCAATCCTACAAGTCAACCAAAATTTTAGGTAGACTTTATCGCCAGGTTAAGGATGCCTGTGACGAAGATGATGTTACATCTTCAGAGTTAAATGTTGTTCCCGCTGATGTTCCTTATGATACAGACCTTGAGGTTCCAGGATCTTCTGATTTCATTATGGACGCATGGAATCAGAAGCTCTCTTACGATGGGCAGCTGAATGGTCTACTAGGACAATATAAAGTGAAGAGGGAAGAAGAGATTGTGACTGGCCACATCTGGTCCATGCCAAAGTACAACAGCAGGAAGCAAGGGGAGCTCACGGAGAAGCTCAAGCAGTCTTACAGTGCTCTAAAGAAAGAGTTTAGGCTACTTTTTGATAAGATGGACTCGGATTTTGAGGGACTAACTGATGACGAGAAGAACATATATTATGAGCGGAAGGCATCAGCATGGTATCAGGTCGCTTACCATCCTAAATGGGTGAAGAGATCTCTGGAGTTGCAAGAGCCAGATGGTCCAGAGAATGTAGTGATGTTGAGTTTTCCCTGGATTGTAGCTGATTACATTGCTCGGATCAAGATTAAAAGCCGCAGGATGGCAAATTTCGACTATAGTAAGCCTATAAACTCTCTGGCAAGGTACCTTATCGATCGAATTTGATCAGCACTTAGTGCTGTCTAGAGCTCTCTTGTTGCCACTCGGAACTTTTTGGCAGCCAGGCCTCTCTGCCATGTTTAAAGGAAGGCTTGTATCTATGTTGTTCAAGGTATTTCCATTTCTTTTTTTCCCCTTTCCATCCTGGTATTTCCTTTTGACCTGTTATAGTCGATGCTACAAAATGTTCCTTGCCTTTGGTCAAACTGTTGAAACTTGTGCTTTGATTGGTTATTTCTTTCTGCCTCCGAGTTCTCTGAGATTGTAGTGACAATTATCCGCTGGCGTGTTTTTTCATGTTAGTACATCGTATATGATGATGTATCTGCAAGGAAGTTGAATGTCTAAATTATGTTTCTCTAAACAGGCTAAGCATCTTTAGAATCCATCATGCTAGTGAATTTGCCTAAGAACTGAGAGTTTGTCTTATGGTTGTTTTTTTTTTTTTTTAAATAATAATAATAATAATGGAATTCGCTCAGAAAACCATTCAACTGCATATTCAGCAGCCTGCAGTAGGGCTTGGGATTCTATATTAAAAGAAAACAAAGCTTCGAGTGGTATCAGCTGTTCCTGTACCATTCGAGAGATGCATTTCTTCTATCTGGAAAACATTTTATATCCTAACATGTTAGATTTGCTTAAACGGTTCAACCAAATCAAGGCGTGTATGCAAATTATGAACAGATAAAATGAATCAAAACCCGGGCGGTACTAATAGTTTTAGAGGGCTGCTACAGCCACAAAGAAATTACACAAAAGTAATCTTACAAATTAATGTGGTTTCCTGTGATTCGTCAGATCTACTTTACAATAAAAATAATTTTACAATCTGACAACAGATCACATCAAATTACATCAGTTTATAAGATTATTTTTGTGTAATTATTTTATATTCAGAGTATTTCTCATAGTTTTATTGCATTGTGTGAGTCTTTTAGAGACTAGATCATTACAGACCCCAAATAGCCCAAATTTCTCAAAGAATTGATCCATCAGGAAATAGACCACAACTAATTCCAAAACTAAAGCAAACATTAATTTGTAAATGCTTTGATGATCATTAACGTCCTATGAAATTTAGAAAGATAAACATAACAAGAGAACTGTCCCTTGTGATTGATAAGGATATGTATGAAATGAGTTAGCTCCTTGATGTATGCAGCATTTATTATATCACCCAACTACTTAAGACCAGTGCTGTGCCCTACCTAATATAAGTCAACTATGTCTTAATGATCCTGCCTGCCCTATTAATAGCAACACTTGGAGCATCGCAATGCTCTACAATATTTGGGCCAGGTGCTTAATTTATTATGCTTATCGTTACACGTCACACGAAAAATGAAGAAATTATATATATAAATATATATATGCATACAAATTTGTGTATATAGGTACATAAATAAATCAAAATAAACATGAGCAAGCTAGCTGGTTGACTTGTTTCTTAATTAATTAGTTGCTCGCTGTTTTGCATTGATTATCATAGATTTCGAAGCTATAACGTACGTACGTACGGAGGTAAGAACAACTTTAGATATCATGGTGCATATATGTTATATATATATATATATGATCATGTACGTGAAGTACCTTAACATGCGGGAGGAGGAGTTCGAATCGGATTCATTGGTTCTTACTTCTTCTATATCAGTTTGTTTAAAAGGTGAGTTGTGTACGATGAGCTATATATAAAGGAGACATGCAATTGCATGGCAGGGGATTCTTTCAATATTGGGACGATTTCTCCCTATAATTTCTACCAAACATGTTGTGTCCAGGCCAGAGAGAGAGACCGAAATATTGCTGATCTTTTTTTTGGTAAAACTAGGCGTTGGAGTTGGAAGTCCACTCTCCTCCGTGAGAGGTAGAGTCGATGGATACTGTTCCAAAATTACGGTGTAAATGATTTAGGGTATGCTTTTCTGAATATATAGCCAACTTTTAATATCAATTATGTATTAAGGCAAGCAATAATGGCAGCAGAGATGGTAAGTTTTTAAGAAAACGATACACGTATAATCATTTTTACAATCGTTTTCATAATCTTATTTTAAATAAATATCATAGCATATATATATAAACTTTAGTCCTAATATGTTTTACGGAAATATCATTTTATTATATTAAAAATTGTAGTTACTCAAGTTTTAATTAACTTGCAAAATAAAGCAGAAAAGAATTACTTACTAGTAATTTTACAACAATATATTAACTCAACAACATAGCATATATATATTAGCACAGAGATACATATCAAAGAGACTTAAAATATATATGGAAAAGAGACGGAAGTTAGCTACTTTTAAGGATGCAACTCAAATCATGTGTTGCCATTAACTACTATATACAATAGGGTTTACAAGTGTTCCGTTTCACAAAGGAAACACACTCATTTAAGGCTACTTGCATCAATAATAAATAACTAACAATTTGGGGGCCAAAAAAAAAAAATATATATATATATATATATATGTATTATAGGTGCAATAATGAATGATCACACCGTACCATGTGATCGCACTTTGACAGTTGCAACCCTTAAACTGACATGCATAACTAGTACCTGATGCTTCGTGGCCTTCCTTTTACAAAGTATTAATTCACTGTAACGCTTGACGACATTGGTTAAATGTTGCTCCCCATGTGCTTTATCTTTTTATGCAGTAATCACACTCACCAACCACAACACTACGTATTGAATTCAGTGTCTCCAAAGTTAACTGCGGAGGCAGTCTGTGATTGGAAACTGAGAAAAAAGAAGAAGAAAACTGAAAGTACTGCAGTAAATGAAGAAAATATTGCAGAGGACACAAATATATGATATGGCTATTCCCAAGTACCGAGAGAAGGAAGATTCCCTTTTTCTTCTTGGAAATTATTAATTGGAGCAGGACAATTCCAGTTGAGTAGTTCTTCTATCATTTGCATTGCAATGCTATCCTCTTCATCCATTCCATTTCCAGCATCATGAATCTCGACCCTCGGTGATACTGATGATAAGCCATCCTCCAGAGTTTGTGTCTGCTTCTTCCCGAACTCAATTCTCATCACCCAATTTGAGGCTGAACGTGCCCCTGCGCGCTTTTGCCACACTCCAATGTGAGAGTTATCAGCATCAAGCCTTAGGCATGTGAGGGAAGGATATTGGTCTTTGCAACACCTGCGAAGCTTTGTGCTAAGGAGCTCCGAAAGAGCCTTAGGAGACAAGGGAGAATCACCGCAAGCCTTTGCGTCTTCGTGGCGGCCATTTGCCGCAGGAAAGTTGGTCTTGGCATTTTGGCCATTCATCAATATGGCTGCTTGGTCGTATGCCCTTGCCGCAGCCTCAGCTGTCTCAAATGTGCCCAGCCATACCCTTCTCTTCCTAGACAAGAAAGAAAAACAAAGATGCGGGAGAGAGATCAGAACGAGAATTTAGAACCATGACGCGCGCATATATACATGGTGAATATATATAAGGATCGTTGTGGTAATGGGAATGAGTGAACTTACAGTAAAGGATGGCGAATTTCTGACACCCAGGAGCCCCACTGGCGTTGCCTGACTCCTCTAAACTTCTTTGAATGTACCATCTTATGTCAGAGAGAGAGAGAGAGAGAGAGAGAGAGAGATCAGGGTTGCAGAGATCATAAGTACGAGAGATCATCAGAAATGAGTAAGGGGAGGAGATTAAACCAAAAATGTGTGTGACCAATTATGTGAACTGTCGGTGGATTGGTGGGAAGGTCGAAGTAAATGTGCGTGTACGTACTGCAATAAAAGTTTCCATCTGTACAACTCTGATAAACCATAGGTCTTAACAGCTGGAAATAAATGAACAATGCAGTAAGACCTTCAGATCCAAACAAAGAAGCCAAAAAAACAACAACAAAAACAGAAACTTATCTCTACTAATATCTAAAATTGCTATATTGATAAATTTGCATCCACATGTTAAGTGAATACGCATCTGAAAAACCAATTGAAGGTCAACAATGGGTATTTGGAGGTTAATTGATTTTCTTTGGAATGAAATATTAAAAAAAATAAAATATTAAAAGTTAGGAGCGTGGAAATTGGAATGTAGCAATTATTTTAAATTTTATTTTATTTTAAAAAATTATACAATTAATTATATTAATAGAATGGATTAATAATATACAAAAGTGACTGAAATTAATATTTTTATTTTAAATGAAAATGTTGACATAAGTTTATCGTCTTTATAATTTAATATTGTACCATATCAAACTACATCAATTTTTAAATTTATTTATGTGAGATCATTTTGTGGCTAAATCATTAATTCTCATATCTTAATTAATACAACCGTCAATTGGGTGGTCGATGTCAATGGTCATACAAATAATTAACACTCAATGCATTGATTTCTTGTAGTATGAATCCTATACTAAATTGAGCGACTCTTGTTGTTATTTTCTTTTCTGCTGCCCGCTTTCACTTTTCAGACCAGAAAGTAAGGATTGAGTTAATTGGTTAGAAGGGAGGACCCAAAGGATGCAGAGGACTGGTTGCATTTTCATGTACGTAGGACCCAATGTCTAGCTCCTAACAATTGGACCTTTTTCTATACGGCCTAAATTCCTGCCGGTGAGCCGAATTGTATGACTTTTTTCGTGCAGCAGTATTAATTGATCTCCATCGGCAGACGGCTGGAATTAAGCAGCTTTTGTTCAAGGTATGATGTGTACAGGGAGTAAGCAGCTTAATTGGCATCATGCAATGACGATGCAAATGAGTTAGGGACCGGCCAAGAAGAAAAAAATGGGAACATAATTTCATTAATATTATTGGGCTTAATTGTAGCGTACGTAGTACAATTAATAATAATATGGGTTAGAGATCATCATGACTACATTATCATGTGAACTTACTATATATATAATAATTGGTAATTTATTATTAATAATATATAATAAAATAAATAATAAAGAATTTATTATATATGTACATTTACTTAATTTTTATAGTAAGTAATAATAAATAACAATGGGCATGAGAGTAGTTGCGATTCGGAGGCAACCAAGGTACGTTGCCTTTTAAAACGGTACTCCCTCGAGAGCAAGTAATATAAGCATTAAGCAAGAATTGGATGGAAGCAAAGTTGGGAACTGATTCTTGCTTGACTTCTCTGTACGTAGATAATATATAATACCTCTTCCTTCATCCAAATTAAACTCCATTCTATTCTCTCTCTCTCTCTCTCTCTCTCTCTCTCTCTCTCTCTAAATATATATATATATATATATATTTCTAGATACAAGGACATGATGCACCCCATGCATGCGCACCTTAATATATAACGTCCCTGCAGCAGCTACGTACTACCATCGTATTTTATTTTCCTTTATACAGGTGATCTAGCTAGCGCTGCGCGCATGCCTTTCTTTAGATCCTAATCCCTTTTCTTGCACTGCATGCATTTCCTATCTAGCTAGGAAAATTTATAACGAGCACTGGCTGGGATATCAATGGCTCAAGCGTTGCTCCACGGGACACTTCTGACAACCATTTACGAAGTTGATAGGATAAACTATGGCCTTGGCTGCAACGTCCTCCAAAAGGTACGTACCTTTTTATATATAAATATATGATTTTGATATGATTTGGCCGTAATTAATATCAGTAATTGATCTCTTTAATTTGGGATTTGATTAGTATATATTTTTATATATTAAGGTTTTGTTTTCGATTTCTTTCTAATTGTACGTACGTACGTCTCAGTTGAGTTGTTAGATACTTTACTTATCAAATGAAGGAATCGATCATGACATGTATTAATTAGAGAGATCTAGATCAGGATATATAGTAAGTAAGAATATGATGGATCGGCCGGGTATGTAACAACTAGCAGCATACTAGCTATTAATTAATTAAGACATGATGATATATGATCGAGAGATCACGACTGACTTTGTAGGGGATGAACCCAAGAGAAATCACTACAAGAAAAGAGGCCATATATATATAACGAGTTATTAGGTAAAAGAATGACTATTTGTGACGTCTCATTTTGGCAAAAAATAATTGTTTTAGTAAAAAATAACTTGTCATAAATAAATAGTTTTATTATAATGAATAACATATTTGTTCACCTATTTATATAATTATAGGAAATACATGATGAATTCTAACATCGATATAAAGAGGATCATATTATAAATATTTATATATGAATATCATCACTTGTAAAAGTACTATAATTAAATATATAGTAGTACTTCTTCCTTTCCTAGCAACGTACTTGAGGAAACGAACGTGTATATATATATAGTACTGCTACGCTTCATTTAGATGAGTTGAGATTATTTGTGAATAGTAATGAAATATTTAAATTGAGATGAGATGAGTTATAAATCGTTTGAGTTAAAATGTTTTATTTGATTTTAGAAAGTAAAAAGAAAAAGGAAGGAAAAAGAAAAAGTTGAATAAAAATATTATTTTTTAATATTATTTTTGTTTTAAGATTTAAAAAAATTGAATTATTTTTTTATATTTATATATAAATTTTAAAAATTTGTAATAATTAAATAATACTCAGATAAAAATTAAAGTTAAAATTTAAAAGTATTTATATTTATAATATTTAAATATTGAAATGTGATTAAAATATGTCTCGATACAAACGAGACCTAATGGTTAAGATCTTAGATTAGATTAGGATTGCTAATGGATCGAGTAGCTAGCTAGCTATATGGGATCGAACTCTGAAATTGGCAAGTTTAACACGGACGATTATTTCAAGAAACTTGGATCTGCTGTACGTACGTGCTGGTACTGGCCGGAGAAAATTAGGCAAAAGGATCAGTAAATAATTAAGATGGCTGTGTTGGTGTACCTACGTTTCATAAATTAGGCAATAATTAGTTCGGTAATTTCACAACACGATTCCTGGTTAATTTGCCAAAAACATTAATAAAAAAGCGTCACATGACGTTCTACAATATCGGATCATGCAGCTTGTACGTACTAACAACAGTGATAATCCTTTCAAGTTACTCCTTAATTTTAAGCAGTACCTATGATCATGTTCTTCTTTATCATGATCCACTGCATTCTATAATTAGAAGAAAAGGGATTGATCCTTTGAAGCCCCTAATTCTTTATATCAATAATAATTTACATATATTTGTGTGTGTATATACATATATATGTATACATATATCGTTCTGAACAATTCAGTAAATTTTTTATATCTTAAAAAATTTTATGTGTAGTTATTTTTATGTATTCTTTTATGCATTCTAGTGATGTGATTGGTTATATATTAAAAAAAATTAATGCAATTAATCACATCAGTAAAGTGTACAAAAAATACATAAAAGTGACTGTATATAATATTACAATAAAATGTATAAAAAATATATAAAAATGACTGTATATAATAATACTCTTTATACCCACCCACAATTAACTGTACGTGTTTTCCATAACTCTTTCTAACCCTTGTGCATTTTCTTTTGTTGAAATCTGGAAACTGCGGCCACGCAACAGTCCGGGAAAAGGTGTATGGCCCAACTCAAGAGACTAGTGCTAGGCGGCAGGCCTCTGGTAAATTGTTTTTCCTTTGCAACCAACCAACAAGCTCTTTTTCTTTTTGGTACACTAATATCAACCTCATTCATTAATTATCAGTACCATTAGTTAATGTTAAATATTTTTTCTGACAAATCAAAATTAAACACTATATTGCAGATTGCTGGATCCAAACTCTATGCAACAGTTGATTTAGGAAAGGCAAGGGTTGGGCGGACCAGAATGGTAGGAAATCAAGCCTCTCACCCCAAGTGGTTCGAGTCCTTCAACATATACTGTGCCCATTATATCTCGTATATCATATTCACAGTCAAAGAAAATAACCCTATTGGGGCAACGTTAATTGGAAGGGCTTATGTGCCAGTTGGGGATATCATGAGGGGATTTATGGTAGATAGATGGGTTGAAATACTAGATGAAGACCACAACCCTATACATTCTAGAATCCACGTCAGGCTTCAATTTTTAAATGTTGCCCAAGATTGGTCTCGGCAAATCTTAACTCCCGACTTTGAGGGAGTGCCTCACACATTCTTCAGGCAAAGACAAGGTTGCAAAGTTACTTTATACCAAGATGCCCATGTCTTAGACGTTATGCCTAAGCTTTTGGCATCCATAGGAGATCGTTTTAAGCCTCGAGGATGCTGGGAGGACATCTTTGACGCATTCACCAATGCAAGACACCTAATTTACATAGCTGGATGGTCTGTGTATACTGGGATAACCTTGATAAGGGATCCTAGGAGGCCAAGGCAAGACGGCAATCTCACATTAGGGGATCTTCTTAAGAAGAAGGCTGATGAAGGTGTCATGGTTCTCATGCTTGTCTGGGATGACAGAACTTCTGTTGAGGAAGTAAAGAAGGATGGTTTGATGGCGACTCACGACCAAGAAATTGAAGAATACTTTCGAAACACGAAGGTGCACTGCTTTTTGTGCCCTCGTAATCCTGACAATGGAAGAAGTATAGTTCAAGGTTTTGAAATTTCTACCATGTTTACTCACCATCAGAAGACAATAGTTGTTGATAGGGATGTGCCTGATGGAGGATCACAAAAGCGGAGGATTGTGAGTTTCATCGGTGGTATTGATCTCTGTGACGGGAGATATGATACAGCAGAACATCCTTTATTCAAAACTTTGAAGACAATTCACCATGATGACTTCCATCAACCAAATTTTGCAAATGCTTCAATCAAGAAAGGTGGTCCAAGGGAGCCTTGGCATGACATTCATTGCCAACTAGAGGGGCCTGTTGCTTGGGATGTCTTGTACAATTTTGAGCAAAGATGGAAAAAGCAGGTTGGGGACAAGTTCCTAATTAAACCAAACCAACTTGATGAAATCTTAATCCATCCATCAGTACCAGTTACCTCGCCAAATGATAATGAAACATGGAATGTTCAAATCTTTCGATCCATTGATGGTGGGGCCGTTTTCGGTTTTCCTGAAAAACCTGATGATGCATACGAAGTAGGGCTTGTTAGTGGGAAAGATAACATCATTGATCGAAGCATTCAAGACGCATATATCAATGCTATTCGGCGAGCCAAAAACTTCATCTACATTGAGAACCAGTATTTTTTAGGAAGCTCGTTCGGCTGGAGACCAAATAACATCAAGGTGGAGGACATTGGTGCCTTGCACCTAATTCCAAAGGAGCTCTCACTAAAGATTGTTAGTAAGATTGAAGCAAGGCAGAGGTTTGCTGTCTATATTGTGATCCCAATGTGGCCAGAAGGTATACCTGACAGTGCTTCTGTTCAAGCAATATTGGATTGGCAGAGAAGGACTATGGAAATGATGTATTCTGACATCACTAAAGCCCTGGAAAAAAAGGGACTTGATGAAGACCCTCGGAACTATCTAAATTTCTATTGCCTTGGGAATCGGGAGACAGTGACAGAGGATGAGTATATACCTCCAGAGAGACCAGAACCTAAAACAGATTATAGTAGAGCTCAAGAGGCTCGTCGCTTCATGATATATGTCCATGCAAAAATGATGATAGGTAAGTAAATGACTAATTTTCCTCATCTCTTTTAATTAATTTGTCCTAAGGCTTCAATATTATCACGTTTGACCGACAAAATAATCATGTTTAACTTGTAGTTGATGATGAATACATAATCATTGGATCTGCCAACATCAACCAGAGGTCAATGGATGGAGGAAGAGACTCTGAGATTGCAATGGGGGCATTCCAGCCACATCATTTAGTCTCCACAGACCCAGCTAAGGGGCAAATCCACGAATTCAGGAATGCATTGTGGATTGAGCACCTTGGAGGATTTCATGAGGAGTCCTTTCGACATCCAGAAAGCGAGTCATGTATCAAGCAGGTGAATGATCGTGCTCAGATATATTGGAATTTATACGTGAGAGAGACATTCGATGATTATATGGATGGTCACTTGCTACCATACCCCATCCGACTTTCTATTAATGATATAGGAGAGACTAAAATACTGCCCTTGCCTGGGTTCGAACTCTTCCCTGACACCAATGCTAGTGTTATGGGTGCTAAATCTGATGACCTTCCTCCAATCCTCACCACTTAATTAGTGGCATGCATACATGCCCATCAAAGTACGTACCGGTACGTATATATAAGTAATCATATATATGTATGCATGCCCTTTGTAATTCTTCAGCGCCAATATATATGCATGCCCTTAGCATCAATCTGATTACCTCTCTCTCTCTCTCTCTCTCTCTCTCTCTCTACATATATTATATATATATATATATATCTATATTGTATCGACAAAATACTAGAATGATTTTGTCTTTAAAACACTGCATCCAAGGATTTGGAAATTCATGGTCAGACGGTACGCGCGTATAATTAAGTTGGTAATTTAATTTACAATCAACTGTTAAAAACTTATAAATTAAGGATGACCCGCGCCTTAATTGGGTTCGTAACATTCCATCACGTGGAAAGAATGCATTTCATGATTTTTTTTTTTTTTTTGACTTATGAATCTGCGATTCAAAGGCATCTTAAAATGACTAGGTATACATATAAGCTCTAATTTTTTATTTTTTATTTTTATACTTGCGTTGTGGAGTTTTTATAGATTTTTCATTTGAACAACCCATTTGAAGAACCGGACCATATCCCACCCATAAGCTCTAAATTAATTAAGGTCGCGTTGCATTTATTGCATATTATTTATGTTTCTGGCCAATCGGACCATTTTACACACTAAAAGATTTTTCATGTAGAGAATAAATAAATAAATCAAACTTTCACAAAATATATATATATATATATATATATGACAACAAATACTTTAAAAAATATGTATATTTTCAATTAATACCATTATTTTATTCATACGGGGATGCAGTACTACTTGACTGTAGAGTAAGCAATATAAATTTAGACAAATAATTAGATTGTTATTATTATTATTATTATTTTGAAATATACGAATAATCCTTAATGAAGTATGCGAATTATATATATATATATATAAACTTGAGGTTGGTAGACCTCGTTCGGATAGTCAGATAAGATGATAAATCCGTAAATAGTAATAAGATGATTTATATAATAAAATAGTTTGAATTAAAAATTTTATTGGATTTTGAGAAATGAGGTAAGAAAATTTGAATAAAAATATTATAAAGTTAAAATATTATTATAATATAATTTTTTTAACATAATTATTATTTTAAGACTTGAAAAAGTTGAATTATTTTTTATATTTTATATAAAAGTTTGAAAATTTTCTCTTGATTAATAATGATTAGATGAAAAAGTGTAGAAGAGAAATTGAAAAGTATTTACATTTAAATGAAATTGCTTCTCCCACATAAGATTGTGGGTTTTTATTTTTTTATTTTTATTTTTTTTACTTAACATTTAATTAAATATTTTTTAATCAATTTCTGATTTTTATTTATTTTTTAAATATTTAATGAATTTTAATAAATGTTTAAAAAAAACTAAAAAGAGATTAAAAAAAAAAGTTTTGCCTCTTCATTGAGTGTTTCGGTGGCCTTTCTTTATGGGAGTAGCATCGCCTGTATTTAAATATTAAAATTAAACGAGGTGAGATGAGAATCAATCCAAAACAATGTAGCGAAGCTGCAAATTCTGTGTGAGCTGCAGGGTAGAAGTCCGGATTCCGTGGAAACTAAGGTGTCCTTATTCCTGCCTTGGATGCCCCGATCTATGCATTCATTAATTATACATACATAAATATGATATAAATCTACATACATATATATATAATATTGTAAATTCCAAGCAAGTCCTTGGAAGCAAAGGTGAGAACATGATTCTCATATATTACATGTATATATAAATATGAAAAAATTTAATTTTAAGTATAATTACGTACTAATATGTACATCAATATAATATAATTAATTAAAAAATAAATTTTATTAAAAATAATATAAATTTAAATTTTAAATATAAAATAATCAATATTGATATAAATATAATAAGTAATTTTACTTGTAAGTCTTTCCTAGCTAACTTTAAACACAAGTCGAATAAATTCTTTTCGTGACAGGTGTACACGAACGTCTCTATATGTAGATCCATCCATCTGCACTCCGCCCCCAACATGTGCTACCTCATCATCAACACAATCAAGTTATCACCTAACGTTACTGCCCGCCCTTCTGCACACCATGTACTTTCTTTTGCTTTCCTACCTCATCCTGTTTTTGTAATTCTCTATACGATATGATCTTAATGATATGATCTACATTAATGTATGTGTGTATATATCTCTCTCTCTCTCACACATATATATATATATATATTAGTATGTGCGTGCGTACATGCATGCTGGTAACTGTATTATTTTTTAGAGAAATGATATTGTAATAATAGAATACGTAAACGCTATATAATCTTTTTTTAAAAATGAGTAGATATATGAGATATATGAAAAAAAATTAATAATAAAACTTATTCTTTTTTAAAATTATTGTACGACACTCTATAACTATATATAATATTATACGTATTTTGATATAGACCGTTATTGCAAAAGTTGATATGAATTTTTTGGTACAGACATACGTACAGGTACGTCTACAGTAATACACATACATACGGTATTTGTATATTAATGGAAGGCCAGTTGCTCCATGGGACACTTTCGGCTACCGTTTACGAACTTCAAAGGACGCCCCAACCGCCACAGCAAGGATGCTGGGCAAAGGTACGTACGTAGGTCGTACATTATTTTAAGTACGTACGTACACGTCTGCATGCTCACATCATCCAATTAATTACGAGTGACGAGTGTATTTACCTTGCAAAGAGTCGTATTAATTAACTTTTTACATGATTTTATAGCTGTTGACTTTTTTCTTTATGTCGTTCTATTTTTCTTTTAATAGTTTTAAAGGCTTGTACCTTTTATATCTTTTTTATGTTGTGATATTTATAATCGCTTGGTGTGTAGCACATAAATTATTGTCAAATTCATTATATTCACATAATATATTAAAGTATTGATAATTTTTCTGTTTTTTTTTTAATGTAAGTTGATACGGCAAGTTTCTATATTAATATATAAAAACAGTATTGCTACAAGAAAATTTCATGTAATGTAATACGAGAAAACTTTTATAGATATAAAAAAAATTACATAAAATAAATTCACTTATCATGATTTGTAAGGCAGTATTGTTATTGTTCATATAAAACTTTCTCAAACCCATTGGTAGATTTTATATGTAATTTATGATTGTAAATATTATTTTTCTTTGTAAAATTTTATAAAATAAAAAATAGATTTTAATTTTTTCAAAACTTCCACTTTTCAATTGAATTTTTCTAAGAATTAAAGAACAGACCACTCAGTCCGTCCTTAGTATCGAACCTAGTCATGAGAATGACGTCATGGTGCTGACCTGTGATTAAGTAGAGAAACAGATGGAAAGTAGGAGGTTTTTGGAAGCAAGAAAAGAAAGAAGACCCATACTTTTTTCCTTTATTCCAAACTTGGATAAAACGTGAGAATCATGTAAGCAGTGTTCATCTTTTGACGTGGGACATCTTCATCTTGCTCGTTAAAAGCAAAGCTTTTGGTTTTTTAATTACTCAGAAAAATACTTGACATAGATAGAGATCTTACAAAAAAATTTATATATATATATATATATTTATGAAATATATACAGCATATCGCATTAAAGAGAAATATTTTAATTATAAAAAGATTATACAAAAATAAATTTATAAAGTAATGTAGATTATAAAGTTACTCTTATTATAAAGTACATATAACAGATCGATCACATGAAATTATATTACTTTATCGGTTTACTATTGTTTTGAAGTTTTGTTATTCACTATCTCTACACATCATATACCACATTATTTTATTTTATTATTTTATTTTTTTATTCATATTAAATTAATTAAATTCGTTTACTCATCATCTATATATCACACATTTAGTTAGAGAAAAAAAAGTAAGATGTGTGGTATGTAAAAATGATAAGTAGAATGTTTTATTATTTCGTGTCTATACACTTCTCCGCATTAAATCGCATTAGTTTATAGACTTTGTAGAATCTCTATATAAACTATTAAACTTCTCTTATCATAATTTTCATACATTTTTAAAATAATTTTTTATTCTAAGTTGCCCTCTACGCTTTAAAACTATGATAAGAAGTAATTAACGCCAAAAAAAAATGTCATTATTGTTTCTCTCTTATTTGGTAAGTATACTGTATGCCAAATCTCTACCTTATCATTTCAAGGTTTATTATCGATTAGAGAAATTATTTATTTATAAATTGAGTCTCATAAAAATAAACTCGCAAATTGAGTTACATATTAGCTCAGATAGCATGAGACTCAGTCTCCATAAGAGAGGTCTTGGGTTCGATCCCCCTCCCCAAATCCCCCAATATCAAAAAAAAAAAAATTATAAGTTAATATTCATCATCTTTTTAGTCAAACCGAATTTCTCTGTTTGCATTAGGCTGTCTCGTATCATTTTGATATACCAATGCCAATTATACCATTTTCAGTGCGTTTTCCCTTATACTTTCTTACCCTCTGCATTTTCTTGTTCTTGAAAATTGGGAACTCCGTCTACACAACAGTTTCTGAGATGGCTGATGTGCGGGTCATCAAAGGTAAATTACTGTTATCCTCTGCTTGACTGATAAAATAGTTTTTTTTTTCTTTTATATATTATTAATTTTATTATCCACGATGTACTTCATTTTGGATCTAACCATGCAGACTGTAGAGATTGATGGATCCAAACTCTATGCAACAATTGATTTAGATAAGGCACGAGTTGGGCGAACTAGAATGATAGAAGGTCAACCCAACAGCCCCCGATGGGTCGAGTCCTTCACAATATATTGTGCCCATCGTATCTCAAATATTGTATTCACCGTCAAAGATGCTAACCTTGCTGGTGCAACACTAATTGGAAGAGCTTATGTACCAGTTGGAGATGTTATAAAAGGGTCAAAGGTTGAAAGATGGGTGGACATCATGGATCATAAAAACCAGAATCCGAGAAGTTCTAAAATCCGTGTTAAGTTGCAGTTTTTTAATGTTAATGAAGACATTCATTGGTCTAAGGGAATCAGAACTCCCGACTTTGGGGGAGTTCCTCACACATTCTTCAAGCAAAGACAGGGTTGCAAAGTTTCCCTATACCAAGATGCCCATGTCTCAGCAGATTTCCACATAACAACCATTGAAGGAAAAAATTATATGCCTCAGAGATGCTGGGAAGACATATTTGACGCAATCAAGAATGCAAGACACATAATTTATATAGCTGGATGGTCTGTATATACTAAGATAACCTTGATAAGGGACCCAAAGAGGCCAAAGCAAGAAGGCAACTTGACATTGGGGGAGCTGCTTAAGAAAAAGGCCGATGAAGGTGTCCTGGTTCTCATGCTTGTTTGGGATGACAGAACTTCTGTTGAGGAACTAAAGAGGGATGGTTTGATGGCAACTCACGACCAAGAAACTGAGGAATACTTTCAAAACACGAAAGTGAATTGTTTTTTATGCCCTCGTAACCCTGACGATGGGAAGAGCATAGTTCAGGGTTTCGAAACTTCTAACATGTTTACTCACCACCAGAAGATCGTAGTTGTTGATAAGGAAGTGTCTAGTGGAGGATCACATAGGCGGAGGATTGCGAGTTTCATTGGTGGTATCGATCTTTGTGATGGAAGATATGATACTGGAGCACATCCTTTATTTAGTACTTTGAGCTCAATCCACTATGATGATTTCCATCAACCGAATTTTCCAGGGGCTTCAATCAAGAAAGGTGGTCCAAGGGAGCCCTGGCATGACATTCATTGCCAACTGGAAGGGCCTGTTGCTTGGGATGTTCTAAATAATTTTGAGCAGAGGTGGATAAAACAGGTAGGGGACAAGTTTCCAATTCCACAAATCAAGATCTATGGAATTGAGACGGACCCATCACCAGTTACATTAACAACCGACTCTGAGACGTGGAATGTTCAAATCTTTCGATCCATTGATGGTGGGGCCGTTTCCGATTTTCCTGAAAAACCTGAGGTTGCATCTGCAGCGGGCCTTGTTAGTGGGAAGGATAGCGTCATTGATAGGAGCATTCAAGATGCATACATCAATGCTATTCGTCGAGCCAAGAAATTCATCTATATCGAGAACCAATATTTCCTAGGAAGCTCATTCGGCTGGAGATCAAAGGACATCAAGGTTGAGGACATTGGCGCTCTGCATCTAATACCAAAGGAGCTCTCACTAAAGATTGTGAGTAAGATTGAAGCGGGGGAGGAATTTGCTGTCTACATTGTGATCCCCATGTGGCCAGAAGGTATACCTGAGAGTGCTTCTGTTCAGGCAATATTAGATTGGCAAAGGAGGACTATGGAAATGATGTATACTGATATCTCTGAAGCCCTTCAAAGAAAAGGAAGTGATGCCAAACCCCAAGACTATCTGAATTTCTTCTGCCTTGGGAATCGGGAGAAAAGGAAACCGGGAGAGTATGTACCTCCAGCAAAACCAGAACCTTACAGTGACTATGGTAGAGCTCAGAAGGCTCGTCGCTTCATGATATATGTTCATGCAAAAATGATGATAGGTAAGTAAATGACTTGCGTGATCTCTTTCAATCTTTCATAATGCTTCGTTATCATGTTTGATTGACAAATTTTGTTTAATTTATAGTTGACGATGAGTACATAATCATTGGATCTGCCAACATCAACCAGAGATCAATGGATGGAGCAAGGGACTCCGAGATTGCAATGGGGGCATTCCAACCACATCATTTAACCTCGGACGTACTAGCCAATGGGCAGATCCACGCATTCAGAAAGGCATTGTGGCATGAGCATCTTGGTGGGTTTCACAAGTTTTATCTGAATCCAGAAAACATGTCATGCATCGAAAAGGTGAAGGATCAGGCCCGAATAAACTGGGAAGCATACACAAAGGAGAAATTCGATGGAGATATGGAAGGTAACCTACTACCCTACCCAGTCCAGGTTACCAGTAGTGGAGAGATTACTACATTGCAAGGGTTTGAGTTCTTCCCTGACACCAAGGCTCGTGTTCTGGGTACCAAGTCTGAATTCCTTCCTCCAATCCTCACCACCTAGCTAGGGGCCGGCATGCCCACCCAGATCAGTAATAAAAGGCCAGCTGCCACATGTAATTCTCATGATTTCTTTAGCGTTAATCTTATTACTTGTCATAAAGTCCAACTGTTGGGCATTTACGTTCCCATGATTAAATGCTGCCATCGGTTGGAAGGGTTGCAAATAATTAAATATTAATGGAACATAAGAATAAAAGGGATGTAATTTATTATTTGAATTTCGTGGTTTTATTTGATAGATGCATTGATCCTATATATTCTTCTATACGAATTATGTGTATTCATCATAGATGCATGCTGCTACCCTTTGGGATCCAACTGTACTGGAGAAATTAATTGTTTATTGGCATCATGAGCACTGCTCCATTTTTATTTTATTTTCTTGGAAACAAGGTATTGAGGAGTCTCACATGTCTTAGGAATAAACTAATCCTGGACTTTATAAGGAGTTACCCTACTCCTTCTATTAGGCATTTTAAGGGGAGAAATGGGTGTTTCTATATGGTATCAGAGCAGGCTAACCTATGATCAATGATGGGCTCCTGAGATCTACCCACGATGATGGTACCGGAAATACCGGCCCACACGTGAGGGGGCATATTGAGGAGTCCCACATGGCTTAGGAATAAATTAATCCTGGGCTTTATAAGGAGTTACTCTACTCCTCCTATTAGGCCTTTTAAGGGGAAAAATGGGTGTTTCTATAGAAGGAATCTTTCATTGATAGCAAAAGCTAACAGGAAATATAGGGAAAAGTGTCATTATTCAGACTAATACTACTGCTACCATTAGCAAATAATTTCATAGAGGAAAAAGGTGGCACTGTGAAAGTTCAACATGCAATCTGGTAACCTGATTAGGGGTATATCTCCAAATAAATTACTTGAAGAAGCCCATTGCGCCAAGGTGTGCGCGCACCAGTTCTGAGTCCGGTGTATTTTAATTGCTCTCCACATATCGAAACTATTGAGTAAGAAGTGAGAATCTCTTATCTTGCTTTCAATGAACCAATCTGAAACATGTTGAGAGCTTTGAAGTGCTGAGATTACTACCTGGGAGTCACCTTCTATTTTAATATTTTTCCATTTCTTGTTTACTGCCATTTTGATTCCAATATAAGTAGCCAATGCTTCCCCACCATTTGGATTACAAGTAGGAGAAAATTTTGTAACACAACCCAATATTTTTCTTGAATGATCCCTACGCACAGCAGCTTCTACACTACCAGAATTTCTAATCGCTACATCAAAAGCAACTGAGATTTGACCTATATCAGGGGGTTCCCAAATGAATTGAACTTGAGTGACCTTACTAACCCATGCATTCTTATGATCCTAAAAAATTTTCAAAGTATTTTTGACAAACTGATCAATGTGAAAAGATTCTGATCCATGAGTAAGTTGATTTCAATAGAATCATAAACAGTCCATGGCTATTATTGCAAACAATTGGAAATGGTGGACATCTTGAGCACCGCTCCATTTGCCCGCACGCTTTGGAATTTTTATTTTTTAGTTCTTTTTCTTTTCATATTTTTTTATATTTTAAAATATTTTTGAAAAATAAAAAAATATATTGATACACTAAAAATTATTTTTTTAATCATTAAGTCAAAAAAAATATGAGCGGTCAAATAGAACGGTTACACTGGGACGGCAAAATAGTGTTTTCCTTTGCATTATAGGAAAAGTTTTTCCACCACATTTAAATGGAAATACTCCCGTCATAAAATAATTATATAAAAATAATATCATAAATTGAAGTGATTTATAAAGTTATTTTTATTATAAATTAAATCTAATAAATTATATTAATCATATTAATTTGTAGTATTATTTTTATATAATTCTTTATTGAGTAGAACACCTCTAAATCAAAACTAAACTAATATTAAAAAAAATTAAAAACTATACGCGATAACAACTACACGTGGAAAAACGACATTATCGACCTTTCAAACCACCAAGCTAGCAGTCAATGTGTGAAAACAACCAATGGGGTTTTGTTAAGACGCAAAACCGATGGCTACTTCCGTTTTCTGTAGTTACAACTGCCGCAACTGATACCTTGTCCCCCCAGATAGTCGTCTTTCTTATCCTCTTACTTTTTTTGTTTTATTTATTGGAAGACAACATGTACTAATAATTTATCGCACAAGTCTTACTTTTTCACTTCCAATAATTTATTCTGTGACAATAATTATTCTGAATTTTGAGTGAAAGAACCCCACAAAAAGGACACGCAACATCTTCTTTTTTTTTTTTTTTTTCTTTTGGTTTCTGAGCAAATACATGCATCGTTCGCTTATATAAAACCATAAAAGTCATTTTATGGTACTGTTTCTATTATATTGTCAATGCGTATATATGGATTCATAAAGATTATTATTATAACGGAAGAGTAATTACTAATTATCTTGAGTGAGAACGTCTCTGCAACAGTCACTATCCTTTGGTCAATAAACGTATTCCAAAAGAAATATGAGTAATAACACTTTTCCCCCAGAAATTACTGCTGGCTTTTTCATTTTTGCAACAAAAAAAGTTTCAACTTTTGCTTTAAATTATCTATATTTTCCCAATGCCAAATATGGGGGAAGCAAGACGGATTGGATGTAAACATCAGCCCGTGTGAAACCCCCAACAAACCCGTAAAACACAACGAATGACAGCATCAATTTGTTGTAACGTAGAAACAAAATATGGAACCAAAATGCTTTTCTATTTGGATGTCTACCCATCTGTTTCCTTTCTTATATCCAACGAACAGTGACCTTCTTCCCCTTTCACCGAACCTTCCCTTGTTTTCTACTCGTTGGTCTGCATTACTGCTGAGAAATGGAAGAAAAATATAAATTAACAGATGAATAAAGAATAAAGGATAAAGAATAGGGGGAGCCCTTTGGTGGAATTACACGCCATACCAGAGGGCCAATTGTTTCATCGTGTCCGGGAACCCGTAAGACGCAATCTAAACATGCCATGTTTCAGGTCTGAGCAAAGCCCTTTTTCTCCCCCTCTTTATTTACTTGTAATGAGATTTCGAGGAAAGGTGATGAAATTTCTTCTTTTTCGTTTCGGGAACGGAAAAAGGCTATATCTTGATCTCTCCCTCTCCCTCTCTCTCTGTATTTTATTTTGTTTTTTCGTTCTGATTTCGTTATTTTTGCGTTCTGAGTGTTGTTTCTACTTCGTAATTGAATTTGCAGGACTGTAATAACTATCCTTCCTGGACTTAGGATTTTCTTGGAGAGATCTCTTCCTGGACGTTCATAAATGCAACTCTGCAGATACGTTCCACCTTGGCTCTCTCATCTTCTCTCATGCATGGGGTGAGTTTTCTCTTCTTTTTCTTTTCTTTCCTTCTATTTTTTCTAATTTTTTCATCAACATAACCATAGGCCTCTTTGGTTGCTGAGGAAACGGGGGGAGAGGAAAAGATAGGACTTCAAAATATATTATGACTTCAAAAGTTATTAAGCGAGCCAACAGAGGCTTAATAACTTTTGAATGTTTGCTTGCTGAGAAAAATGATGGAGAAAGGGGAAACAAATTAAAACAAGTTAAACAAAATTTGTCAGAAGTTGAGATGCTTTGTAATTGTGATTATATTGACGCACAAGAGTATAAAATTTCTTGTCACGGCTGAGACGGTTTCTGATTGGTCCAGTTGAATTCATTTGGAAATTTTTGCGATGAGATATCAATAAATATAAGATTTGATATTCTTTTTCTTTTCTTTTCTTTAGCTTTCTGTGCGTCCAAACACAGGGCGCTAGTTTCTTGATCTCGATCACCACTTGGGTCTTTCCAATTTCGAAGTGTTTTATGATTTCTTGGTATTTTATGAAATATTTCGGTGTTTGTGTTTGCATGTTCTGCGAGCGATTTTTGAGATGCAGCGAACAGGGAGATTTGTTTGGGCCTTTTTGTATTCATTTTCCATTCCTTTTCCGGAGTATTGGGATTTTGTTTAGAATAGATTTTTGCTTTTGTATCTGTGATACAATAGGATAGATCCATTGGGAAGAAACCTTGCTGTTCGTATGATGTTTCCTGGATCATATCTTTGCGCTCTTATGCTTTTGATGAGGGAAAGGTATGGTTCAGTACTAAATGGAAGGCAATTTTCAGTGAACGAAGGAGTAATCTTGTTCACTTGTGTTTTTGTTGAAATAAAATATATTTGAAATTAATTTAATCTTTTGACTACAAGAGGTTTGCTTTTATAAATTATGTTGCAAACTGTGGCTTAAATTGGAAATAGTGATCTGGTGATGCATATTTGGTCATTAAGTTTATGGCATAATGTGATGATTTCAATTCTTAATCTCATTTGCATTCATAGGGGAATTTGGTAGCAAGGATTTCTTTCAGTTTTCATTGCTTTGCCAAATACTAATATATTTGGGAGATCAATTGCAAAATCATTTCATCCCTGCCCCTCCCCCCGTCCCACAAAAAAAAAAAAAGAGTTAAATTTCCTCTTCTTTATGTTTTTCAGTAATTATACTGGGACCAACAAATGTAAGTTTGGGCGGATTTGTATGAGTTGGTCTCTCTTTTCCTCAATTTTCTTTTGGGGGAAGGGTATATCGTAGCAGGGTGAGATGCAGTAAGGAAAGGAATGATGCTCCTGTGGGAGTATTTTTATATTTCAGCTTGGGAAATAATTGCATGAAAACTCTTTCTTTTTATTTCAAATGCTGTATATGGTACTAATCTTTTTATGTGGTTAAAACCTGATTTGTAACAGAGCAGGGGCTGCCTTGGATGCTATCCTGAACCTAAATTAATTGTCATAGTAGATGAGCTAGCAAAGGAGAGAAATCAAGGTCGATCTTTGAAGAAATCTAGTGTATCAGAGGACTTCTGGAGCACCAGCACTTGTGAAATGGACATCAGTGCAATTCAGTCCCAGAGAAGCATCTCATCAATCAGCATGCCAAACCAATGCTTTGATCCCCAGGGTTGTGGTGGCAGCATGAGCAACCCATCGGAATTCATAAATCATGGCAAGTTCTTATTTTTTAACTTCTTTTATTTACACTTGGGATTAGGGTTTCTAACAATCTTGCCAAGACTAGTGGTTATGAGAGACCTTGTGAGCTAGCTGTCTCTATATTTACACCCATCGTTTCAAATATGAAAAGGCCTTGGGATGCAACCCTAGTCAACTGTATTGAAGAAGCTTCTGTGCCAAATTGTGTGTGGTTCATGTATTAGTGCTGCTCTCTGTTCTTGTGGTCCCACTCTTTTGAAATTAAAAAAGGAATAAAAAATAAGACCATGATAAATGGTCTCTCGAGCTTGTTGTTCCTCTCTCTGTTAATTTTCGTTTAATTTTTTTCAATATTATTGTTTTTTTTTTCTCTGCAATTTTTTTCAATATTATTGTTTTTTTTTTTTCTGCAATCTCTGTATCTCCCTGGTGTGTCAGTTTAGCCACTCTAATGATCTATATGATTGTACTTCTCTGCACCTATATTGTGGAGACAGTGAATGGGTTTGACATGCTCCTGCTCCTTGATGTAATGCGGTGGCTTGATTTTTATGTTGTCTTAGAGATTGTTTTTCTCTTAAAAGAGAAGAAAAAACAAATTTCACCATTAATTCTCTTTCCATTTGCTAACATGTATGTCAAAGCCAACTCTTTTAAAATTTGATGTACACAGGTCTGCTTCTGTGGAACCAGACAAGGCTGCAGTGGCTTGGAAACAAAAGGTCAAAGAGCCATTCGCAAGTTCTAGAACCCAGAATAAGGTGAATAACTTCTTCTTTTTCTTTAAATCAAAGAGAATTATACCTCAGTTTTATGACTTGCCTCTCACATGTGATGGAGGAATACTGTGGTTAGAACTAGTATAAGATTTGTATATATCAAACAAAGGGATTATAAAGCAAAGAAGCAAGAACAAGACAAAAAAAGAAGAAGCAGAAGCTAGTGTCTTAAGCTTGGGAGTCCAGACTTGTCTTAAGTGAAAATGACCCATCAGATCCTTAGGTAGCTGCTCCACATACCCGCAGCCCCCAAGTTTGCCAGGCCATCTGCAATTTTGATACCTTCTTGATACACATGCAGGACTTCACAGTTCATAAGAGAAAAGCGCAGCATCACATTATCCTAGAGTAACTTCAACAGTTCAATACTTACTATTTAGAGTATTCTATTTAGCTTTTGTCATGCAAGTTTATATGGAATAAGATTCTTCTCTTAATTTAATGGGGTTGTCTCCCCCCGCCCCCAAACAAAAGGAAGTATCAACAGTTATATGAAGCATGTTGACAATTTAAATTTCTCAGTTTTAGAGACCTGATCAAGTTACCTTTAGTATTTTATTTGCTTCTATATTATAACACTTAGTGACATAACTGCTCTCAAGTCATGATCTTTTCTCTCTGTACAACTTTTCTCTCCAGCTCTCTCATCTCTGGCGCTTCTCGCCGGAGATGATTTTTTGGCCTACTTTCTTTCCTTGCTTGTTTTGTTAGTTAGTTTATGCTTGTTCCCGTGGGGCTTAAAAACATTGAGTCAATTAGGAATGTCATTGTAGAACAAAAATGTTTTGAGTTCAAGAAGATGAATGAGTGGTGGTGGAGGTGCACTGAGAGTAGCTGTCGTGCAGTGAACCACATCTCTATAGATCAAGCTTCTTTGGGGTGGTTGGCTAACATGGTAAAAGAAGGTGTAGCTGATGAAGGACCTGCAAATTTCATTAAAACATGGAGAAGAGGACCTCAGGTCCTGGTGGTGCAGAGACAGAGGAACTCCTATGGGAGATTTCTCTCCATTTCAGAATTTGGCCAAGTAAAACGACGCAGGCTGATTATAATTCCTGAAGGAAACAAGGGAGGAGGATGGAAGAATTTTGGGGAGACACTGCAGGAATTATCGGCAGTCCACCACGTTCCGGGGGAAAAATACAGAGGAAACAGCTCAGGGAAGGCCTTACCTCCGTCGCAAGGGCACCTCAATATTTCGTACAAAGAGGCATTGTCTCGAGCGCCAAAAGTTACAGAATTAGCAGAAGATCTTCTGGAGGTGGGCAAAGATCAAATGGGTGTTACGGGTGGCAGGGGAATGTCGGGGCCATTAATGGGAAACTTGATGCACGCTATCGCTGAAATGGAAAAGCAAGTGTGCATAATACAATTTAATATAGCTAGCCTGAAACGGTGCGTAGAGGAGGGCAGGAGTTATGAAATGGGCTTGGGCCATGTTGACGGATCATTAATTTTGAAGGCCAATGGACCTCCTCAAGGGTTGATTGAAGGCCCGTTACAGGCCTCTCAAAAGTTTTTGGCCCCGTTAGCTTCGGGCCCAGTCAGATATCAACGGGTGAGCCCACACCCAGCCCGAGAACTATCTCACGGAGAAGGGGATTTTAACGGGGCTCCAGGTCCCAGGTTTACGGGTAAAGACCCAGTAAACAACCCAGATACGTCCGAAATGGGTCTTCGAAACTTGGGTCCATCGGAGATCTCCCCTCAGGCGAAACAGACGATGCCGGCGACCTTGGTGGAGCAGATCATGCCGTCGCGTGATGCTGAGCAAGGTGAAAATCTGATTTTTTCGCATTTTCTTCTGGATATTTTTGGACAGACCAGATCGATAGAGGCCCCCAGTGCAAACCCTGTGATCACTCGCACTGAACAGCTCCAGCTTGGGTTCGGAAACAACGCATGCACTTACGGTAACTGACTCTACGCACGCCTCTGTCGAACTGTCCCCTTATTCCCACAAATGTTCGGAAGACATCCCCATAGCTTCCGAAAATCATGGGGAAGGTGTGTTTGTCCCCATATTTTCGGAAGACCATTTGGAACTTTGTTCGGAAGATGGAGAGGAGAGAGTTATGGATTTTAGGAGGGAGGCTGCACACTGTGAAGGGCTTTCGCAATGGCTGTCTGATATCAGTTTGGTCCCGGATACACAAATGGTTACTGTTGAGGTTGAGAATAATGTGGGTCAGGTGATTGAGTGGGGAGGTGTTAAGCTGTTTGGAGATGACTCTTATGGCGGTGACAGGAATCCCCATCTGCTGAACTGTTTATGACCCAGTGATTTTGAGATGTCGGATTGGGTGTTCAAAAAAGTAAAGGATATCCAACATATTGTAGGAATGAAATGTGTGGGTTATGAAGACCAGTTTATGGCACTTCTTACAGCCATAGAGGCGGGTCATGCACAATCTAAGAAACACGGATCCAAGAAACAAAGGGAGCTTAAGAGACTCGATTGGTCTCTAAATGAGGAGAGCTCAAGTCGTGATAGGAGCAAAGGAAAGGGTACTGCTGTTTCCTTATGAAACCAAAAATTGTGTCGTGGAATGTCCGAGGGTTGAACGAGTTCAATAAGCGGCTCCGAATAAAAAATCTTCTTCGAGAATGGAGGGCGGATATAGTTTGCTTACAAGAAACTAAATTAAAATTGGTGACCAGAGAATTAGTGAGAAGTGTATGGAGCTCCCCGTACGTAGATTGGATCTATCTAGCCTCGATGGGGGCGTCAGGGGGTATTCTTGTAATGTGGGATAAAAGGGTGGTAGAGAAAATGGAGGAATTCATAGGAGAATACTCAGTGGCCGTCTCTTTTAAGACGGTGGAAGATAATTTTTTGTGGGCCTTTGCAGGTGTCTATGGGCCAAATGTCGATAACATCAGAAAGCATCTGTGGGAAGAACTTGCAAGTTTACACAGCTGGTGGGACATCCCTTGGTGCATAGGCGGTGACTTTAACATCACAAGGTTTCCAAGCGAAAGATCGGGAGAAAGTCGCATAAGCTCAGCCATGTCAGAATTCTCAGAGTACATTTTTGATTTGAACTTGGTGGATCTCCCTCTGATAGGTGGTCCTTTCACTTGGTCGAATAGCCAGACATGGTCTCGTTTGGACAGGTTCTTAATACCTCCGGACTGGGAGTGTCACTATCCAGAGGTGTGTCAAAAGAGATTACCACGGCTATGTTCAGATCATTTTTCCATTTTATTGGATGGAGGCGGTATTCGAGGTGGTAAGCGATCGTTTAATTTTGAAAATATGTGGCTTAAAAGTGAGGGCTTTGTGGATAGGGTAAGGAGTTGGTGGACAGCTTACCAGTTTCAGGGTACTCCATCCTACATTTTTGTAGCCAAACTAAAAGCCTTAAAGAATGATTTAAAACTTTGGAATTCTCAAATCTTTGGTGATGTAGGGGTACAAAAGAAAACCATGTTGGAAGAGATTCAGAATTTTGACAGGACCTCCGAAGTTAGAATCCTCACCCCTGAGGAATTATCGCGTAAGGCAGAATTAGGTTCAGAATTGGAAAGGATTTTATCTCTAGAAGAGATCTCTTGGGGTCATAAGTCAAGAGCCATTTGGCTAAAAGAAGGGGACCGAAACACGAAATACTTCTATAGTGTGGCTAACTCACATAGGAGAAACAATACCATTGAAATGCTAACAATCAATGGTAGAGTTTGCACAGACGCTCAGGTGATCCAGGAACATGTGGTGAGTTTTTTTGAAAATTTATTTTCAGAGCAAGAGGAATGGAGACCACCTGTGGATGGACTTGGTTTTGATTTTATTGAACTTTAGTCGGCATCTTGGTTAGAAAGACCTTTTGAAGAAGAGGAGGTATATGATGTTGTAAGCAAAATGGGGAAAGAGAAAGCACCAGGACCAGATGGTTTTTCTATGGGATTCTTTCAAACATGTTGGAAGATTGTGAAAGAGGACATCATGAATGTGTTTAAGGAATTTTTCTCCACTGGGAAATTCAAGAAAAGTCTGAATTCTACTTTCATTGCCCTTATTTCGAAGAAAATTGGGGCTTCGGAAGTGAAGGACTTTAGACCTATTAGTCTCATTAATGGGATTTACAAAATCTTATCTAAGGTACTAGCTAATAGACTTGCGGAAGTCTTAAGCAAGATAATCTCAAAGCCCCAGAATGCCTTTGTAAGGGGGCGACAAATTCTGGACTCTGTGTTAATTGCTAATGAATGCCTGGATAGTAAGATGAAATCTGGTGTGGCCGGGATTATGTGCAAGCTAGATATGGAAAAAGCTTATGATCATGTCAATTGGGACTTCCTCCTGTTCTTGTTGCGGAGATGTGGTTTTGGAGAGAAATGGTGTATGTGGATCAAATGGTGTATCTCAGCAACAAGATTCTTAGTTTTGATCAATGGTAACCTGGAGGGTTTCTTCGACAATTCCCGAGGTTTAAGACAAGGAGATCCTTTGTCCCCACTTCTTTTTGTTATCATCATGGAGGCCCTAAGTAGGATGTTAACAGCTCTGATCACTAATGGTTTTATGACGGGTTTCTCAGTGGGCGACGTGAATCATGGCCTTATCTCTATTTCTCACTTGCTTTTTGCAGATGACACTTTAATTTTCTGTTAGGCAGAGAATGAACAACTTAGGGCGTTGAAGGCCCTTCTTCTTTGCTTCGAAGCTGTATCAGGCCTGCGTGTGAATTTTGATAAATCAGAACTAGTGCCAATCGGGAGAGTCAGTGATACTCAGCAGTTGGCCAGCACTCTTGGCTGTAAGGTTGCTTCTCTTCCTATGACTTATCTGGGTTTACCGTTGGGAGCTACTTCAAGATCCTTACCTATTTGGGATCCAGTTATTGAGAAAGTAGAAAGAAGACTAGTAGGGTGGAAGAGACTATATTTGTCGAAAGGTGGTTGTGTGATTCTAATCAAAAGTACTCTCTCTAATCTACCAACGTACTTCTTGTCTCTTTTCCCTATCCCAGCATGTGTGGCAGCACGCATTGAAAAACTTTTCAGAGACTTCCTATGGAGTGGGATGGGGGAGGAATTTAAGTTCCATTTAGTCAGGTGGGATAAGGTGTGCAGACCAATACAATCAGGTGGGATAGGGATAAAGAATTTAAGAACGTTTAACCGGGTACTTCTCGGGAAATGGCTGTGGAGATACAATATGGAACCAGAAGCACTATGGAAACTAGTTGTTGATTGCAGGCATGGTAGATCATGGGGGGGTTGGTGTACTAGAGAGGGGACTGAGCCACATGGGGTGGGAATTTGGAAACATATTTTTTTTTTTATAAATAAAGCAAGAATCTTGGAAACATATTAGACAAGGATGGGGAGTTTTTGCTAATCATACTAGACTCCTGGTGGGGGATGGGACTTGTATAAATTTCTGGAGGGACATCTGGTGTGGGGAGGAGGCATTGAAAGAGACTTTTCCAGTTGTGTTCCGAATGGCTCGTGAGCCAAATACTTCGGTGGCGGATCTTTTAATTCGTTCAGGGGACCAAATCCATTGAAACATTATCTTTAGTAGAGCAGCCCAAGATTGGGAGGTTGACAGTTTTGAGGCTTTTTTCAGCCTACTTTACTCTTTGAAGCTGAATGGCCTGCTGGAAGATAAGTTGTGGTGGACACCTGCGAGTAAAGGAATTTTCTCGGTAAAATCTTTCTACAAGATTCTATCAACCACACCAAACTCTCACTTCCCTTGGAAAAATTTATGGAGGAATAAGCCACCTCCCAAAGCTCTTTTTTTCATCTGGACGGCAGCCTTGGGTAAGATTTTGACTACCGATAACCTGCGAAAGCGTCGGATAATTATTGCGGACTGGTGTTGTATGTGTAAGAAAGCCGGTGAATCAGTGGATCATCTCTTGCTACATCTTGTATACTTGGGCTTTGCCTATTCGTATTAATATTACCGTTTACCTATCAAAAAAAATATTATAACACTTGCCCTTGCACGAATGTGCACCAGTTTTAGAGGTGTTGAATCCTTTATGTGAACGCTTAAATAGTTACTGTCCCGTAGCTTTACTAAGCCTGAGTGAAGTTATTGTGTTGTTTAACATCTTTCATTGGTGCTTATTATCTATATTTGATCAAACACTACATTGCTGCAGTTGGAATGCAACTTATGAAAGTCTACTCACGACCAACAAGCCTTTCCCCCAGCCCATCCCCCTTCCTGTAAGATGTCATTAACTATATTGTTTCCTCTATTTTTACCGATCATAAATGTTGGTTATCTTATTCCTGACTCTTTATCTGATTTTAAATGACAGGAAATGATAGATTTCCTTGTAGATATTTGGGAGCAGGAGGGCTTGTATGATTGAGGGCGCAAACCTGGAAAACTGAAAACTCGTATAAATTTTTTTTCTTCTTTAACTCTCCATTTGAACTAATTACATATCTTAGTACTGTATATTTGCAATCTATGCTCATCTGAAAATGCTTAGGTTCTCTATGGATGGGCTTGAAGAAATATATTGTATTATTGTGGCATCTTCTCTCTGGCTTTCTGTCAGCGTGTTTTTTAGATACAAATCACAGCTTGCCATGCAGGAGGGTTTGTATGTTGCCTAGAGGCTTACTAACTAAAGTCGTCCAGCCTCTCTTTGTTGCCAAGAATCTTGTCTGTTAATTGTTCATCGATTCTTTTGTAGTCTGATAATTCTTCTCCTAATCCGGGATCAATCCATCATAGTATTGGCTTATCTGAAAGAAGTAGAGCTATTACAATCTGGACAACACTTGCAACACAAGGACTTTCTGAGTTCTCCAATTTGGATGTATTTTTAGTTTAACTATGAGGTAGTTCCAGCGTAAGGATTCCTTGGAATATCCAACATTTTACGATCATTTCACTCGATATTCTGCGAGTATTGAAATTAACATCAGAAAATATGTGAGCCAACAGATCTATCAAAATCCTTCTTTTCCTTTTGTATTTTCCCTTGTTATATTGGTGGTGCGATGACAATGATCATTTTGGTGCTCAGAAGAGAATATAATGGAGGGTAGAAAGGCAAAACAATCATTAACCCAAATTTCATACCAAGACAATATTTTCGAATCAGTCTATTAAGTTGTCATGTATCTATCTTTTGTACACGTGAGAAACGCACATGTTTTTAATAAAGTTTTAGATAATAATATAAAAATGAGTTAATAGTATACGAATGTTGTTGATCTAATTAAAAAACTTCATAGTTTGTACAACAAATAGTTGGTTAAATGACAAAAATGTTAAAGCGGAAAAGGTGGAAGAAACAAGGAAATTAGGTGCAGATGAACCCAGCAGCCATCAAAGTGGACCCAAAGTTAAAGGCAGTGTGTTTCACATTTTGATTGCCGAAATGAGGCCACGGGTCATGCAATATCTATCTGTCTTTTTATGTTTCAGGTAACTAAGTTCACTTCATATGATTAATGTATCATATTAACTATAGTTAGTGACATGTGAAACCGTGTGTTGATTTCAACCTCTTCCCTGCATATCAAAATCGTACTCCATGCTCATGTCCGTGTCTGTATTTCAAGGACATTCCTATCACTCCCCTCAAAATTCTAACCTCTCAAGTCCCATCTCCGTTACGTTAAATTTTATCTTATTTTTAAATAAAACTCAATTTTCCGTTTACTTTCCACCATTTTTCTCACCGCCCAAACCAATAATACACTTATGCAGAAACGAAGAATTCCATATTTTCTCGAACATGAAAGGATCCAATCCCATGTACGAAGGCGAAGGGACGTTGCTACTTGTGAAGACGATGGAGAGCGAAAATCCTTCTTTGAGTTTGACGAACTTCTCTTTAAAAACAAAAAACAAAAAAAAATTAAAAAGGGTCCCCTATTAGGCCCACGTTTCTAATAGTAGTGAATTTGGAGGAGTTTATCGTCTTTTGCTTTCTTCTCTTGCAAACACGTAATCAATACGATATCAAGACGACGTTATCTTTCATTTCATTTCCTTTTAACAGGTGTAAAATATATTATTATCATTTTCTTTTATTTATTTTTTAAGAATTTTGTTATAGTTAAAAAAAAAATACTAAAATACCAATATTTTTAACAACTGTTGACATGGTGCACTTACACGTTAACAGTCATGTGTTAAGTGTGTAAAAAAAGGAACTTATAAATAAAATTTTTNTTTTATATACATTAGAGTTGAATATATATATATATATATATATATATATATATATATATATATATATATATATTTGTGTATGTAAGCAAGTGGTGTATTAATTTAATAAAAAAAAATCAGTTAAAGTAGAAAAATGAATGAGTTGGGATGCATTAAAAATTGTTGGGTCGTAGACACGTAATAGTTTGGCTATGTTTAGAGGTTAATATCACTTCAATCAATTTTAAATTAATTATTGATAAGATTTATTTATTTTTTTTTATAAAAAGTTAAATTCATCTAAATCTATTTCATATATTCAAATACATATTAATAAACATACAAAATACCATTATTCACAAATTATTTAAAATCAACTTAGCATCCAAACTCAATCTTAATATGCTTATAGTTATAAGGAGCTATAGGTTATTTTTTAGTAATGTTACGTACTCATTATCTAAATTCTCTACATCTTATAATGTGATATTAAATAATTAAAAACCCTTATATAATCCTTGTGGAAACTGTGGTAGTCTTCCAGTAATATTCTGAGTGGGGTGGCTGCTCCCGTGCTATATATTCTTGGTAGCTGTATGATTATCGGCTCTTTGATGTGGAGCGGCTTTAATTAGGTGTATGTTAATTTTTATTTTTTTAAAATAAGTTAACTTCATTAAACTACAAAAATGATATATGAGGAAGGAGTGAGGTTTTCCAACAAATACTCCAAAGTAATAAATAACAATGCGAAGTGGTAAAAAAAAAAGAAGAGTTTATTTATGATCAATTTCTTTGTCCCTATTCATATCTTAGGAAAGGACGTCGTCTTATAAAATGATGGATAAAGACCACCGTTGGAGACGGTGGAACATCCGCTGGAAGCAGAGAAGGTGGCGGGTGCACTGTCACTTATTGCCAAGAGATGCTTTTTGACAAGGTCCACAAACTCTATTGCAAGATCACTAGTTAGGGAAAACGGTAACATATAATAGCCGAAATCTAAGCTGGGTCGCTGGTGAAAGGCCATAACTAGCGATGGCGGAACGTGCAAGCGCCAACTAAGAAGGTGAACGGATTGGCAGACTTGAAGGGTTGAATACCTCTATGATAGGCGGAGCCGCGCGTGGCTTCAAAATCCGCTCTAGGACGTGGCTACACATGGGAGACGTGCATGACAAGTGCTACACGTGCAGCAAACGCTTCGAGCCAAATGACGGATTTCTTCCACGAGATTAAAGATTAGCGGCTAGAAAGATGGAAAAGTGGGCGCGTGCTGGTCGGAGGTAATCGGAGAGCAATAGATCGGCAAGATTTGACACTACAGTGAAAAAGCTACAAAAACAACTAGGAAAATAAATAAAAAACAGTAAAGGAGCCATGATGGCTAGCGAGGAGGGGAGGTGGGTGGAATCAAAGCATCAGCCCCCCTCCCCCAGTGAACGAAAATGCTTTTTGGAAGAAGCAATGGGCAAGCTGGAGAAACACTGGAGAGAAAACGGAGAGTATTTTAGAAAAGATAATTTGTATATAAGTTAATGTAGTATACTTTTTAATTGGGTGTATGTAATTGTTATTAAATAGTTTTATTATCGGGTATTAATCATCATGTCACCTTATTAAAAATGAGTATGTATTTAAATAACTTTAACGATACAACATTTTGTATATAAAACAAAATCTCGAAATCGATCAGCACCATGTCATCTATATATATAACTATTTAATATTTTTTTTTTTTGTAAAAAAATTATATATTCAAAAAATCTTTTGCTTCTTAACTGGGGAGGTGATCTCACCTCATATCAACTCATTTTATCTCTCATTATAAATTTTCTAAATTTTCACACAAAATATAATAAATAATTCATTTTTTTCAAATATTAAAATAATAATAACAATATTTTATTTAACTTTTATCTTTAATTTAAAATCATATCATATCTGAATTCAATCAAGTAGTCGGTGAAGAGAGAAGAAAGAAGGAAGAAGGAAGAAGGAAGAAGGAAGAAGGATGCTGACTTGGTGAAAGTGTGGAGAGGTTTCCTTTTGTCACATGTTAATTTAGAACCTCTACCAAATGGCATTAGATGGGGCTTAGGAAGAGGCTTGTCTATATGCCACATTCCCACCAGACACAGCTGAACCCCTCGTGTTGTACGTGTTTGTGCTGTAGTTTTATAATGTGATGAAAATCATGACGCTAATAAGTAATTAAAGTCAATAAAATAAAAGCTTCTATGCCATGTTACTTATAAATACGTCATATTCCCTGAAAAGTCATTGATCAGAGGCCCATATATGTTCATGTCTGTGTGTGTCTACACATAGATAAGTCTGGTACCGTAGAGACTAATCAAAATGTCCATATTTTACAAGAAAAGGGAAAAAAAAAATAAAAATGAAGGGAGCCATGAATTATTGGGTAGCAGTACTGGCACATCACATGGGACATTGATCTGTACGTACTTACGTGGGGAATGGGGTTGGGGGCATTCTTACAGTTTACCACACATTCAAAGATGCAGTTTTGAGTTTACCACAAAGTCCCACAGGCAAACTTGTCCTCCCCACAAGGCTTTTTTGATAGCATTCTTTTTTTTCAAGCAGCAGGACTACTTCATTTTCAATCTATAAATTATGCATAAGCCTCGCACGCACGCACGCTATAATGTTTATGTTTTTTATAGCGCCACTCGTGTTATGTAACTTCATTCAAGATTCCACTATCCTTGATAACTCGCATTAGGTTTCGGGAGAAGAATCTCATGTGTTGATACAAAAACATGAGCATCATCGATGGAAACCATAATCAGAAATGTCTATTTCCATAACTGTATATATATATATATATATATATATATATATATAGCCTTCGTACTTTAGTACCTGAGTATCGTAGCTGACATAATTATGATCTACATGTGTCAAAGAAAATGGAGTTCATAGATAATTCCCATATCACTAATTACCACTTATTTGTTTTTATAATAAAATTTAGATAAATCATATTTACAGTTATAAAATGTGTAAAATTTCACATTTATTTTGAAAATAAAAAAGAAAAGTAAATATAAGATTTATATAAAAAATTAATTTTTTAATAATAAATCTCATTTTTTTTTAAAAAATAATGCTCAAAACTTATTAATTATATATAGTATTACTCATAAAAAAATAATATTAATCTAAATTTATGAGTGACGTATTTAATGATCTAGTGGAGCCAACGTACTCCCACTTGCGCTTTAGCTCAAAATTGTATATTACAGGTATGAGGTCCTGGTCTAATTAAAAAGTTGATGAACCAGGTCTGTCTCCCCCTATGAACCGTACAACTCCCACCATTCTAATTCTTATATATTCTTATATGGGGAGTCCATTCAATGCATTGAATACAGAACCCCTGATATAACCAGATGGGTCCTTTCTGTCTCCTTTCCTTTGAAATTGCATGTTGATATTTTCAATAGGAATTCCAACTACGTTTGAATTATTAGAGCAATATAAACTTAAAGATCTTTGATTAGAATATTGAATATATTTATGCAAAATTAAAATAATTTTTAATAAAATAATATAATTACATTAATTAGTTGTGGATTAATGAATTGTANGGTGGAGGATGGATCTAATTAGATGTGTTAACCATGATTAATTTTATGTGCGAGTGTCAATAAGAATAATTCATAACGAGGGTTTAAAATTGGCTTGGATTATTTAATTATTGAAAATATAAAAAAAAATTAAGAAATTATAATTAGAAATAACTTTGCTTAGAAAATACATACCAGATTATTGTCAAGTTGAACAAGCGAGAAACACATGAATGCGTGGGGTTCAACTTCCATGTGGGTCAAAAGGCTGGGAATATATTTATGCAAAATTAAAATAATTTTTAATAAAATAATATAATTACATTAATTAGTTGTGGATTAATGAATTGTAAAATAATTATATATATTATATTTGTCCATGCATGGGGAAGATGGCAAAATGTTCAAGTCCTCTTAAAACGTTTCTTTAATTTGGGTTTTCATTTTCAGAATATAAATAAAGGGTTCTAAATTTAATAAATGTGACAAGGTGGCTTTGCTTGAAATTTTTGGAAGAAGCTAAAAGAAAAAAGGCAGGGCCATGCTTATATGCACTTGCAATTAAGAATGTTATTTTCATCTCAATTAGGTCACATGTAATACAATGCAACCAGCTACCCACTTGCTCCCGATACTCTGCCTATATACATACATATATATAGGATTTTGATCATATATATATATATATATATATATATTATATAGGACATGGTTGCACAACTGGATCCCTCAAAACTGATTGAAAATAGGTAAAGTTTTGGGGGTTTTAAGATGGCAAGAATCATAATATATGTGCGTGTGTGTGTGGGTAGGGATCGTCATGTACCAGGATGGTTCAAATGAATCATGGATGCATGTGCAACTTTCGATGTTGGGAACGTACACTTTGAAAAATGTCAAGTTGGACTAGTTGGTGTATATAATATATATGGAACGTACTTGGAAAAAGCAAGCTTAAACTTAGACTAATATATATTACTCAACTTTCAGTATCATATATTATTTAGCCGGAAGGATGGTTCCATTTTCAAGGGAGAGGAACCTACGAGACTTTGGCCATAATCCATATACATATATTAATCAGTCCATGTGAAAAAAGGAGCGAACTTTAATTATATAAAAAAAAAAAAACTTATTCGTTTATTTTATAATATGATACATATAAGATTATAATATTAAATATTATAAAACTCATGATCCATCAGTTATATATGAATAAATAATTAATAGAGGGAAAATAATTGATAATAAATGATGAAATGGACTTAGACAAATGGGAAATGCATGGGATCCACACGTGAATGTGACAGGTTGAGATACCAGAGTTTGGCGTATTTTATGATTCGGGGCCACCCCCCCAGAAACTCCGATGGTAACATTGATTTCCTCTCATCGCAAATACAGATAGAAATACAAATTTAGGTGGATTATCAACTTTAACGGACGTACGCGGCACCAGCTTTATTCCAAGCTGGAAGTTTCGCAGACATTATATGTATATATTTATGCTCGTGCATGCATCTAGGAGCTGGCTTTATTACAAAGGCAGTGCGTCATTGCCTCCCACTGCGCAGAAATTTAAGTTAGATTTCAAAACGCAACCCACGAGGCATTTTCCAGTCAATTAACGCGGAGTCAAAATTCAGTATTATTTTCGTACCACCTTCCATTATTTCTCCTCTGCCTCCATTCTATACCCAAGTCTTTTTCCTCACGATAAATATGGATTTTTCTTAATTTTTAGTTTCTCTTGATTCATATATTCCTACATCTTTCAATCCAAATAATATAATTAAGTTCCTTTTCTAAACTGACCAATTTTTTAAAAAACGAGTGAACGAGAATTTAAGTTTACGCACCATTTCTTATTCTATACACTACTCCAAAATATGAGGAAATATAGTACTATTAAAAAACTAAAAATAATAGAGCTAAGTTTCTAAGCTAAGCACTACTCTATTTGTTGGGTTTAAAAAATAAAGAAAGAGAATTTAAGAAAATATAATGAAAGGGTAGCATAATGTGTTAAATATGATGTTATATCGTGCTGATGGTGTTGCGAGTAGACTAGTTAATCTAGGGATGTAACGGGTAGAAGACAGACTTAGCCGAGCATCCAAACAAGTCGTAATTCACCAAAAAGCAAAACCGAAAACCGCTTTAAGGATGCCTGGTTTTCATTTTGGTGGGAGAATCCACTTCTCAGCACAAATACATTGCATGTGGGTTTCCCTTGTGTGTATTGTCACGTACACAACCTCCCACGTTCCTCTCACGAAATAAAAGTGTTCCCCATTGACCCACACCGTTTCTTATCATTTCGCTCCTCACCTTCTCTTTTTTCTCTACTTTTTTTTGCCCTATCTCATAGGGTTTTCATGTCCTGGTAGTTCTCTTTCTCTCATGAACTCCTGCCCTAAAGCTCTGTACGAAGAGGTTTTGGCCGTTGTCTTCTTTGGGTTTCTCTTTTTTGCTCTCTTTGGAGGGTTTTCTGGTGGAAAACGGTGCGGATTCGACCTCCTGGGGCTTTTTCAGCCGTACCCATGTCTAAGATCTTCGGTTTCAGTGGTAAACTCTCGATTGCTTCGAGTATTTGTTTCAAATTCATTTTTTACGATGATTCTCTCTGCGGGTCTGTTTGGAATTTCTGATTCTGTGGTTGTTTGCCTGGCATGGTTCTAGATCAGAGATGTATATTTTTTGTTCTTGAGATGGGTTTCCTGGGTTATGGGGATTGTGGGTGTGGGTCAAGTTTTGTTTTGTTTGTTTGTTTGTTTATCATGGGTATATACAACTAGTTTTCTTGTGATCTTGAGGTTGATAAGCTGGCCGTGTTACGTTGTGTAATTTAAGGTTTCACGGGAGAGCCTCGGATGTTTCCATTTTAAATTTTTTAGTCATTTACTTTATAATTGTGAATATTTTCATCCTGGTAAGATGTGTTATTTAGGTCAGATGAGTTCGATTCATGCGTTTTCTCATGAAATCCTTGTTTCGTTAAAGTCGATGAAGATGGATTGATGTGTTGGAAGAGAGATAGCCACTTTTTATGCTGGATCTTACGAGATATCTTAGATTATGATCTTAATAATACTCTTTTGGTTGATGTTATGTTGGTGGGTGAGAAAGAAGGAAAAGGAAACTAGATCGAGGTTCGTGATTTGTTTTGTTTGTTTCCCACAAGTGTAAAAGTTGGGCTAGACTGGCTGTAGGGAGTTTTTTTTGGCCTATTGGGTCCTCGCGGTACAAATTCTATTGCGGGGATTTTTTATGACGAGTATTACGGTAAATATTTAAGTTCACCTCTTTTATCTTTTCCAAGAAGTCTTTTTACCTATAAATTAAATTTTCCTAGAAGGTATATTGTTCACGAGGGAGTATTTAATTTGATGTGCTTCAGAAAAAATTATAACCAAGTACTAGTCAATTTTAATATTATAGCTGACCTGTAAACTTCTGTTTTGAAGGTTACTTTTTGTTGTGGCTTTGTTTAATTGAATTAATTTGGACTGTAATTTTTTGAAAGGTTGTGAAATCTTGGAGGTGGTCGTTTGAGATTTGTGTGATTGGCAGTTATATTGCCTGCAATTCTGTGGTGTTCCAAGATCACAATTTAAGTTTTACAATGGGCCACAAGGGCCGGTTCTCTGTGAGATGGCTGGTGTCATTAGATTTCAACTGGAAGAAAGTGAAACACGTCCATCATTAAAGGCTATTTTCTGGAATCGTTATGAGATATTCATTAGATACATAACTCCACTATCTAGTTTGAGGTGTCTATTGTCTTTAACTTTTTAAAATTTTTTTATGTTTAATATGACGTGGATACACGTTGCAGTGTTGTGCACACATTAATAAACACAAAGATGTTGGTTTTGGGAATTGAAGGCTGATAATAATTTGAATTGGTTGGAGTATTTGGTCTGAATTAGTTTATTTTGGCTCTCAGGAAATGGTGATTCTTGCGCTGGGGGGTCAATTTACCCAAACCCTAAGGAATCTAGCCTCTTTTTGCCGCTTGGCCATCGGGTGGATGTCTATTTTCCACCTTGCAAGAGGTCTCGCATCCGCGCACCGTTTGTTTTCAGTGGAGAGACGCTTGAGCAGAAGAAGCGTGCCTCTATTGAAGTTTTGCCAGATGAATGCCTCTTTGAGATCTTCAGGCGGTTGCCTGGAGGCCAGGAGAGGTGTGCCTGTGCTTCTGTTTCCAAGCGTTGGCTTACGCTTCTGAGCAATATCTGTCATGATGAATTCTGCAGCAACTCAACCACTGGATATTTGAGGCCTGAAGAAAAGAGCACTGAGAATAAGGCTGAAGATCAGGAAATTGAGACTGATGGCTACCTTACCAGGAGCTTGGAAGGAAAGAAAGCAACAGATGTTAGACTTGCTGCCATTGCTGTTGGAACTGCCAGTCGTGGTGGACTGGGCAAGCTTTTGATCAAGGGAAGCAGCTCTGCTTGCAGGGTGACTGATGCTGGCCTCAAGGCGATTGCTCGTGGCTGCCCTTCCCTAAAAAGTCTTTCTCTCTGGAATGTTCCATCCATAGGAGATGAAGGTCTGTGTGAAATTGCTAATAGGTGTCATCTGCTTGAAAAGCTTGACCTTTGCCAGTGTCCGGAAATTTCTGATAAGGCTGTGCTTGCAATTGCCAAAAACTGCCCTAATCTGACTGATTTAACACTAGAGTCATGTTCAATTGGGAACGAAGGTCTGCAAGCTATTGGAAGCTGTTGCTCCAATCTGAAGTCCATTTCAATTAAAGAGTGCCCCCGTATCGGGGATCAAGGAATTGCAAGCTTGTTATCTTCCACCTCTTATGTTTTGACTAAGTTGAAGCTCCAGGCATTGAACATTACTGATGTATCTCTGGCTGTTCTCGGACACTACGGCAAGGCAGTAACTGATCTTGTCCTCATTAATCTTCCAAATGTAAGTGAGAGGGGCTTCTGGGTCATGGGCAGTGGCCATGGATTGCAGAAATTGAAGTCCTTCTCAGTTACATCTTGTCGAGGATTTACAGATGCTGGGCTTGAAGCTGTAGGGAAAGGTTGCCCAAACCTAAAACAGTTGTGTCTCCGGAAATGTGCTTTTTTATCCAATGGTGGGCTGGTCTCTTTTGCCAAAGCTGCTGGGTCCCTTGAGAGCCTTCAACTGGAAGAGTGCCACATGATTACCCAAGTTGGTCTTTTTGGTGCACTTCTAAACTGTGGTGCAAAATTGAGGGCCCTTGCTATGGTGAATTGCCTGGGTATGAAGGATCTAAATATGGGATTGCATCTGCCATCTCCTTGCAACTCCCTGAGATCGTTGTCCATCCGTAACTGCCCTGGGTTTGGTAATGCTAGTGTGGCAATGCTGGGGAAGCTATGTCCTCAACTGCAGCATTTAGACCTGAGTGGGCTCCAGGGAATAACTGATACTGGGTTTCTCCCCCTGCTTGAGAGCTGTGAAGCTGGTCTGGTAAAGGTTAATCTCAGTGGTTGTGTGAATCTGACTGACAAAGTGGTTTCATCCTTGGCTGAGTTGCATGGATGGACTCTTGAAATGCTAAATTTTGATGGTTGTCGCAAGATCAGTGATGCTAGTTTAGTTGCAATTGCCGATAACTGCCCGTTGCTCAGTGATCTTGATATTTCTAAGTGTGCGGTCACAGATTGTGGGATTGCAGCCCTGGCCCAGGCAAACCAATTCAATCTCCAGATCCTCTCAGTTTCGGGGTGCCCTTTGGTGACAAACAAAAGCTTGCCTGCCTTGGAAAAACTGGGTCAGAGTCTTTTGGGGTTGAATCTCCAACACTGCAATGCAATCGGCATCAGCACAGTTGATCTGCTTGTGGATCAGCTATGGAGGTGTGACATCCTTTACTAAGCTGGGAATGGGCTGAAAAATCCTAATTCCTGCATCATGAAAGGTCGAGGTTGAACTAATCAGGTTGTCAGTAATTACCGTCAGGTTGTGCTTAGCAGGTCGTGTTTTTGGGTCCATCAGCTATGGGTCTTTAGTCATTCAGTTACTCGGCTCCTTTTTCCAGGGAATACAGCCATTAACTCTTTTTCAGATTTCCTTCATTTGGAAATCTGTTTCCAGGTTTTTGCCCCAAATTATGGGGCTTCAATTTCTTAATGGCTGCATTTCCCTGAGAATATAGTCACCGGGATCTGAATTAGGGTATCTTTACAATTATCGTGGTTTTTTATATTGCTGGGTGTCAGCACCTGTTGTTTTTAGCTTAGCCTTGTATCGGATATGCCCTGGTGCATGCTAAGCTATTCTCAAAGCGAAGTCTTTTGTACTGTTGTACCAGTTGCGAGTCTGTCCATTGTCTTTTACCGAGTCTCTCACGTTTTTTAACTTGTCGTCCGGACGTGATGGACGTATGGTTGGGTCTCTGTTTTCCTCAAAGGGCAGGTTATGTTCCTAAGGTGTCTGTTCAGGTTGCTCTAGGCAGTTCAGTTTTTGGTGCCTTGTGTCTCTGGGGCTTTGGCCGTGGCAGCTGGTTATACAAAGTCTGCCATGACAATCTCTTCTTGATGGAGGATTGTTTTTTTAACCAAGCCCTAATTTTTCAGGCGTCATTTGTTTGTGAACTGTGCTCGGCAACCTCCTTATGATGTACCGAAATTGTTATCTGCCCTTTGTGTTGTAGCTGTCCACATCCTATTGGGTGATGATTAATAAAAATTTGTAGTCTTTATTTCTGTTTTGAGATGTGGATGTGAATGAAGCATGGTGCTTTGCCTATTCATGAGTCGTTTTCTTAACGAAAAATCTGATTGTAAGCAATTCTGTTCACTAATACACGCACTTATCTAACATGGTTGGACATAAAGTAGGCTTTATGAAAAATTGTGTTAATTTGAATTTTGAATATGAAGGTAGTATTATTGGTATGGAGATCAATTTAAATTTTGAATATGAAATCAGTATTTGGTACGCAGATGACAGATCGCAAAACTGTTTTTTTAATTAACTATCTCCGTTTTAGCAAGACTCTTTTCTTAACTATCTCTGTTTCGGACGTGATCCATGGTCTAGCATCCGGGAAATTTTGCAAGCTTGTCAGAACTTCTGTCTGGACAGAAATCTCTCTCTCTCTCTCTCTCTCTCTGTGTGATGATATGCAAGATTACTTTGGTTTTTCCTCATGGCAATTTTGGGGATGAATTTGTGCACGCCGCTGACATCAGTGGTTCTTTTATACTAAATTTAAAATAAAAAGAAATTTTGTTGGTATCTCTCTCAGATTTAGAGTTTTTCGTTCCTTCATCTCTCTCCCTGATCCTCAAGATTTGCTGCTCTCTTTCACCATGACTGCTGAGCTCTTTCATCAGATCTGCAAGAAGCTCCCCACTCTTCTAAGGCCGTTTTCCCACATTGCATTGGCAAAAATATTTGATATTTTGCAAAAGAGAAATGATATTTGCAGTCGTGGTTGTGCAAGCGGCGTGCAGTCGTTTTGAAAAAAGTAAATTAATATGGGACTCACATAAAAAAAAATTTATTTTTATAACTTTTATTTATTTATTCCGTACAACCGTTTGCATCCCGCTTGCATGTGCCGACTGCATCTAGCACTTCTGTTCACAAAGGTGGTATTACCATTACAATCTTTGCAACTTTCATGGTTCAGTTCTTGGACACTGTTGTGAGAAAAAGATCTTGTTAAAGTTATTGATACTTATCATTGTTCTGAAGTTTGGCTTCTATCATTATACTTCGACGTGCTTGGTTCACTGCTTGGTGGGAAAATCCAGAAGTTTTGAGTTTTCGTATTGTCTAGTCTACTCACTTTTAAGGGTCATCTTCTTGCCCATTGTTTTTGCATCAGAAGGCTTGTAAAATATTTAGAAACTTGCATCCCTATCGGTTCGCGCAGGTGGCCATGGAGAAGGGGAAGGAAACCATCAACGGCAGTCTCACAGGGCTTAGGAAAATCGAAATGAAGAAACCGAATGGGGCGTGTTTTGATTTAGGGTGAAACGGTGTGTTTTCGTTTGGATGTAATTCTTGACACAGATGTCCTTCAAAACACAAAACGTCAACGTTTCATTAATATGATGCTGCCAACCATGTGGGGGTCGTGCGCAAAGAGTCTCCGAACTTGACTGCTTCTAAATTTTTTCTTTTCTTAGATCTGGTTACATTTTTTACATGGAAATTGGCTAAAGCTGGAGCGCACTGTGGCATCTCTTGTCCCATTGTTGCTATTGGAAGCATGCTTAATTAGTTGTAAGGTGCTTCGGATCAATTTTATAGGGACGGGACAAATTGGGGTGGTCATGAAATTGAAAACTTTGGTTTTAGGTGGTTGAAGAACCTGGAGACGTGAAACTTCAGGGGGGAAAGAAGTTTTGAAAGAAAAGGCTGATTGTAATGTGGCGGTAGTCATCATCCGGAACGGTGCCCTATGATTCTAATAAAAAACAGGATTGAAAAGGTTGTTTTGAATAGAAATATGGACCAGATTCTATGTTCTTGTTATGTAATGGATGGGTGTATGTGCTTTGCTTGTTTCTGCAACTGCTGGTTTGAGATGAGTTAATATCTCCATCATTTTCTAATCAATAAGCAACTTTTTTCCTTCCTCACGTGTGTTCCAAAGGAAAATTGGGTTTAGGAATAATAATGCTAAAATAGAAAATTCCTACACAATCTCGTCCATATAATGAAATAGGATTCCTTGTACGCTGTTGAACAGAAGTTACTTGGAGATTATTTATGCGTGTTTCTCACACCAACGACAAGAAATTAAGGATCGAGAACTGCCTATTTCTAGTTGTTGGCACCCAAATTTCCTTTGAAATAAAAATGCATCTATGAAACAATGCATATAACTGAGTTTGAATCGGAATTGAGTCAAGGACCGCTTTTCTCGCGTTGTTGGCTGCCTATGCCTAGGCTAATGCTGTAAACTCCAGTTACTGTATTATGTAAATTAAATTTTATAGTCATATTTACTATGTTGCCATTTAATTCTGGAAATCTCAGCTTCTACTTTGGACGGCCATGATTATGAGTTGATCAAATGTGATGCAAACCAATTATGAGATCAACAAAATAAGATTCGAAAGTCTGAATCTAAATGATAGACATATTTCTTTTTTTATAAATATTTTTTAAATTAGAGATATTTTTATAAAATAATTTATAAAAATAACACTACTTTATATAAATATTCTTATTATTTATAATACGATTCTATTACAAAATTATTAAAGAATTGTGAATGGATTATTAAGATCCCATTTAGGACTTGGACTGAACTGAGATTAGTTTAATTTTAAGTTAAATCTAATATTCAAACACGTAACTCTCAAACCACTAAATTCATCTCAATTTAAAACCTTTTTACACGTGAAATTTTCAACATTTTTCAACTAAAACGGTACTACACTGCCGCCTATACTTGACTGCTGCATGTTATTGTTAGGCTAAAATCACCCTATCATTTTTTTTTCTAATTTTTTATTCATATTTTTTTATCATTTTAAAATATATATTTTTTAAAAAAATATCAATACACTAATAGTCACTATCTTAATTATTAAGTAAAAAAAATAAAAATAAAATAAAATACAAGATGTGTCAAAATAAGGTGCCAAAGTAGCATTTTTGTTTCAACTAAACATTTATTTACACCTAAGGTTTATAATTTTTTTTAACTTCCTATAAATATATATAAACTTATCTTAATATTTAAATACATCTAAACTTATCTTTATAATTTTTTTTAACTTCCTTTAAATAAGTTTCACTCTACCATCTTAAGTCAATAATATTTATAAACAATTCAACTGTGAAGTCCGAACGGGCTAAATAATACAAAATCGATTGCGTGGTGATATACGATCCGAAACTTATTTGACGTGGCCGGAAGTTATGAAGCGAGATCAAGATCAACGGATTGGGTCGACGGATCACTCGGAGTCGAAAGGATCGTTGTGTCCAGTATCCCCAGGTACTTTCCTTCTATAAAACAACTATCACAATCCATAGCTGTTTCTTAACTTTGTTCTCCACCACGCCGAGGATCTCTCATTCTCAACCCCACCAAAGAAAGAAAAATGCTTCTCAGAAGCGCTTCCTCACCAATCTCAAAATCATCTACTGGTGGTAGTATTTTCCAACCATTTCCGGAATCGGATGAGGTTCTCCGTATTTCGACTTCTCGATCCCTGTCCATGTCACTCTCGTCCACTTCTTCATCTTCTCCTATCGACCACAACCGGGCGATGAAGATATCTCGAACGATGTCGGACAGCAATCTGAGGCCCAGGAACCTTTCTCTAGCGAAGAAGACAAAGGTTGACCCCTGTGCGGGAATTTGTTCGGGAACGGCGTCGTCGAGGAGTTCGGTTGGGTTGGATAAAGGGTATATTTTTGGTTATGGTAGTACTGTTGTGTGTGGCGGTAGTGGAGATGGCAACGAAGGTAATGGGAATTGGGATAATGGGAGTGAGAAGATGGATGAGTATTACCAGAAAATGATCATGGCGTACCCTGGCGACGCTCTTCTTCTCGGCAACTATGCCAGTTTCTTAAAAGAGGTAAAGCCCACCGTCAATCTACGAAAACTATGCGTTGAAAAGTGCATGCATTTGTTATTCTGATCAATGGAGAGGTTTTGAGTGGGTTCAGGTGCGAGGTGATTTTGTGAAAGCAGAAGAGTACTGTGAAAAAGCAATTTTGGCTGACCCCAATAATGAGAATGTTCTGTGTCTCTACGGGGACTTGATATGGCATAAACACAAGGATGCTCCTCGTGCTCAGTCCTACTTTGATAGAGCCATTCACTCTTCCCCTAATGACTGGTAACAACAAAACTAAATAAACAAGAACTCTTACCAATTTATGGGTTTCCTTTTCAGTGATTTATAAGATGGATTTCCTTCAATTCTGTTAGAAAATTTGGTGAGCTCGGTTTCGTAATCCACCGTTGGTTGTCCCCAAAGATTCTATTTTTATTTGTCTATTGCTTCGTAGTTTAATTTTAATCATGATTGGCTTTCATCGACAAATGATATTCTTTGTTAGAAGATACATCTTTTGATACCTTGAACGACTTCATCTCCCCCAATAAAAGAATTAACGTTGATTGTCTAAATATGATTCATCTGTGGATGCAGTTACGTTCTTGGTTCCTACGCTAAATATCTTTGGGAAGCTAATGAAGATGATGGTCTGCAGGCAGTACCCTAGAATCTACATCCCAGATTAATGTTTCCCGAGGGTGTTCTCCAAGGCCAATGTCTACTATGAAGGTTGCATCTTTTCCAGCCTTATTTTCTCTTCATTTTTTTAAGGATCTCTCTTGCCCCAATTTTGTTCAATACAGCGGTTGAGTGCTTTTGGACCTTTTGTTATAATATGTGCAGGAAATTGCTTGTCCTGTTAACGGATCCATCTCTAAATATCCGTACCATTCTTTTCTTTTGTGATGGGTATCACTCTTCTTCCTTGGTACTAAAGATATTCTCAAACTCAGATTTTCCTTGTCCTATGATGGTGCCTTATCTCATTCTCATCCTAAACCTGGGCATTGCATTTGATATTCTTGCCTTCCAATGTTGCCTCTATTGCTTGGTTGCGTCTTTCTTGTATACGCTATTAATTTAATAGTCGATATCCTCTCTCTTGCTCGAGTGTTGACAAAGATTCTGACTTTTCATGCGATCGCTTTGCATTCACTCTCAGCATAACTCTTACTTTATATATGTCATGCACATGGGAGAAGAAAATGGGATTCGGCTTGGGTAGACATGTTCCAATCCCAACGGTCCAGTCTTCAAGCCAAACCCAAAAACACAAAAAAAAAAGTCGCAGAAAGTGCCCGCGCAAACTTCCGCCCAAGTCCCGCCTTTGCACTATTGGAGATATATTTACTCCGGGTGGATCTAGGACTGTAATCGAGTCAAACCGGACCGGTCTTTGGCTGGATGAGCTTGACTCGATTGAAAAGATTCGAATTCTAGCTCAAATTTGAACTCGATATTTTTATTTATATTTTGTTCAAGCTCCATTCGAATTATTTATTTTTTTAATTTTTTAGTAAGATTTAATAATTAATAAATTAAAGAGATAAATAAAAAATCTAATATCGAATTTATACAACTAACAAATAGAACCGCTATTGAATTATAAAATTTTAAAAATTTGTAAATAATTAATATTTAACTAGTTTGTATTTTTCCATAATAATAATATATTATAGAGTAATGTTACTCATCATCTTAATTTTCATCATTCTCTAATCATCTCATGATGTGGTATTAGATAATTATAGATTATTTATTATATTTTATTTGTAAATATATCATCTAATGTCACATCATGGAATGATGAGAGGATGAAAAGAAAATAAATGATGAATAGATTTGTTCTATATTATATGCCAACAGAAATTATTAATATATACACATAATATAATAGTATATATCTATTTCATATAAAGTTCTCATATACTAGTATATGAAATTATTAAATCTTATCTACTAATTACTGTACAAATTATAAAATATAGCTATGAAGTATATTTAATATATAGACATAATTAATTAGGTTACATATTCTATGTTTAATTATAAGTGTTATGCTTATATTATTAGCTAATACATATATATAGGTGTATGTATATATTTATCAATATATGAATGAATTTTAACTGAGTTGACAAGGGCATAAATGAGCGGGTTTTAACGAGCCTTAACTGAGTCGAGTCGAATTTTATTGGATATATATTATTTATCTAATCGAGGGGTATTTACTTTTAGGGGGGAGCTTTTTTTTTATTTTTTATTTCATGAGTTAAATTCGATTTAAATTTAACTGAATGAGCACCAAGCAATTACCGAACAAACTGGCTCACTTACGGCCCTAGCTCACTTACGGCCCTAGGTGGATCCAATGAATAGCGAAGTCCACGGCCAAAATACCATTATAAAAATTAAAAAACACTACTTTATAAGGCTGATGTAATTTACCGTGATATATCAGATTGTAGACATAGCACTTACAAGCGATCTGGAACTTCATTCTACTCTTAAGACATGGAGATTATCTAGAAAAACTCGAGTTCGTACGGTCATCAAGATCCCCCCAACACAGAATCTTCCATCATCAATACCCAGTCATACAGTAGAATAGGCTTAAAGAAACAATACATTTCATCCTGAAGTATCCAATGGCAGAATCTCCCAAAATTTTGTTTAAACCATTTCCAAAGACGAGGAACCGATGCATTGTTAAACTTACAAATGAAAACAACCTCACAAATAGTTACATACAGTGCTGCAAGCTGGAATGCAAACTCTAATGAGAAGACCAGCAACTTTAAAAGCAAGCACACAAAATAACCAATGCTGCTGACTATGGACAAGACGACATTACAAACCATAATGCATAAATCCTTCATTCTTTCATCGTCAAATAATTCAGGTCTTATACCCTCTTATTTTCAGGAAATAGAGAGCGCTCCTCCATTAATGCATTAATGCACATCTCATTCTACTGCTGCATTTTGTTTAATGCTCCTATTGTGTGGGTTCTTGAATCAAGGTGGGTTGAGGCTGCTCTTCAACCAACACCTCGTAATCTTTACACGCTTGAGTTTCACTTGGCTCAGCTGTGGGAGCTGCCCCCAGCTCTCTAGTGTTAGATGGAGGTTCATTTGTTGCAGCGGACATATCCATCTTCTCTTCATTTGTTACATTGTCCAAGGTGGTCTCTTCTTCATTTGTTGTGTCGTGTAAGGTGGTATTTTCCTCATGTTTAGCTTTACATGAAGTGGGTTTTTCCGCAACTGGTTTGGACAAATTGGTCTTTTCAGAAGGTAGTCTAGGGAGAGACTTTCGTTGTGGCTTCTTCAGATGGATGGGAGCTTTGCCAGGGTTTTCCGTGACTACTTTCTCATCCAAACTTAGTCTGCCTATTCTATCACTGCTACTGTTCCCTTCAGTCTCAGAGCTCTTCCTTCGGCCAAGCTTGGGAGATTTAGCTCTTGTTGGTGGTACCTGCTTCAAAGTAACACAGGCTTTATGAACAAAAAAAAAATTCCAATGTAATAACAATCCCACATGCTAATATCCAGTCTCATTTGTGCATGGCATCACTTCTCATTTGTGCTAATTTCCACTCTAAAGGGCAGGAATTAACCAGATTATTTTTCTCACAACGGTATCAACCTTTTACTGTAACCTGTTACCGCACAAAACGAAAATGAAATTCAATCCATATTTATCTTGAGAAATAGAATCATATGTAAGCTGGTTTTTTTTGTTTTTTTGTTTGAGGGGGGTGGGGGGAAGATGGGGGATAAGAACAACAAGTACATGCTACTCCACCCAAAGGAAAAAACGTGAATATGTATGCCAGAACAGGCTAGCAACTCAATGTAGATGTCACCATACATGGCAAGTTTCATGTTGTGGACAGGAAAAAAAATGCCTTGTGCTAAATAGCATAAAACCTAACCTTCTTCAACTCCACCTTAGGAGGCGGAGGCTCCTGATAAAAGCTTGGCATGGGGGTTGCTTTAAAGGCCAAACTCTTCCTCAGCATCTTAATTTCAGCTTCTTGTGTTTCCTTCAAACAATTGAAAAGTTTTCATGGTAAGGACATATTGCACAGACAGACAACATTTCATCACACATACAAAAATATCACCTTGGACTTGGCTTGCAAGTTATTCCTCTCTACTTCCTTTGCATGAATCTTTTCCTCAAGTTTAGAATAGAACTGTACAACATAATAACAGAAGACTATATTAAGAAGCAGGAGAAGGCCATATAGTAATAAGAGCAGGAGTGAGTGTTAAACTAACCTCTTTCCGTTTCTCAGCTCGTTCATCACACCAAAAACTGAAACCATAGTTTGGAAGTGCAGCGGCCTTCCGAGATTTGGCATCTCCTCCTGAGGGACTTTTACTAGTGCTTAAGGATAAACTAATGGACATCAGTATATTCTCATAACCTCAGATATAAATGTCAATGACGCCCAATTCATTCCCTTTTACCCACAGAGCGAGAGAAAAATGTTCAAAATCCAAAGGATACGAGGAAGGTTCCGTGTCATCAGCTTTACCACCAGGTTCTTTTTTCAAGGGCTTCAGTTTTGTCTTATCTCTGTATCCAGTAAATCACATTTCACAAATAGGCACAGAGAATAGCTTCATCAATTTACTTGGTCTTAATCAAACATTTCAAACATAGATGGTTAGTAAGAGCATCCTACTCCAGTCTCACAAACTTAACATTAGTCAGATTTGGCGATAAAGGAATAGCGCCAACACATACAAGTTAGATAAGAAAAAAGACACTCAAGGTTAAAAAATACATACACAAGGCCTTCCGACAGTGCTGCAACAGACTTTCCAGATTGCTGTTAAAAGGAGATACAGCCAAAAAAAAGATGAAGTAGAAGTGGCAAACTGAATTTAAAATATAGCCATCCTACAAAAGCAAGCCACCTTAGAAGTTTACCTTAGATAATTGAGCCTGTCTGTCATTGAATGATCTGCTTTTACTAGGCTGTGTTGGGCGTGAATTCAAACCAATTGAACCATTTGAAGTAGATGTTCTCTCGAAATCTTTTCCATCATTGATCTCTGTCACCCCAGCTGCTGAAGCACTTTTCAGGCTCGGGCCCTTTGCATTCTTGCTCTTTCCCATAGCCTTTTGAGGTTTGGATTGCTTTGAATGATCTGTGTTCTTCACTTCCCCGTCCTGTACCATGGGCACACAATTAGTATTCAAATCATAAGGGTTCATTCAGCAAACAAATCAAACAAAATAAAGCATCCTACCTTAGATGTGGAGGGGACATCTGATCCCTCATTGACTTCCCCTGTAGATGAGTTAATAGCTGCATCAGCATCCAACTTGGCAACATTCTCCAAATTCCCATTGGGCCCTGCAGTCTCTGAACTTCCAGCGGCAGTTACTTTTACATTATCTGAAAAAACGCCATCCCCTCCATAGCCAGGAAGTTGCTCGTGAACACCATTTTGATGTGTTGTCTCGAGCCCGTCCACAGGTACAAGATCACCTGAGTCCATCACTCCAAGAACGCTACGAAAAGCATAAATGGATAGAACTATGAGCTTACTCCTAAATAAATTAAAGAGAACTCCAGAAAGAAGAGGCAAACGAAATTTAAAAGGTAAAAAAAGAAAGAAAGAAAGACAAACAACACGGAGCAGGAAATCTATAAGCTCCTAGTCCTAATAAAGACAGCACCATATTCTTCTGTTTTCAAATGACCGCACTTCTGTGCATGAAAACAAATCATTTAAAATTCAATCTCACATAAACACAAGCAATCAAATGTGCAGATACTCCTCCAGCCAATTCTGTTCGTTTTCCCACAAAGGATACTATGACAAATGGATATCCTTTGAAAAGACACAGTTTTCAGCAAATCGTGTGGAATTCGCGGTGCATTAGACTCTCTGACCACGTAGGATTTTGGAAACAAACACGAGTTAAGAGCTTGGGGCATTAATAGCAAACCAATACACCACATTAGCACACAAGCTATCCTTCTAAGCTCGCTTGGCCACTGCAGAAGTGTAAAAGAAGGCAAATTGTACGAAAATTTGCTACTTGAGTAGACAAAAACCTAATTTCAAACTAAAATTAAAAATTTTAATCCCTTCCGTTTTCTCAGCAACCATATCCAATTAGAGACCAATCAATCACGTCAGATTAAATTTCAATAATTAAGCAACATATCCAAATGAGCAAGATAGAGGAAAAGAAAAAAAGAAAAAAAAAATGAAGATTCTAAGAATAAATGGATTTCCACATCAAATACCAAACGCAAGCACATTCCGAAGATAAAACTTCACATTGATCTGCTAAATACACCAACATGCAACAAATCTTCTTTAGAAAAAAGAAAATCGACTCTCTGTTTGTTTGCCGAGGAAATAAGAGAAAACAGAATCCCAAATCTCAGTCGAGATTAACTAGACATTATTTTTCAAAGACGAAAACAACAGAGAAACCATTAGATTCAAACCATTCTTCAATTTCGTTCATTTTTCTGGGCAGCCAAAGGGCAGGCCCAGATATTTCAAAATCGTTGCTCTTACCTCGAGAAATTTGCAATAATCAAATCTCCATTAAAGGAAAATTAGCTTGGATTTAATCACGGAGATTTACTTGGGACTCTTTGAAAGATCTATCCAGCACACCACACACATCACATACACACACAGAAGAGAGAGAGAGAGAGAGAGAGCGAGAGAAAGAGAGAGAGAAGATGATAATGAAGATGGCGACAATGGATCGAAGAACCGAACCCTAAGAAAGGATCTGCCCGATTCAAAATTTGAAACTTTTGGTAATTTCCTTTCTTTTTTTCACTTTTAACTTCATTTTTTTTTAATAGTATTGAAAGGTATAGAGGAATTGAAGGCTTTACAGGCGTACTTTATATCAGAGACCGTCGAGTTTCAAACCCATTTCCAGGAGAGAGAAATACTTCGGTTTGTAGGGACAGTGTGTGCGATTGTCGAAGACGGTTTGGTGTGGGTATTTACGGTTATACGGTTTTGTAAATAGGTGGCAATCAAAAAAATTACACAACCTCTAACTATTTACACAATCTCTATAAATTACATTTTTTTTAATTTTTATTATTTTTTTTTCTTTTTATCAAATATTTAATATATAGATAATTCAAAAGAAAATAAATTCAAAAGAAAATTTTAATATATATTTAATATTAATATATATTTAATAAATTTTAATAAATTCAAAAGAAAATATATATTTAATATTTAATATATAGATAATAAATAGAAAATTTTTATTAGTTTAAAAAAATAAATTCAAAAGAAATTTAAAAATAAATTAAAAATTTAAATTATTTAAAAAAATATGACATATGGAAGTTGAGATAGATGGAGCAGGATTACTCGGGTGGCAATACAGTCACCAATTTTTTTCTATGCATTTTTTTCTGTATTTTATAATAACTTTAAATACTTCTTTAATTACTTAAAAAAATAAAAATGTGTCCAGATCGAGAAAGTCTCGGCTCTCGAGACATAAAACATTTCTCTTTGTAAATACGCACGGTTATGTAACGGACATTAATACTGCCTCCTTTACAGTTTCTGTATTGGATAAAACCGAATTATTTTTTTATTTTTTTTCTTGAATCAGTTACGATAATTTCGAATTTTTTTTAACCATATTAATTAAGTAATTAACTGTCATGTTATTTCAATAAGAGTAATACTACATACAGTCATTTTTACGTATTCCTTGCGCATTCCACTGATATGATTAGCTGAATTAATTTTTTTTAATATACAACCAATCATATCAATGAATTGCACAAATGAGTTCATGAAAATGACTGCATATAGAATTTTTGTTCTAATAAAATATCCCTCAGCATGTATTGCAAAAGCTTCCTTGGAAAATTACCTAATCCAAATTTGGCATTGGCATGATTTACTGCATTATCATAATTAAGAGTAACCCGAGAATATTCCAAAGATATTCACAACTATAGAAAGTGTAAAATTGATATTTCTCTTTTTGATTTATAAAATAACGTTAAGTATGATTAAAATTTTAAAATTAAGTATTACAATTAATCATATAACCTTGGGTGTACTTACTAAAAGTTGTTACGGTTTTTAATTTTTAAAATTAGATTCTCTAAAATTTTAATTTATAAAAAGAGAGTGATAGATATATAAAAAGAATTGTAATATTTATTACTCATCGAAATTTAATACCATGAACTACTGTTTGAGCATGCATATATATAAATGAGTCGGGCTACCATGCTGTCTAGCTCTTACAATTGGGCATGTCCAGTTTTTTTTTTTAATTTGTAAAAAATATTTAAATATTTTTTAAAAATAAAAAAGTACACCAATATACTTAAAATCACTTCCTTAATTATTAAAAGAAGAATTTTAACAAACGATATACTTGAGCTGTACACACTAGCTTTATGCAAAATATTATATATATATATATATAATTAGGGCAGAGCAGGAGTATGATCATGAGGTAGTGACAAACCGACCAATTAAGCCATATGTGTCGGGTTTGTGAAGGTCTGCGAAAAAAACACCATGTTTTCCGGGTTACCATTCAATGCTAACTGAAACCCGTCCCCAGCGCCCGCGACATTTTACGAACCATGCATTTATTGTTAGACTGTAAGGGTAAGCCCAGGCGTCCATAAAATTGAACCAGCTCCGGCCCTTACGCAATCACAAGCCAACTTCAATTCCTTGATCGGTCTTTCGGTGCGTGAAAGCCGGTCTTTAATTCATCTTCTCCATCCGAACAGAAACCAAAATGATCATTTGGCAGTTATGTTGCAATGTGCATTTGGAATACATGTACGTACGTATTTTTGCATTTTTTTGTAAGTTTGTAACATGAATATTTTAGAAAAGAGTACTACCGCATGTCAATACTAGAACAGTAAGTTGGACTGAGAACTTGAGATCATATTAGATCAATTCTAGGTTGAATTAATCCACGTTAAAGTTCGAATTAAAAGAGATGATCATAAATAGAGCATTACGTCGAATGTCCGTCGATCGACCAAAATACATCATATATATATATAGCAGAATCTGCATGTTCCGTCAACGGTGAAATCTTATATATTGATATTGGCAACGGTGATAAAATGGAGCCAACATATACAAACCAATTAAACCCGACACAGAACAATCATGCATGCATGGCTGGCCTATACTTAAATATTGGCGGGGCAGTTAGGAATTAATTTGGCAAAGGGAAAAGAATCGTTAGGCAAACCAAGTCGGACCTACAATTTATTCACTTTGTTCACTACAACTTTGACCCCAATATATATATATATATATGTGTGTGTGTGTGTGTGTGTGTGTGTGTATTTATATGATTTCTTTTCCCTGATTGGCATTTAACAGTACTGCATGTAACGTCATCCTCAATTTATAAGGCCCCAACGTACTGTGGTTGTGTTTCTCTTCTCTTGACTTTCAATATACGTCCAATTAATATGTTTCTTTGAAAAAAATATACTTGCAATTAAATCATGTCGCTCGGACCTGAGTTTTCAGTCTAACCATACGAATTGCTTTGCTCAAGAGAACGTAAGCAACCTGCAGCTTGCTATATATATAACATGCAGTACACACGCACAAGATGTAATTAATTCTTCTAAAGCCAATTAATTGGTTAACAAAATAATTAATACGGTTTTTGATAAATGAGCAAAAGTACTTATATTATTATGACGTCAGTCCTGCACAAATCAATTATAATCATGACAATTTAAAAAATTTAAAATTAGATCATGAGCTAGAGGCTGAAGAAAAATACCCATAATTAAGAAATCTGCATATAAATACCCATAATTAAGAAATCTGCATATATGCCTTGTTAAATAAATGTCATTATTAATTTGTTTGTTTTTTTAACGTAGCTTTAATTCTTTTTTTTTAGACTAGAAATTCTAAGCATATACATTAATTTATTTATCAAAAATGTTATATTCAATCACTTTTACATACCATTTACATATCATTGAGTATATCACATTTTTTTAATATAAAATAACTATTTTAATCAATTACATCAATATATAAAAAATGACCCTACATGACAAACTCTTTATTTATTTATTTCATGATTGCCCAGTACTAGTTAGGTCACTTGATCCCGAAAATTAGGATAACGAGTGTAAGGAGGCATAGGGAAATTATAGCTAGCAAAGGTGCATGCATGGGGGCTGACAAATCCACGTTCCCTCGGTTAGTCTCCGCAACATTTCCTAGCATTTGCAGCTGCGAAGTGGGTCGTTCTCGATCCGATTGGCTTCCAACACGTGGCATGTTTGGAGGTCGGGGGCCACTAAATCATAGGGCATGCATTCTTGTTTCGGGGTCTGTCTCGTCAATCCTACCTTTTGTTTTCCAGTTAATCCTACGTTAAATTTTATGATTATAAGAGAAATAAGTTTAATATTAAGAAGTAGGTATGGTTTTTATTAATTAGTTATAATAACATGTATGGACTTATTCAATGTATTACTGCTCTGGGGTTTTTTTTTTTTGGTTATTTATAAATATAACACTTTTTTTATTTATTTTTTAATCCTCATGACAGCAGCTTACACGAGAGAATTAATAATTCTCATCTTTTAATTTGTTGTTATACGGATGAAAGAGACCAGGGGGTTGGAAATATTTTCCTGGCCAGCCAGCATCTCCTGATCATGAGGTGCTAATTTGCTGGGGTAGCCTGCCCATGACATTCTGATCTTCTTCTGCATGCATCTTGTCTTTAGTACCTAAGCTCACGCTAGATGATCTCCATAATATCCGAGTGATCTTCTAATCAATTAATTAGTATAAAATAAAAGTATTGGCAATTAAAATAGTGTAAATAAACTTGCTTGCATGTGAGCCGATACCTATAAAATTATGTTTCTTTTTTTTAATAATAGAGGAATATTACCCATAATTATATTATAAACCCTCATTCACATGCATCATTGATTGAAGGTACGTACCTACCCATAATTAATATATTAACGTCAGAGAGAAATTATTAATTACAGATCTTCCAAAAAGAAAAAGTGGAAGGATAAGGAATCGTTGGCTTATGTACTGTTAAATAATGCTAGACAAGGATGGAGATCAATGTCACTATAAGGGGAATATGACCTTCGTGAGATTCCTTTTTATTTTTGTTGATAATTTTGGCTACAAATTAAAGGAGATGATACCTGCAGGAAAATTTTATCTATTTGTGTAAGAAATTATTTGCTGTTCCCATGCGGGCATGCATGCAGGATTCTCATGTGTGAAAATGGTGATCAACTGTTCCTAAAACTAGAATAAGATCGATCATATTAATATATATGGAGATAGAGAAGTACCTCGATCTGGTCATGACATAACTATGAAAAATTTTCTTTTATTTTAATTTACTACTCTTTTTGTGGATGGTGCAGATCGAATTAAGTTGGATCAAAGCCAAAGGTTAAGACATTCATGAAGTTGAGCTTTTTTAGGCTTGACCCACGTACAATTATTTAAATTTGGACGTACACTCATGTTGTTTTCTACTGATATTCCTTATCGTGTTGGAGGGTCCTCCTTAATTTAATGCTCTCGAGTACTTTTCATTCATTTCTGTATGGTAGCTCAAGGATTAGCTCTAATGAACTTTCATTTCATAATCAGATGAAGGTGTGAACCACAGCCAAAAATGGCTGAAAAGCCACCAATGAAACGAACTCTCATCTTGTGCTTCAGAATCTTGTGGGCCTGCATTTATTTGAAGGATGTTGGGTTCCTGCAGGTCTGAATCCGATAGGAGTAGTTGAAATTGAAAGATGGAATACTTTTCAGTATTTTGCATCGATCTGTTGCCATCAATTCCTACTTTTTCCCAGAGGATTTTCTTCATGTTGTTTTCGATTCCAGGATACAGATCATAGGAACTTTAAAAAGAAACGAAAGCTTACGACAGTTTTAAATCAATTTGGGTTGATGTGGCTAAGATACTTAAAATTCCTACCTCGAACCTTTTTTATTTTTCGTGAGATCGGACAACTTTTTTAAATCATGCACCTTTCCCCTCAATTAATCTGTGCTAATTAATTAATTCATGTTGATGGGTGAGAATCCTTATCCATTGGGTTGAATGCAAAACCTCTCGATGGATCAGTACCTTTTGTGTTCGATCGTATACGCTCACCTCATCAAAAGTATCATCTTGTAGAGGTGTTGAAAATGGACTCACCTCTCCAATTTAATGCCCTAATCTAACAAAGGCCGTGTTCTAAGAATGCAAATTATTGTTCAGAATTTAATTTAAGATATGAAGTACTTTAGAAAGTTATAAATGATCTTTTTCGTCTTAAATTTTATTATTTTTAATATAACTGTCCGTTTAGATAATAAGTATAACTGTCATACCAGCCAATAATTAGAAATAATAAAATTTATGATAGAAAATAACATTTCTCTTTGAAATTATGTTTGTTAAAAAGGTAAACCATAAACCTACAATTTTATAATTTTATATCCTATTTAAAAAATAATAATAGTCTTTATAATAAGCAGAAGATCAGACTGAGTTAGGCCTCGTTTGGTTACTCAAATCATCTCATCTCATCTGTGTAACTAAAAGAGACCTTAATCACATAAAATCTCCAAAATAATTATCATATATATCATTCATTTGGCAAAGAAATATCAACTAATATGGTGGAGAAAAATGACCATGCTTTCTGTTGAAATATACACATTTAGCCTTTCGGTGATAAATCAAATCTGAGAGAATTTAACTGGATTTACAAGCATTACCCACTTTTTATTTTTATTATTCTAAAAATGTAGTTTTACAATATTACCCTGTCGAGCAGGATTGGTCCCATCTCACCTTCGACACAACAGGACAACAAGAGCCAATTATTATAGTTCCCCCTGTTTTGAGTGCATGTGCCAATTAGTTCAAGACAAATGTAATTTTTAAGAACAGCAAAACGTAGCACATGATCCAACAACTACCTCGTCTGCTTTAAGCTTAACATCCCAACAAGTTAATGCAACTTTACCAAACAAAAAAGAACGGAGCATCCAAAATGAATATATTTATTTGTTTGTACTTGTTGAGAGTAATTCCTTCAAAAATTACAACACCATGCACATTGAAGTGTACCTGTTCCCTGCACACAATTTCTGTAAATACGCCTGTAATCTGATTAAAAAGAAAAAATATTTTACTCATCAATATCACGAATTCTTCCACTTTGCACCAGAATTCACCAGTTTGATATAAGCCTTTTTAAAATCTTCAAAGAACATATTCTCACTTTCAGCATACTTCGTGATCCATCTGCGGATTTAAAGATGTTTCCCTTCAGTTAAGTACCCAAAAAATTAAAGAAGAAGATATTAATTTCGACAATCTAGGATTTAAAACCAAAGTGAGGTGGAAGTACTTTGGAAATGATTTTCTAATTAATCAAAGATATATGCATGGCTATCTACAGTTCATAGATTACTTGCATTGTTTGCTATCGTTTTGCACCATACTTAGACCTTAGTTGTCAGCATGCATCTATTTTATATTCCATGCCACCTGACCATATTAATAACAATTTGTGGAACAAGCACATATCCTACAATAGCTCGAGTGCTCAGCATAATAGTGCGGGTCACAAGAGGTTTTTGAAAGACAGAACCTTAAGCACTCATCATCGTCGGCAAGTGCACGATCCGAAGGAAGCCCAATCATGCTTGGCATGCCACCTAGAAGCAAACGAAGAGAATCAATAGATGAATAATTTGAGAAAATTATTATAAGAAAATTGCCGACATTGAGGTTTTGCATGTATACAGATTGTTAAAGACAAAATAGCGAATAAAAAAACCCCATCTGGCTCCTCTCTTTCACTTATACCTAATGTAAGATGCAGTAATCTTAATCATTTATAATCCGGCTAGCCAGCAGCTTAAGGCTAACAATAACCGCATATGTCAGGGTTTAAAAAAAAAAAAAAGAATTAGTACACAAATATTTCAGGCCAAGAGGAACGCCAACAGTTATTAGAACAAAATGAATATTATTTCAGTTATCTACCTGAAGACTTCCATGGCTTCTGAAGAAGAATTTTAAAGTATGCATTGTCAAAAACAGTTGGATTTCCAAAACCTTTATTTCCAACAGTATGGGCTCCAGACAGAGCAACAAGATCTTGTGTTCTGCACAAAAGATCTATAGTCAGGTTGCTCCGACTAGGACATCAATGAAGTTAGGCCTATATATAAACTTACGTTAAGCCTTTTCTTTGAAAGCACTGCTTCAAACTAGGAGCATCCAGAGATTCTTGAGGAAGTTTTCCTTCTGGATCAGGCTCCCTAGTAAGAACAAGTAACTAGTAAAATTGTGGGCAATTTGTCCATAAATACTAAATAGATACTGCCGAATTTATTAAATGATGAAAAAATTAAATTTATGATTCTTCAATATAAAAAGTAGTCATAAGTGTTAAACAACTCAAATATTCATTTAAAAAAGGAGCCTGAGTAATTTCCTGAAGCATCTTGAGATATTGAGTGGACTTGATTTCAGCTTTCTGCCATGTCATATATATTAAGGTGAAAAGTTAGCCTCTTACATTGAATCTAGTCTGCCTAATGGTACAGGAATTGTTGGACCTCCACATACCGAAACTGCTTCAGCTCCTGCCACAGCAATCATGTCCGCCCATGATGCTAATAATTGAAAAATCCAAAAAATGTTAGCAGGCACCACAATATTCTGTTAATATTGAAACCTTTAAGTAGTAGCATCTCCAACAAAAACCTGGTCGTATCGCATCCACTTCAGTCTTCGCTTTATCTAGAATCTAAAGAATATTCATATGCTGGGTGTTAGCTGGCCAGAAACCATCTGAGTTATTCAGTGAGGATTTATGTTTGCATTCAAGAAACTCAGAAATAAACTTCACATGGAAAATGATAATGAGGACGTGTATAGATACATACATGTGTGCAATATATGACTGCTTACATGTAAGAAAGTTGCAAAAGATAGTAAAAGGCTTGTTGAGTGTGAGTGTGTGTGTGTGTGAGAGAGAAAGAGAGAGAGCATGCCTTCACAGGCTTTTGAAGACCCACATTTTCTGGTCTATCAAGTTCATACACAACGGAACCATTCATGCCACCTGCAGTTATAATAAGAATACATTGTAAATGTAGATAAGACTACGTAAACAATAAAATCAGTCATTGTCTTTTATATTGGTATCAACTAACAGAGCAGAATTTAACTCAACTCAACAAAACCTTACACATACTAGAAATTAGTCACTCAGAGGTCTTTTCTGTTATCAATCCAACTAAAATTCAAACACTCACTGGTATTTGCAGCATGTTCCAGTTATGAACATGAACACTAAGGTGAAAGAGATGAATTTTGAATATAAAAAGCTGAAAGCTCTGTATAGATGGCAAGTAGTATTTGGAAATATTTCTTCTGTTAAAAGCGTATGGGTTTAGCCAGGTACCTATCATGAATACCACATTCTTGATGCCAAAATTAAAGGCACCACAGATACATTTGGACATATGCGTGAGTATCACGAGTTGCTCATTGTTGACAGATTAATGAAAATAAAAACCATGGCCCATTCTTTATACCGTTCACAAATCTTAGACTTCAGCCTCCATTAAACAAACCAAACAGCCCCAATTTCCCTTGCCGGAAATAAAATAAGGAAAATCAGGCATTCAGATTCAATCTTTTCCAGAAGCCTACTTTGAACCATTAAAACATCTAATCCTTTTTCCCATAATTGAAAACCAATTTACCCAGGAAGCTCTCTTTGCTGCCATCTCACAGCAGTTATAACATGATTCCTACCCGTCAGGATATATCCGGTGACTAATTACAATTCAGACTCATAATTTATTTGAAGACAATCAGATAGGTAAAATTTACACTAAAAAAACAGAAAGAAGCATAAGGTATTCTCCTACTATGCATCATACACATTATATTATCACTCTAGAAGGCAATTTACCAAGATCATTTTCTCGAAATTAATACCTGAATTGTCATCCATATCAAAGGTTCCCGCGTCATGAAAAACCAGACGAAGTACACCAGCGGCATTTCCCTTAGACAAAACCTTCCTCACCTCTTCCTTCATGAGCAGATATTCACTTGTAGCCAGGCTTCAATGTATATGGAGAGCATCGAGAAAAACAAAAACGAAAACAGAATCTCGTCAGAAAGAAACAAACTTACACGATTCTATAACATATTATTAGGCAGTTCAACTACTCTCTCCACCCGACAAATTCATAAATTCGAACGCATGATAGAACCCAATAATACGTAAATAAAAGAATGAAAGTGGGGAATTCCAAGTTCCACTAACCCATCCGCCTTAGCGACAAAGCCCTCCAACGATGGTTCATTCAAAAGAAGAATAGTCGGTAGTGTTGCTACAAATGCAAGCGCCCTCCTTCTACTTGAAACACAAAAGCAATTTCGAGCTGTAATATAAAGCAATAAAAGGGAAAAAATCAAGATGTCGTAATTTAGCACCAAAAAAAAAGAGTTTACTTTCATCAAGTAAAGGAAAACAAAAAAGGCTTGCCGGAGCCGGAGTCATTATTATTGGTGGCAATGGCGATGCGAGTGGAAGCTCTAGGCGTACTGGCGCGGGATTCGACCGTTGTGAGCAGGGAACGTTGTGATACGGAGGGAGAATTGAATTTGAATTGGGAGGAGCGAGAGTAGGAAGAAGAGGCGGAGCAAAGGGGAGAGGGGTTGAAGTCGAAGAGAGTTGTTACGGGCATCATTAGGATACGATCTCGGACGAGAATGAATCACTGCTAGTCTCCTCTCCCTGCACTTTGGAAAGGTCGTGGCAGTGGAGGTGATTGGATGGGATTCGGCTTAGGCTCAGGTTGAGGGAGCGAGTAGCGTGGATTGAGCGAAATTCAGTGTCACGCGGATATTGGTATTGGAAACAAAAATGAATTTTTTACTCTATTAACGTGATTAATTGTATTATTATTTTTTAATATAAAATAATTATTTTAATTAATTATGAAGTACATAAAAATTATGTAAAAATTATTATAATAATTAGATAAAAAAATTAAAAATTTAAAATTAAAAAGTATTTGTATTTAAAGAATTTGAATATTAAAATGAGATGAGATGGAATAACTTAAAAATACTTTACTATTCAAATCCAGCCTAAATTTTAAGTTATATTATATTTTTAAATTAAAAACATTAATATAAAAAACATATACAAATCTATAATAAGTTTCTACGAATTTGTCTCATTTTATTAATAGACCAGAATTTTTGTTTGATTTTGATTTATTTATTAAAGAAGCTAATCTTGAGTTAAAGTAGCAGGGTCAGCTGAGCTCGATTGGTTTCAAGCGCTGCAAAAAAATCCTGGGACGCATGCATGTTGTAAAAACTAAAAAGCAATGGGCAAGGTGTTTATTCCCTTTGACTAGGTTTGTGGCTAAAACCTCGGTATCATAGCAGATGCATCTTCAGTGTATTATTCTTGTAGGTCTGTTTTGCTCTGTGGATGGAGGAATTGACAATTGACATAACGTCTTATATTCACTTCAAATCATGAAATTGAATAACATTCCTGGCATTTGGGATATTTTACTCATAATCATCCTTCTCTATTTACAAGCAGAAGCGCATGAACGAGTGAGAAAGTGCAAGAAATGGCTAGTATGACAAATTAGAGTATTCTCACAAATATACAGTAACATTAATGTGGAAACTAAGCCATGACAAACTCAACCGTGATATCTTCAGTTACAGTTATCTTGGGCCAGAGAGCCGCACTGCAGAAAGATTGGCATCGTTGTTGCAGTCCGATGGTCCGGAGGACGTGCCTTCCTCACTGATTGATTTAAAGAAACCCAACGGAGAGGAACTTGGAGGCTGAGGAACAGCACAGAGACCTTCAAGCATTTGGACGACTTTAGTCATTGATGGTCTTAGATGCATATCTTCCTGTATGCACCACAATGCAACCCTGATAGCAGCAATAACTCTCTCATTTACATCTGCGCTTAGCCTTGAGTCAGGGATGTCTCTTAGTTTCCCTTCTTCCAACAACTTAAAAGCATAGGATGGGAAATGGGATTTCTCTGAAGTTTCAGTTGGATCAAAGTTTTTTCTTCCCCCAATTATCTCTAACAACACCATCCCATAGCTATAGACATCACTCTTCTCTGATATTGCATAGTTTGTGATCCACTCCGGTGCAAGGTACCCCCTGGTGCCCCTCAGGGTTGTGAAAACATGGCTTTGTTCTCGATTCATTAGCTTAGCTAAACCAAAATCTGAGACCTTGGCGAGGTACTTATCATCAAGAAGCACATTTTCAGGTTTTATATCACAGTGGACAATCTTGGACTCGCAATCTTCATGTAGGTAAGCTAGTCCTTTTGCTGTTCCCAATGCAATATTGAATCTAGTGTCCCAATCCAACAGGAACTCATCCTTATTTTTCCTGAAAATCCATTTATCTAAAGATCCATTTGCCATGTACTCATAAACAAGAAGCCGATGTGTTCCTTCAGCACAGAAGCCTTTGATCCTGACCAAATGGAGATGATGGATGCTTCCAATGACGCTAACTTCTGCTCGAAACTCCTTCTTTCCTTGTCCAATACCTTCTAACTTCTTCACAGCCAGTAGAGTCCCGTCAGGAAGAACCCCCCGGTAAACTGAGCCAAAGCCTCCTTGCCCAAGCTTCACAGAGAAGTTACCAGTTGCAGTTTGAAGATCTCTGTAAGTAAAACGGATTGGCATCCCGGACAAGCCCTCCAAGAAATTATCCTCTTCAGAAGTCCCATGAGGAGAGTCGGGCAATTTTTTACTTCTTCTGTAGTATCGAAATCCCACAATAAGCAGACCAACAACGACAATAATAGTTGAAATTACTACAACAACAACATATGGGAAGTGTTTTTGGCTGCTACCATCTCCTCCAGTATTTACGCCACTGCCTCCATCACTCAAGACCTTAATGTATGAAACGAAGTCAGAGCCCTTATTAGAGTTTTGGAAGCTACCTATCCTGTCAAACATATAGCAATCTCCTGTGCTGTTCTGGAAGAACAAAGCAAGGCATGAGCAGTTACCATCACAAGAGGCTTTGCAACCATTCAAATCAGATTTAGAAGAAGGTGGAAGGAACCCAAGTGCAAAGTAGTTGAGCCCATCCCCAGCGTTTACAAGCTCCGTAGAACCCTTGGAGGGATCACAAGGAGATACAATCCCACTGTTGCAAGAATGGGAGGGAAGAACTGAAGGGCATTGGCACTTGTTGTCACTGGAACATATGTAGTACGCATCACAAGGTTCCGGGGTGGTGCAAAGGTCGCTTGGTATTCTTGTTGGTGAAGCACCATTTGATGGCCCATCTTGGAGATCGTAGAAAGAGATAAAGCCATCATTTCCTAAGACTGCAATCCAAGTGACATTTGAGTCTGTGTTGCCCGAAATAATAAATTGCCACAATAGGACTCTGTTTTTATCATAGAACCTCCATGAACTAGCATTGAGAGATGCAACAGCGACCAAGCCGCCATCTTTATTGTCAATCTTTCTGCTGTCCTTTCCCATAGACCAGTAAGGCTGGAGAGTTTGATAACCAGCAGAAAGTATCATGTCGCCTGACTTCATCTCAAGAATATAAGTCAAGTTCTTGGAGTTAGGATCGCTTACAAGTTTAAGTCCTTCAACAAAATCTTGGTTCGATAATAGGGTATCCGTGGGATGACTAAAACTCTGCCAAATTACTGTACTTTCATTCCCAAACAAAATCAAATTCCCCGAGTCTTGCAATTCCATTGCAGAAATTCCACTGTCACCGGTTTCTACTGACCAGACCACACTGTCTCCTTTTCGCAAGAACACACTCCCCTTTTCATCGAACACAAAATTATCAGAATTTGCAACTGGGGAACCTCTATTGGCAGACCAGACTACTCTTGAACTCTGCGTGTGAATGATTACTAGCAGAAATAATGTGACATCTGAGGTTGGGTGGAAGCCAAAAGAAAATTGACTGCCGTTCGATAAAAGAAATTTCCCACCATTATCAATATATCTCATCTGAGACGCTTGAAACCCAGGCTGAATTTTTCCAATACTCTGAATGCTAGCTAAACATTTTTCAGACAGAAGGACAACAGAAAACCACACAAAGCCCATGAAACGAAAGAAGTTCCAAGTGTCCATGGCCTCTGTAAGAACTTAATATTCCATTCACCCAAACGTGGGAAAATGGAAAGTCTAGGGAGAAGAATAGAACAATGAAAAGAATGAAGTATTGAAAGCAGAGGGAGAAACAGGGGAAAGAGGATTTAAAAAGAGCAACATCGCCCTTCTACCGTTTACAAGATGAAGATAAAACCGAAACCCCCAAAACTAAATACAGCTGAAAACAGCCTATATATGGATTTGTTCACAGTTATCACAAAGTCTCTTCGACTTTTCTATCTACCCAGATCTCTTTGATCCCTAACTAACTACACGTCTTGAAAAGCTCCAAAGTCATAAAATTGAAAAAACAAAACGAGGAAACACGTTAGCTCAAGCACTAAAATTACACAAAGTTCTGTCTTTTAGTATCAAAAGGCCAGAAAAGGAAGGGCTTTGATAGTGAGAATGAATAGGTGCTGTTCAGTTGGCCATTAATGGAAAAGAGAACCGCCCATTCGAAGTCAAGGCTAGGAGAAGAATAGATTCTGGCACCTAGTGGGGGTGCTTTTCATTTAGCCATAAATTGAAAGAAAACCAACCAGTTGAATTAAAGGCTGGGAGAGGAAGGGAAAAATCACAGTTAATAGATGCCACTGACTCATTTGGCCATGGCACGAGAGAGCATGTTGCAGAAAGCACAGAAAATTATGTCAAAAGAAGTACCAATCACACAACAAGAGTCAAGAAGTGGATAAAAGATGGGACACAAACAACGAAAGACTTCAAGTATATATCAGACGGAGGAGTTCTCACCCCATTTATGTTGGTGAGACTGAAGGAAATAAATGAATTTGCGGACACGGATCTCTCAGGATTTTACATCTGTATCTGCTTCTGTCACAAGGTTTGGAAATCTGAGATTGGACCGGATTATAAAAGGCAGTGCATTGACAGTCTCGGAAATAATTTTCCCAATGTGCGGACACAACCCACGTGATTTTCTCCCCAGCAGAACGAAAATACACGGTTATTTATTTATTTTTTATTGCAATTTGCTGTATATAATTATTTTTTAATCTCAAAAAACTATAAAATTATGAACCCCTATCTTCAAAGCATATATCATATTTAAATTAAGAAAATGGAGTGTCATAATTTTTGAAAAATTTGCATTACAACGGTTGTTTGTTCGACTATGTGAGCAGGAGAAGAGAATCAATCATCTTTCCAAACAAATTATGCTATAAACTAATAAATTGGAAGATTAACTAAATACAAGTAGGAAGAATGTCACTGATCCCCAATTACTTTCCATTGTCAAACTTATTAATGGGAAAGAAAAATGAAATCCCTTCGCGAATTCCCATTGCTGATCCCCACTCTCCAAATATTCCACCTACTTTCAATTCTAAATGATTTTATATTTTATTTATTTTTAGTTTTTGGCCTCATCTTGAACAAAGTCAATCAACGTGCAGGCCATGAATCATGACCGATTGCATCACGCTGTTGATATCGTGGGAATAACTCAAATATGTGATTATATATTGTGTATTCAACGTGGAATTAAACAACGTACACCACTAGTACTGTTTATATAGAATCAACCTAACTATAATTCTATTTTTCTTAATTTGTCTAGCATGGCATGCATGCAGCTAATTTATTGAGTATCGTAAATTAGTAATCATGATCTGATTACGGGTCACAGAATATTAAAATTAAAGCATATAGAAAGAGGCCGAATGGAGGCTATATTAACAGCATTAATAATTAATTGGGCTAATCATTCATTCATGTATAGATCAACTCCATCTTGAAGTGGAAGCTAGCTTCCTCAATACTCAATACCTTAAACCTACCTTCTTTGTTTGTTTGGCATAGAAAAATCTACATACATACATATATATATGTATGTATATATATTCGAACTAACGAACAACCAGAAAGTTTCACATGCCAAAAGTATTAGCTACCTAGATACTTATTTTTTAGGTAAAGTTACAATTAAAAGCTAGCTCGTGTCATGCAGTAGTGCGCGCGGCTGTAGCATGCACTACTATAGCTAGGTTCATCCATGGGAACTATTTTATTACTCAGTAAAGCTTGCAAAACCTAAATACAGTACTATTACTCTATTAAAATACACTACTACAGCATATTATATATAAACTAATAATTTTATTTTTATTTTTAACGTATAATATATATTTTTTTAAATATGAACGATATCAAAGATTATCAACCTTTTTTTTTTTTTTGGGACAAAAAGTATTATATACAGAGAGAGAGAAATGTACGTGATTTATTGAATATATCATGGGCCGATTCATGGCTAAGCACTATATATATATATATATATATATATATATATGTGACAGCTAACGCTGATTCGACTATGTCGAAGTACAAGCACATGACAGATCACGCGAATTAAATATATAGCCAGTACGGTACGTATAGGATATATATCTTAATTATTGTTAAGTTTCAATTACGAAAATAAATAATAATAATAATTACTAAGATGATAAATTGCATTAATTTCAATGAATTAAAATGGTAAGAAAATATGAAGATTAAAAAAAAAAAAAAAATTCGTGCGAGTAGTACGTACTGACCCACATGCAACCAATATGCATGGTTGTTCGTGATCATATATTACTAGTATAAAACATGAATTTGTCAATGAGCCACATGGCAAAGAGATAGAATAATGATCTAACCCGTATATTATATGATATATATATGTGAATTATTGGATTTTTTTCCCCAAGGTTTAGAAATTAAACGTGATTTTGCAATGTAAACTTCGTTTACCTTCTTCGATCTGCCTAATAAAGAACAACAAGGCAAATGTACGTGGTTGGCACTTGGCAGCCTTGGGCTGCAGTCACGATGATGTCGTCATGGCTCATAGCTAGATTGCACTACCTATGCACTAGTGCTGCATGTTTATTTAATTTGAAAGGAAAGCACAACACTAGTGTTTTTTTAAAATACATTAGTGCCTCTTTTTAAACAAATTTAGGTACAAAATTTTTGTAGCCACGTGCAGATAACTCGAAAATTCGATCTACCGGTTTAAAATAACTTGACTCGGCCCAACTTTGATAAGTTCTTTATCTATTTGGTTTCCAACCCAACTAAATTACGAGTTATTTATGCTGGTGTCAACCCGTCCGACTATGAATAACATACTTGTTGCCCAGATGACTAATACAAGAGGAGGGTGAATTGAGTTATATTAAAAAAAATAACAATTATAAATCAAATATACAATATAAAATATAAACAAAATATGAAACAGCAATAAATATAAAGAGTAAGGGTAAGAGAGAAGCAAACTCAGTATGTTAACGAGGTTCGGCCCCACTGCCTACGTCCTCGCCTCAAGCTACCCCTTGAGGATCCCCGAATTCACTATTCAATCTCCTTCAGGTGGAGATAGAAACCTATTACACCTTTGAACAACACCGCTACAAAGGATCCGTGTAGAACACCCTCTACACTTGCAATCACCTTACACGTGGTGATTCAACGATTCCCTGTGTAGAACACTTTCTACACGCACAAGGGTTGTACACACCCTTTTACTGATACAAGAATTGATAGTGGGTAGGATATCAGAAAACACTCCTCAATGAGTGAAATAAGAACAATACAAGCACAAACTATATCTCTCAAAATGAACAAGGGTTAAGGCTCAATGCTTAGAGAAGAGAGAATGAAAGCTTTGAATGAGAGTTGTATGCTCTTGGTGTTGTGAATGTGAAGCTCTCAAATGATCTATTTATAGGCATATGAGACTTCATATTCAAATTTAAAAAGATTCACATGTCAAAAACATCATCATTCATTTTTCAAAAATTTCAAACCTAATCTTTTTACTTTTTGCATATGACAAAAGGAGCACACTTTGCTTTTCAAAAATTTCAAACCTAATTTTTTACTTTTTGCATATGACAAAAGGAGCACACTTTACTTTTCAAAATATTCAAACAAAGGCATCTTCCTTTTGCATAAGTCAAGAAAAGCATCAATCACTTTTGAAAATATTCAAATAAAACATGCACATGTGAAAGATGACAATCAATCATCTTTAATATTTTCAAAGTTCAAACCTTTAATCATGGCATGCACATGTGAAAGATGACAATCAATCATCTTTAATATTTTCAAAGTTCAACCCTTTAATCATGGCATGCACATGTGAAATATGACAATCAATTATCTTTCAAAATTTTCAAATTTAATTTTAATTATCTTTCAAAATTTTCAAATTTAATTTTCAAAATATTCATGCACATGTGGAAAATGTATTTTAATGCTTTATGATAAAATATTAATTTTTGAGCCTTAATCCTAATTTCGAATTTTGAAGAGATTTACAACATTACTCTATGACTTTAATGTGAACTTGTTCCCTTTTTGCTCATGCTTGGTTCCATGATGTGCTTGACTCCATTGTGTGGACAACTTGAACTTGAGACTCCTTCTTTCTTTGAATTCATTTGTTATCATCAAAATCTATGTGTAAATATATAATTACACAAAACTTGAAATCTTAAGTTCAACAATACTTATGAAATCCTAGTTGCCCATAATGCTTGCCTCAGTATTTTAATCATTTTCACTATTCTTCTGAAGTATTGTTTGAGATCGAAGATGGAATGTGATTGAAGATGGCTGAAATGGGCTGTGAACAATGTTGTACAGGATGGGGAACAACGAGGATAGCTAGATACAACTATAGGAAGTTTCTGGGTTCTTGTATTTATCCTCTATGTGTGTGTGTGTTTTGTTTCCTGAGAAATTTCATTTCCTTCTCTTTTATTTTTCTCCTGTCAATAAAGTAAGAAGAAATGATATACGAGATTCCGAATGACTCACCACAACGAAGCCATCTACTATTCGACGACTGCATCGAGTTTCTGCATATGGCTTTTGCAGAGTCGCAGACAACTGCATCTCCGAATGAATTATGCCAAATTTTGCTCTTTTCACGTTTTGTTTTTTGGGTTTTTTTTCTTGAGATTGAGAAGAATTTGATATTGTCATTTGTCCTCAGATTTGAGATGGATTGATGCGTCGAAAGTTGTTTCCCCCTCTAAAGGTCGGGTCAAATTTTGTAACGAAATTCTTTATCAAAATTTTTTTTATATTTTTTTATTTAGTGTTTAAGTAAGTGTTTTTTAATGAATATATGATTTGTTTTATTTTCAAAAAATATATAAATAGTTTTAAAATATGGTGAAAAAAAACGAACCGATTGGTAGAAGATTTGTTAGAAATATTCTGTGGTCGTAGAAAACCAATACAAGATACATGTACCTACTGCCATATTTTATTGACTCGGACTAATAAACAGTACGTACAATTCTATGTCTACGTTTACAACTTTACAGATCTCGATCGGAAGTGCAACAACCACTTGTATAATTTTTCTCGATGATTTTGAAAATAGGAAAGAAAAATAAATATTAATATCATTTGATCTATATATAATAGAGGGCTGCTAGAGACACACAAAAAATCTCATAAAAGAATTATACACACTGATATGATATACTATTAAGTGTGTTACATGTCTTTTTTATTTTTATTTTTATCCGTTTCTCTCTCTTATCTTCCGTGCGTTTCCCCTCCCCTCCTCCCATTTCCCTCTCCCTTCCCTGCATCGACGGCTCCTGACCACCTTGGCCACCAAATCGTCAGCAGATTCTATTCACCTTGAGGTAATCCCTAACCACCATGGCTGGTGCGGAGAGGGGGAAGAGAGAGGGATAAGGGAGGAGGGGAGTGGAAAAACACGGGCCAAAAGGGAGAAAAATGAAAAAAATAAAAGAAAAGAAAAGGACACATGACATATTATTAATGTGCCCCATCAATATATAGGATTTATTTGTATTTATAATATTTTTCTATATATTATATATTACTTTAGTCACTAAATAAATAGTAATATGATTTTATTTGTATATAAAATGAAAAAATCTTCTTGTAAGCAGAATTTGCATATCAACTTGAGTACCGATATTGATATATAAGACATATATTTAACGAAACGATATGAATTAAAGATAAAAATAATTTTTATGAAATAGAAAATATTTTTATTCTATCAAAAAAAATTTTATATACATTTTTTTAAATAAAAAAAAATTATCAATGCACGAATTTACTTTTACCTAACAAAACACATATCATATATAGTTTAGTCACGCAAATCGACTCCAGGTACGGTCCTTGTTTCCTGCAGTAATTATAGAGATATCTATGAGAAACGACAAGGAATTAAAATATCCGAGAACAAGATACGATATAGCAAATCGTACTCCATGCATATATGGAGTACGATTTGCAAGCTACGATTTGCAACAAGAATCCTGCATGCATATATGGAGGGCATGAGAAGGAATTAATGCTCAGCATGTATATGAAATTAAGGTCCCGTTAGTACCTTGAAAGGTTATTAATCCATCTTATTTTATCTTATCTTAATATTAAATAGTTTTTAATTATTTAATTTTAAAATTTAAACTTTTTTATCTACTCATTATAAATTTTTCAAACTTTCAAATAAATCATAAAAAATAATTTAACTTTTTAAATTTCAAAATAAAAATATATTTTAATAATATTTTATCTTTATAATTTTTTTATTTAACTTTTTCTTTCTCATTTTTTAAAAATATTCCATCAAACATTGATTTGAACTCAAATCATTTATTTACTATTGATATATTTATCATTTCATCTCATCTCATTATAACATCTAAACGAGACTTAAATCAAAGTAAGATAGGGATTAAATTTTCGTGCCTTTGGACGTTGATCATGAATATCAAAGTGTTTATTAAATTTTATAATGTATTGATCATTAGTCATATTAATTAGTAGTGTGAAAACCATCATAATTACTACGGCCTGCTCGATCGATAAAACTATATTAATATGGAGTGGGATTTGAGAAAAGTAGTACCGTCTTAGGTCATCCAGTTGAAATCTGGAGATTATATTTTTGACTTTCAGAGTAGTACCATAAAATAAATGGAAGGGTCGAGGTCATTGTGATTGGCATTGAAAGAGGGTGAGCATGGGATTACTCTTTCAACTAATTGTGTTGTCCTGAAGAAATGCACAACGTTCTTCTTCTTCTTCTTCTCCTTTTTTTTTTTTGGTTTTTCTAATGTACTTTCGAAAGTGGGTATCTTTGCAACATAGAAAACAAAAACAACTTGCACATAAAATATGCATTAGGTAGCCTTTAAAACTTCCCAATTTTCAAAAAAGGAAATATTGTAATATGGTTGAACTTTTGTTCAGCAACGTCAGAGTATGCGAGTATAAAAGCTCGCTACCGGTCATAGTCCAAGCACAAATTTCCATGCATGTAAAATTATTTGCTAAATGTGCCTCTTTCTCTTTGAATCTGTGATATTCTCTATTTCCATTCATTGTACTAAATAGCTTGTTAAATGGGGAAGAGTCAAGACTATATGAGCCAAGAGATATCTAGTTATTAATTTATTACTTGCTAAATAAGTTATATATCATGGAACAAGAGCTGGAAATTTTCAAGACTCACGAGGACAAAGATTTCTTGGGATTGGATCTAACTGTGAGATTAAGGTTGTGTTTGACTGTTAAGATTATTTTAAACTATTTTATTAGAAGAAAATTTTCACATAATCGAAAAAAGGGTATCCAAAATCTCATAAGCCAGGTGGAATTCAATCTATCAAGTTTTATTCTTTTATCGTATTTTTATATATTGGTGATGTGATCCCTAGACCTGTGCAGAAAAGGCTTGGCCCGATTAATCCGACAGATTCGATCTGGCCCAAACCGATTAAAGTCTTTTTAATTGTTTAAAAGCTCTTTTAAAGAAAAAATGATATATTTGGTAAATTTATAAAAAGTGTTTTAATCACTTAAAAAAGTTAAAAAATTTACTTTTTTAAAAAGTATCAAATTGAAACTTTTATCGGAAAGCTTATGTAGATAACTGTATATTTTAAAAAAATTAATATAACTAACTTTAAAAATACTTTAAAGACATGGTTACTAAACAGTAAATGACTTTTTAATAATAGAGTTTGTTATTTAAGTTATAAGTTATAAATTCTAAAGTTATAAGTTATATTTTTTACCGTAATTTCAAATATACACTTAAACCATGTATTACTGCTTTTAAAGGCAGCCTTTGAGATTGTCTGATGTATATTATATATGATCGGTCGGTCTTGGTCATGATCTCCTCCCAAAATAGAAAATAAAAGAAAGAAGACTTTAAGTTTTAACACCTTCTTTTTGAGTTTGGGGCCGAATGTGAATCATGAGTAAGAATAGGTCATGGAAAATGCTAAACATACGAATGAAAAACGTGGATTCCTTCACGTACTGATGTGATAATGTCGTCATTCTTTTGTTTTTATTTAAAAATAAATAAAATAAAAATAAGATTAGACCCACTAAGGGGTAAAAATAGAATTACATACTATCTTCTTCCATCTCTCAATATCCTACTCTCTTGCTTTTTCTCTTTGATCATAGAGTTCTTCCTTACTTTTTTCCCTCGCAACAAAATAAAGAGAAAAAATTGCAACTTTATTGCTGGAATCATTTCTTGGGTTTGGATAACAGCGCTATAGAAAGCTTTCAAGGCTTCTTGTGTGTCATTGATTTTAGATCCTATCAGTTCCACGGTGAACGTCTTTAATTTTTTCTTCGGTATTAGCTAGTTTACTATTGTCTATCTTTTAAGATCTGTTGTCTTGAGTTGGGCTAATTCTTGTTTTCGGCTGCTTCAAGTCCTAAATACTTGATAGCGTCGTTAGTCATTCCTTGGGTTTGGATGACAGTGCCAAGCTGAGCGCTTATCAAATTCTCAGCATTGGACAAGAAGACTTAAACGAGTTCAATGATTATTTTAAGATTAAGATCGAAGATGAATATCCTTTAGATTTGTTAATCTGGAGCATTCTTGAATCATATGACAATGTTACACTTAAATATTTGCAATTTTATGGAAAATAAAGGGAAAACGTGAAAGAGAAGATGGTGCTGGGAGCTGCAGAGAAAGGGAAAGAAAGAGGGGGAGAGAGAGAAAAAGAATTGGGGAGAGCAGAAAGAAGAGAAGAGGGTGCACGTGGGGGGAGAAGGGAGTGAAAGGATTTTGATTTGATACACATACTCACAGTCTTTGGGCCCTTGGGGGAGAGAAATGTCACTTCCACTAGCTCATTAAAAGAAACTTAAAAGAGTGAAACGTGGCGCTACTTATTACTGCCATGTCAGCGCGTAACTCATAATACTTTTTCGTGCGTACAGGTAGCAGCACTCGTAGGTCATATGTATTGTTTGGGCCCAGAAATAAAGTGACCTTCTGTTTTAGAACCTGTGGGCCTGATTGGTGGATTTTACAATTCACATCCAAATATCCAATAGAGTAGGGCCCAACTGAACCCAGCCTAAACTTTTATAACTTGGTATTGAACTTCAATTACTCGTCATGACTGACACATGGCGATAATCAGGCAATGTCCAAGTTTCTTTTCCTCGAAGGCAATGACCAAAATCTCCCCCTCCCTAAATTTACGTGTATCGCAAACGCGGTATATTGGCTGTCCGCGTTGACGTGTCAGCTCCCCATATCCACTTCTGACGACATTAAGTGCTCGTCATCAACCCTCCTAACACAAAACCCACACCATTTCAGCCAACGATCATTTGCCACCTCACATCAGGAAGAAACATAATTCACGCCATAACCACGCGAGCCTATATATTATCTGATGGGTGCGCCGCGTAGGATATGTGTGGGCTCACACGGTACCACGGACAGGACTCTTTCTCACCTCCGCCATGCACCTTAGCCAAGTATACATATCTTTCGCTGACCAAATTTAACAATAACTCTCTGTATATATCTCTCTCTCTGTCTATATCTCTCCCGGAATATATCTGACTGCTCGTGTTTGTGGCCGGTTACGTATCCTCGGAAGTTTTTACAGCAAAATCAGAGGATGAAGTGGTCCCCGTGGGTGGCAACTGGGGGGATGAAGAAATTGCAGGTCAAAGTAAGCCAGTTGAAGCTCCAAGTCTTATGTAAAGAAGAGGTAGAAGATGCAGCTCATATGATTGGGGATAAGATTGTGATGATTGAGATCAAATGGAGCACAGGGCCCAAGGCTGGAGTACTAGCTCCATTTTATCGGACGTCGACGTGCCAGAGGAATTGTACCGGGCACCGATCGTTAAGGAAATTATGCGAACCGCTTGAATGGGACGACGAGTTTGAGAGTGTCCGCAATTTCTCGATCTCCAAAGACGGTTCTTTTGGTCCGTGGAATCTCACTTTTAACGTCTTATATGTAAGTTAATTTCTGATCTGTTCTTTTATCTGTCCTCCATCAGATCTTATTCATTACTGTTTGATATTTGCTTGCAAATCAAGTTGAGATACGTCTGGACTCACATATAAATAGGGTTGCAATATTTGGGGTGATATGTAGAGAGACGGCGCAGAATCGAGGACTAAAATGGCGGTTCTAGGGAAGGTTTCATTGAACTTGGCGGAATTAATGACTTCGAAAATGGAGACTCGCATCAAAAGAAAACTTCCGATGACTTTACAGGACAGTCGTTCCTCCATCGAGGCAACTCTATTGGTAAATGCCGTTTTACTCCCTCCAAAAAAACTTATTCTTAGTGACATTAAATTACAAATAAAATGCTTACTTTGGTAATTTTCAAGCTATTTATTTTGGTGGACACGTATCCTAGCTGGCTGTTTTTGGTTCATGTTTGATCGGTAAATTAAAGCAGGTGTGTATTTTTTTTCTTGGACAGATCAAAAATGTAAAGCCAGGTCTTTAAATGCATATTTTAATGGTATCCACACCCACCTTCATTTCAAAAAAAAAAAAAAAGGTATCCACACCCGTGGATTAAGGATATTTAATAATAGATGGTTCATGCCATCATGTAACTTTTGAACAGCTTCATACGAGATCTAAGATTCGTGCCCTTTTTTCTTTTCTTGTAATTTATTTTATCTTATTTAATTATTATAATTTTTTTAAAATTTTTTATAAAATAAAATTAAAAAATTTAATTTTTTTAAAATTTTAAAATAAAAATAATATTTTAATAATATTTTATTTATTAAAAAATATATTCTAATAATATTTTATTTAATTTTAAATTTTAATTTTAACTATTTTATTCTTATTTCTTAAATGTTAAATTAGAATTTAAAAATATTGAATTATTTATTATATTTTATATAAAAATTTAAAAAATATATAATTATAAAATGAAATGAGACGAGTTAAGTAGAACAATCAAACGGGCAACAGAAAACAGACTATTGTTGGACTCTAATTTTGTTGTTTTGTGCAGGTATCACTAAGCTTTGTCGAGGTCGGAGATTCCCATGACTCGCAAAGAGTCGGTCCAAACTCAGCTGAGTCGGTCAAAGAAGACTTGTTATTCGCAAAGGTGAAGGACTTGACAAGTAGCTTTCAGAAGAGGCAGAAGCCTAGAGTGAGTTCCAGTGACTCGGAGGGCTCAAGGGAATTTATCACCACCAGTTACAGTAGCAACGCGGCGTTGACTTCAGAATTCGAGTCGGAATCGTTCCCTAATTCAGAGACCCAGTTAAGCCGGAGTCGGAAAAGGGGGTTTTTCTCGTGGAAGAGAAGGCGGTTGAGCTTTGGACCTGGACAGAGGAAAGGCGAACCGTTGACCCCCAATGCACCGCAGGTATATTATTATTATTATTTTTTCCAAAATCAACGATAGTTTGGAGGAGATAAAAGCGTAATTTTCTCATAAAATAATTTTTGAAATATAGTTTTGTAACTTCGTTTATGAATTGTGCACAAAAAGAAGTCTTCTTTGATTTTGTCTTTTTCCATATATATATATATGTATGTATGCATTGCAATCTAATGCTCGTCACGGACATGTATACTTGCAGAAAGCAGATGCTGTTTTGAGTAGTTCAGAAATATTAGATTTTGAAGATGACAGTTGCGTAACACGTAAATGGGAAGTGAAGGAACTGGCGAGCAGAGATGGGCAAACAAAGCTCAAAACCAAAGTATACTTTGCTTCCTTCGACCAAAGGAGTGAACAAGCTTCGGGAGAGAGTGCCTGCGCGGCACTTGTTACGGTCATAGCCCACTGGCTCCACTCACACCAGGACATGCCCACCACATCCCAATTCGACAGCCTTATCATTGAAGGTTCCTCTGAGTGGCGAAACCTTTGCAACAATGAAACCTACATCAGATCATTCCCCGACAAACATTTCGATCTTGACACAGTCTTAGAAGCTAATCTTAGGCCCCTTTCTGTCTTGCCCGACAAGTCTTTTATCGGGTTCTTTTGCCCCGAGAAGTTTGAGTTGTTGAAGGAAGCCATGTCGTTCGGTGAAATTTGGAAGAAGATCAATAGCAAAGCTGAATTAGATGACGAGCCGAGAGTATACATTGTGAGTTGGAACGATCATTTCTTCGTGTTGAAAGTAGAAGCCGATGCGTTTTACATCATTGACTCGTTGGGGGAGAGGCTCTTTGAGGGCTGCAGTCAAGCATACATATTGAAGTTTGACCGTTCAAGCTTGATGTATGAAACGGGAGGGAAAGAAAAGGTTGGCTCTGAGGAAATGGGCGGAGGAGATAGCGGTGACCATAAGGGGGAAAGTAATCAAAAGATTATATGCAGAGGCAAAGAGTGTTGTAAAGAGTTTGTTAAGAGATTTCTAGCTGCTATAACACTTCGGGAACTTGAGGAGGAAAAGGAAAAGGAAAAGAGTGCAATTTCCAACTACACTCTTCACCAGAGATTGCAGATCGAGTTCCATCTATGCTCTTCTCCATCTTCTTCAGCGACTTCTTCCACTTCCTCACTCTTTTCGAGCGAAAATTTCAAATTGAACGAGTAGCAGAATGGCACCAGTTGGGCACCAATCTGTTAACACTGTTGGATTAGGTAGCTGTTTAAATACTGAAATGGCAGTGTTTTTTTGGCAGAATTGACTTCCTGATCAAGTCGAAGTATACTAAGGAACTTTCTGTTTTACATTTGATCATTTCAGATGATAATGGCCAAAGGGCTTACTGATTTTTTCTCTTTTTTTTTATTGATTTTTTTTAGCTCTTGTGGTTGTGGCCTTTAATGAGCACAATGAACAACGTTTGGCAGATTACAAGGATTAGTCAGTACGTAATTATACAAGTAGCTACTTGGTCTAGTTAGAGGGGGAACAAAATGATAAACCAACGACAAGGGGTTACAGTTATGTTTAAGGTTAATTGAAACCTTGTGGATTTCAAGGCCCAGAGCATATTTTGTAGGACAAACATAAAACGCACGAAAATCTCAAAATAAAACATCAAAACATAACGAGGAATACTAATTGAAGTAACTTCCGAACTATATTGACGCTGCATGCTCATAAAATGATGAGTTTGTGGTCCTATTTTATTTGAGCTACATCTGGTTTTAAGCCCAATCGTATGAAACAAAAAAGGAAGTACTGATGTGGACAATGGTTTGCGCATGGAGTGGAAAGGAGGTTTAAATACTTTTGGGCTGCGAGGTTTGCGCAAGTGAGAGAATTTTGCTATTTTAAGACCTCTTAGGGGCTTATTCTAAGGACTCTTTCGAGCATCCCAATTGAAGGAATCTCTAAATAATATAAAAAATAATAATATTTACAGTCATAAAGTATATAAATGTCGCATAATTTATTTAAAAAAATGTATAAATACGGGACTCTTATATATACACATATTGTTATGAAAAAAGGATAATAATAAAGTAAAAGTAATAAGAAATAATTAAATAATCAATCATACGACACAAATTTACGTGGTTCGACAGCGTACCTATGTCCACAAAAGCTGCAGAGGATTTAATTATGTTGAGGAATCACAAGATACATTTTGGGGTGATTTCTCACCATTCAAAAAAACCATATTATACAAAATAAGCATATTTATAGGACTACATGGCAAAAATCCTAATTTCTATTTTTTTTTGCGATATTCGTTCAAGTGAAATGTCGAGTGTGCATCGAGCGAATTCTTTGTCTGATTTTTGCTCAAGTGAACTAGACATAAAGTCGAGCTGCCACATTAATAAACTAGAATTCACAATCCCAACACACACACACACACACACATAGATATATATATATATAAATATATATATGTAATTAGTGGTGGAATGGAGTCCACATTTCTCCATGAATGCTAGTGTTAATGCCTTATTTCGCAGCTTGAGCAGTATTACAATGGCCCAACATCAAAGCCTGCAACAAAGAAGAAGGATGGGTTCCAATGAGGCGCGAGGTCCCTCAGCTGGCAAAGTCAAATAGAGCTTTTGTAAGTGAATGAAGAGAAATTAAGAAAGTCAAGAAGAATAAGAGTTTAGACTGTTTCCCCTTAGTGGGACTGGTGTATTTATATCTGTCTTGGGCTCGGTAACCATGGGAGATCGTGGGGTGTTAGGTTGTGCTCAAGTCAGACCTACCACCAGCATCCCTGCCAGGCGGCCGTGTGTCAAACCGAGGTTGTGCCGTCCTATGGCACCCAAGGCAACACATTGTCGCATGTGCAGCCTTTCTGACACACATTGAATGCGGCGTGATCTCTAGTGGTGTCGTGCTTTTGGCCAGGTGCGTCCATTACCGGACACACCCAGTCGCCTAGGCTCTGGAGCAGGCGTCTATCTCGCCCTTTCTCCTCAGACTCTGTCGGTCATTTGGATCTGTCCGTGGTGGGCTCGGCCCTGGGGCCTCTCCATATGGGTTGGCATGTCATGGGCTCGGTACTCAGGCTTCCTATTCCAAGCTCCTGACATGATCTCGCTCTTGCACAATGAGCCCAAAGCCTTCTTGTGCCTCGCGACCTGATCGTAATGGACCTGAGCTCTCTCCCTAGGGAGAAGCCCCCTCACAACTAGGATTGAAATTATTGCAAGAAATTGACTTTTAAATTTTGCTAATAAGCGTCCATCCGGTACCTCTCACTAGATCAATCATAGGGATTTAAATATAAAAAAAGGACATGAAGTGGTGGGGCGGCTCACCCCCACATTGACCCCTTCAATTATTGGGCAACCATTTTAGGTGAACCAATGATACTTCAAGGCTCTTGTTTGACTATTGGGATTCTAATCTCTCTCTTATTTCCATATATTTTACCGAAAGCATTATTTATTATCATTATTATTATTATGCAACAATGAAGAAATGGACCGCCAAAGTCACGTCGCCTCACGATCCCACAACTAACGATTTTACATCACTAAACTTATTATGGTGTGACCTTCTTGTCTATGGTATCCAACCGAGAACCTCACCAATTCTTGTAAAAATCAGTTGTTATGCACTGAAATAACAGGTCCTCCTAATGCGTGAGAGGAGAGAGGGTAGTTGAGGTAGGAAAGAGTCTCTCTCGTTTGGTAACTAGTTTTCTTGGTTTAAAAGAAATGGGTTAACCATCACCTTCTAACCGAGTATAATCCTTGATACATTTTTAGAGTACGTAAATTTTGCATATCCTTTAAAAACCAACGACATCCATATGATATATATATATATATTAATGTAAATCCTACTTTTCAAAGATTATACACGATTTCACACTATAAATCTTTATCAAGTATTATCAATTATATTAACAAAGTAATATAAAAAGTAGCTATATATAAAAATTTTATTTATATATTTGGATGTAATAGCGTAATCAAACTTAATTTAAATTTAGAAAGTAGGTAATAGGTGGCGATTACTCCGGTGTGGAGTCAGGTGCGGCTTCGGTAGTTCCAGGCTGTACTTGCATGGCATGGCCAGAAGGTCCACCCACCAAAGGCATCATGATGCTATTCTTAATTAATTTAGGATTTCTTTTTATGGGAGTTTTTTTTTGTTTTTCAATCATGTAGGCAAAAAAAATAAAATAAAGGGAATAGTAGAGAGATAGGTCTTTGTTTTTTGAAAAATCCTAAGGCCACCGCCGGTGGCTGCTTGGGCCACCATTAGTAAAAAAAAAAAAAAATTTATTTTTTTATTTTTGATTAAGAAAAAATTGTTTAATATTTTTTAAAAATATTTAAAAGTATTAAAAAATAATTTGAAAAAAAAAATAAAAAACCAAAAAAAATTTTAGGCAAGCGAGCGGTGACTGTAGCACCGCTCTGTTTTTTTAGGATAATAATGCGGAAAGCAAGAAGTGGTGGGTCAAGACGTATAGGGTTACCGAAAAATAGCCTTTAATTGGGTGGCGTTGAAACTGCGGACACGATGCCATGGCGAATTAACAGCCTCGGATGGATAGTTATAGCAGTGTGGCTGGGCTCCCTTCCTCCACTTCCCCAAAAGGACAAAAAAAAGTCAAAAAGAATATTGATAAACAGTAAATACCACCCAAACCCAGGTCGGGACAATAAACTTTTTTTTTTTCTTTTTTTTTTCCTCCTCTTTTTCAGGATAAAAAAATACTATAAACATAAAAAAATCTCACAGAGCACATTTCCTATTTCCTTTATGCCTCATCTTCTGCTAGTTTTTTTCCTCTTCCTTTCTCTCCCCCCAATTTTTTTTCTACCCCTCCCCCCTTGCTCTATCTCCTGTGGTGGCCATGAACACTACTGTTACCTGCCGTGCGCTACGATACTCAAGGGCATTGCCATGGGAATAAAAAAGGCCGACCCCTATTGCACCTCTGCGTGATTGGACCGAGGAGTTAACGACTACTACTGCACCCATGTAGCATCCCATGGCCAGGATGTCAAGGATCATCTCCAGGGAAACAGATGACACCGACGCCTACAAGGCGACCGCCGATGCCCCTCCCCTATCACACGGTCCATCTCGTGTGCAAGGAGAGGTGCATATGGAAAAGCTCCGTTCACGACCCCTACAAGAGGGGGCTGTCATGTCTATAATCATAAACCGACTGCTTGTGGGTCACCGGTGGTCAGTGTGGTGGCCGGCGGAGGGAATGAGAGAAGGGGAAAGCACAAAGAGGGGGAGAAAGAGGGGGGTGGGGGAAAAAAGAGATGTAATACATTACTAATGCATTAGTGTGTAAAATTTCTTTTTAAAATCTTTTTGTGTCTAACAACTTTTAGGAAGGAGCTGATATTTGAGCAAAAGTTGAATTTTAAAATTTGAAAACAAATTAAAAGGGAGATCGATTGAGAGGAGAGAACTTGTGGGGGTGAGAAAGACTGAAAGAGAGTTAAAGCTTGAGAGAGAGAGAGAGAGTGGCGAAGGTGGAGAAACAAAAATGGGAGAGGGGAAGGTTCTGAAAGTTTTAGGATTTGATTGTCAAATCTATTTTTCCTTCACTACAAAATCATACGTGTCGTGTTTATTGAATGGTGTAGTGTCGTGTTATTGAATGGTGTAGATTTGCCTTCTCACCCGTCCGGCTCCTAGCTTTACTCTTTAGAGACTGAGGTGTCACAAGGGATTAGTTTCGACACTAATCCTGGGTTCTCTCTTTTCCCTCAGTGGCGTCTGGGAATCACGCCTCATCACTCCATAGACCTTTTTTTAAAAAAAAAAGGTAAAAAAATTAACGGTAACTAAAACTTCATCGTCTAAAATCACCGTTCTTACAAATTTCACTTTGGCCCCAGATTTGAAACATAAGTACAACTTAACTCCTTATTAAACCAATATATGGATACAAAATAAGGGACAGTTGGATCCTAAAAGAGAAGCCAACTTGCAAAGAAAATGATAATTTCAAATGTAAGTGATCATATTGAAAAAACGAGTCATAAATTGTTGGTCTTTTATTTCATACCGACTACACACTCCTAGGACTCACAGCACCGACGGAGGAAACGATTGCAACCAGTAGCACCGAAAAAGTCTACATGCCGTCCTGATTATAGAGAGAACTCAAACCACTCTTTTCATCTAAAATCTGGATATATGGGTGCACAACAGCCACAATAAATAAATATATGGGTTCTCAGTGGTTTTACACTAGATAGCAGAACAAAGGTCAAGAAATATACATGGAATAGAACAACCATATGATAAAAAAGAAAAAAAAGCATGCGGTAGAGCTAAACACACATGGCATCCAATGCCATCTCCCACAAGATAAGTTACACTAGTAAAGCACAACATCATGATTATGGATTCTTTATTCCCTGTAACCCCAGGGGGCAAATTTCTCAAAGTGGGGAAAAAGTTTTGGGGTGCTCATGAACAAGATGTTCAGTTTAGACTGTTTGGGTATGAATCAAGATACTTACCAAAAAATAGAAATACACGTCAGTCAAATATACGATACTAATAATGTGGGAAGTTCAATTTCAATTAATCTTGTTTTTTCTTTTCTTTGGAAACTTCGATAAGCGGTAACTGGACTTTTTTTTTAGCATTTTCGCCGATGGTTTTAGTAATCCAAGATTTAGCCATGAAAGCACATTTGATGCCATAAAATTATTGCCCACACGTTTTTTAGCAAGCACTTCATTGATTCCCTAACTATGTTCATTGGTATCTGTAAAAAGAAACTTAGCACAGGTCTTTCTTTACAAGGGCTTTGTAGTTATATTTCTTACTTGACACAATTTTATGGGAGAATCCCTTTGCCGAGAACAAGGGGCAAAGCCGAAATAGATGACCGTGAACTAGTGCAGCCATATTAAGAGAGGCCTGTCCTTCTACATAATGAAATGACTGAGCCAATTGTGTAACCCAAAAAATAAAAAATTCAATGGAGTTAATGTCATGTATTGATCTAAAACAAGGGGAACACATGAACGTAAAAAGGCCAAGAACATTCTAATATTACAGAACATAAACAGACCACTATTAGTTTACAAATTCTCGGCATCAAATTCCCCAATATCACTCGTCCTTTCAACGCAGCCCCCGTTTCTCCTCACAATTCTCATTCAAAAGATAGCAGGAATAAGATCATACAAATTGAAAAAAATAAAAGAAAAGAAAAAGGGTAAAACACTAGAAATGAACGTGGAAATTAACAAAGAAAAGTCAATCATAGATGTGTGGAGAGAAGGCAGAATCAATAAGGAGTGTGGTAATACCCGGCTGGAGCTCCCATTCCATTGATCGGCGGCATGCCATAAGGCATCATGTGCATTGGCCCTGCAGCATTGTATCCGTGCCCGCCGATCTTGGCCAAACTAGCTTGACCTTGCATCCCTTCCTTCGCATATTGCTGCCATAGTTGCTGCTCCTGCACAAGAAACTGCTGTTTCTTCTCCATATCAGCCATTTGCACATATGATGGAGGTGGAATAGTTAAGGATGCGGAAAATGGGTCTTGATTAATTGTTTGAACTGTCCCATCCGGTGCGGGGAGAGCCAAAACAGGAGTAGTATTATTCCCCGCCCCTGGCAATGCCACACTGCTAGCACTCCCTCCACTTAACTGGGCACTACTCACATGCTGCCTCACCATTCCCTGATCATACATTCCGTTCAACAACAAAGGATCAAGGCCGCCACCCAAGGCTGCTTTCTGCCTCGACAAATTGCTCGCAGTCTCAACCAGTGCCAATTCCCAATCAGCTTTGCCGGATTCCGCAGCCGGATTCTGCCAAGCAGATGTCACTTCCGGCTGTCCATTCGAGGGGAATGCTTCCCACGATCCATTTGCATTATTCGCGGATGGACCAGCAAACAAAGCCAAGGCTAGCCTATTCCCCTGATCATCTGCAGTAACTGCATCAGCCCTCAAATTCACCAAGTCTTCAGTGACTTGCTGCTGAGGCTTAGGCTCTGGCACAGGCTCCGGTGGAGGCGGGGGAGTGTAATCCTCCGGGGCAGGCAATGCCTTTATCTCATTCATACTCTGTACAGGCTCCTCATCCTCTTTAACTACGGCCTCCTGTTTTCTCTCAGGACTCTTGGGTCTCTTGGCCCTATCCCTGACAAACTCCTCCAACGTCTCCAACAGCTTACTCGTAATCCTCTGCACATCCGGATACTCGGACGACCTCGCCACACCTGTGTCCTTACACCAATTGTAGAGCGCAACAAGCTCATCAATCTGCTTGGCCGCGCCCGCATAGGCATCTAAGGTCTTAACACAATCCGGGTACTCCATGTCGAAGAATTTATCGAGGAGCACCGCTAAAACCTCGCAGACATCCGCGTACAACTGGAAGCTTTCTTTCACCAGCGGATACAACGCAATCAAAATCATCCGGTTATTCTTGGCCAGACCCGTGGGTCGGCACGACAAGAACCGGTCCAAGAGCCTCTGCAAATGGCCCATCTTCCCGAAAATCCTCTCGGGCTTCATATCCCTCAGTGGGGTGACCGTCACGGTCACCGAACCCCTCTTCTCAGCTGCTTCGCTCACATCCCCGAATGAACGGGACCGTCTCATCGACATCCCATAATTCCCGTACTCATGAGTACTACTATCGCCGCGGCCTCCGTAATCATATTCATATGGCCTTGAGGGCGGAGGTGATCTAAAATCATCTCTGCCGCCCCCAAATCTCATGTGTCCGCCAACACTACCACTCCCGCCGCTACCTTCGCCGCCACTACCACCGCTCTTCCTGTCGAAAAGCATCAATTCCAGGCGCTGGTCCAAATACATGGCGTAGGTTCTCACGAAAGCGGAGTGGTCCCAGGAGTTGGAATGCGCTTCGTCTCTGAAATCGGACATATTCAAGAGCCTGGTACCCCGTCTCGTGGCATATACGATCTCCTCCTGGAACAACGGGTCACCTTCGTTGAGCAAACGGTGGACGAGAAAAAGCGCCTTGAGGGCCACGATCCAGTCCCGCGTCTTACCTAGACGCTTCGAGACGGCGGACACGCAGGCGTGGACGTAACCGCGGGAGTAGGAAGTGAGGTTGAGGATGGAGCGGATGTACTTCTCATCAGCGGGATCGTCTTCGTGGCTCGTAGCCTTCACAATCGCCACCTCGAGGTCTGGGGCCATGTTGCTCGCCACCTTCGCGATCCCGATGCTCGTCTGGTCCTTGACGGCCCCAATCGCCTTCCGGATCGTGCTCGGCGCCATAAGCAGTGTACGCTACCCTTTCGTCTGCTTCTTAAATCCCAAAACTAAGCCCTAAAAGAATACATGGAGCAGTAGGTTAGTTAAAATTGAGCTCGTATTTAATGGGCAGTTAATGAAAATGAATTAAGCTCGTGCGTAGTTGACTGTTAATAAAACACAGGTGGAGTTCTCAGCGAAAACCAACAAGAGAAATTGAAAAACGTCGGCAGGCGCGAGAAGACCCTGCGATCTATAGAATAGAACTCCGGATCCAGTCACTTTCCTCGGCGCAAAAGGTCCGAACGATCACTGAAGATCACGAGCTCCGCCGATCAGGGCAGGAGAGCGACAGATCTATCGTGTTATGAAAGAGAAGAAGAAGAAGAAGAAGAAGAAGCAACAGCGCCGAGAAGCTCACCTTGCTTTTCTCGGTCAACTATACTCTGTCTGTCTGGGGGTGGTTGGTTCGAAGAGTGGGAAGGGAAAGGAACAAAATTGTGTGGTATGAAAAAATTGTTGGATTTAAACAGTGGGTTGGAATCCAGTGACGCGGATGGATATTAACCGTTGGATAAATCTGAGATCTGGGAAAGCAGATCCCTTGGCCGGAAGCGTCGAGAGGTGTGTGCGTGCTGAGCTGTCCGAAAGAAACATGGGGTGTCTGCGTGACGGTGTGGGGGAGATTTTAAGGAGGAGAGAGACCCATGGCCCACGGGTCGTCAATACATACAGTATAGAAAAATTCTAAACAAAAGCCTACACACCACACATTATATTTTTTTAAATTTTTTTTAATTTTTTTCTTTTATCAAATGTTTAATATATAGATAATGAATAAAAAATTTTAATTAATTTAAAAAGAATAAATTCAAAAAAAATTTGGAAAAAATATAAAAAAATAAAAAAATATGTGGTGTGTGGTATGTAGGCTTTTGTGTAGCAATGCTCTACAGTATAACATTTGTTGTTTTTTTTTTGTTCTTTTTAAGTTATAAAAAATAAACATGTACGTCATACGGTAATGGAGATATTTTACGAGTTCGGGGGTTGGATGAGAAGGACACGTGGAAGTTGATTAGTAGGGGCTTTGGTAAAGCGTCCAGCTCATGGGAAGTGCGAAGATTTGGGGCGCAAACTTATAAAATAGATTAGAGTATATGCTTGATGTGTACTGAATGTGGGTGCAATACAAGCAACGAAGGGTGTGTTGATGGGAGGCGAGAGCTGGGGCATGCTGTGTGCATTATTGTCGCCTTGGCTATTTTTGGGATCTCACCGCTAATTGGCTTCCGACATCGACTGTGTTTGAATTCCGTTGCTTTTAACTTTGAATTTGTCCGTCTGCTTCGTTTTTGGATACAACTAATAAAGAAGGAGAAGTGGGTCAATTTTTACCAGAATCCTGTGTTTTTATAGCCTATCAAATAAGATATCAACAGACAGGATTGTTGATCGGAGGATCGGCTTGGATCATTACGAGGAGTTTAAGGCCTGATTTGGTTATTATGTTTAAAGTATTTGATCTTATATAATTATTATAATTTTTTAAAATTATTATATAAAAAATAATTTAATTTTTTTAAAAGTTAAAATCATATAAAAAAATTAATTTTTTTCTTTCATTTTATCTATATAATTAAATGAGACAAGAAGTGACTCATTGGGAGTTTAAGAAGTGACTCGGGCATGCTGTAATGTCTTTTCCTTTCTAGCTTGGCCTCGTATAAAGAGTCGAGAAGGCAGTGAGGTTATCGTCATTTATTTACTTCAATTTATAAATATAAAAATTTTATTTGTTATTATTTTTATGTATTTTTTTATTTATTTTACTAATATAATTATTTATATATTTAAAAAATTAATATAATCAATCACATCAGTAAAATGAATAGAGAATACACAAAATTGACTGTATATAATATTACTTTTATAAATATATGGCTTCACTTCTTATATATATAATGTGCAAATTGGTTGTTTATGTATAAGTTTATAGATTTATATTTATATGAGTAGTTCTATTTGAAAGTTTTTATATCGCATACTATGGTATATTTTGATTTATAAGATCTAAATTTTAAAATTTATCTTTTAAATTAAATTATATATCGTAGATGATATATGGTAGAAAGAAATTTAAATATAATTATTCTATTTAAATATAAATAACTACTATTACACTATTTAAAATTAATAATTATTATAATTTATCAATATATAAATGGTTAAAAATGTTAAAAAAATGTCTATTTAAAATAAAGCATATTTAAAGCTTTGATTAAATAGTTATTATAGTTTTACTTAATAAATCAAGAGCATCAGATCGCGTGGCCTAATGGATAAGGCGCTCGCCTCCGGAGCGGGAGATTGTGGGTTCGAGTCCCACCGTGATCGATTTAGGGGACTTCAGTTTAGTAGGCAATGACTTCCTTTTTTCTTAATAATTTTTTACCGTTATTCGAGACGTCGTTGAGAATGGTAATGCACTAAAACCAGTGCAAGGACCGTAATGTTCGTTGGTTGTGGTTGACAACTATTTGCGTTGAGACCTGCGAATTTTCACAAACCATTCCATATTTCCAAAAAATACACACGCTTGCTTGATATCGAATTTATGTATTTCGAGCCTCACATCAACCAGATGGCCTTCATTGATACAACCATCACATTTTGTTAGGAAGTTTTAAGATCATTAATGGGAAACTAGTCCTTTACAGCACCAATAAAGCCACCCAAAATGGGGCCATCTTAGTGGGGAATCATCCCTTCCTTTGTGAGTGTCTGTGTACTTGCACCTGTACAGGTAAATCCTTCTTACTCCATTCCATAAGTAGAACAGTGATGAGATTATCACAAAACCAGCTTCACATCCTAATCCTATTCCAACTATTCTTCCTACATGCTTCGTGTCCCATTTGGAGGAAGAGCCAGCATCAACTATAAAAAGAAGTTCAGGAACAAATAAGTAACAAGCGTATTGATCAAGGAAAAATGAAAATTGTCTGAATTTGCAGGAAAAGATGTAAAGAATGTCCTTGACAAGCATGGACTGCTGACACTTAACGGTCTATATGTGCCTTGAAATGGGATGCAACAAGTATCCACGATCGTATTTGTTGCATTCGTCTGGAATGTTTTGATCAAGGCTCTTTTGGATCCGCCAGTTTCCTTCTGAATGTTGAAGTCTCTCTCGCCCTTGGGCCAAATTGCAGCATTTCATGAACTTTTAATGAGCAATCAGAAGAAGATGCAATTAACCATTTGATCATATTGATCAAAACAATGGAAAAGGCTGCAAGCACAGGAAAATATGCCGCTGTCTTCCTAAAACAATAGCTCTTTTGTACTGGAAAAATCCATGAGTTGTCGACAGATTTTTCTAATGCTACATACAGCTCAGATAAAATACTTCGAGCAGAAAAAGAAAAAAAATTTAACAGTCCAAAGAAGTTGTTTGGGCTAAAACTTCCGTAACAGGATAGAGGATTGGAGATTAACAGATGGATATAATTTATTAAAAAATAAAACAGAGAGAGCATCTGACAAATGCTCACATTCGTTTACAGGGAAATCAATTTGGTCAAATTACCAATCTCTAGAGGCACTCCACCTGTCAGGTTGTTTATGCAATTTCAGACTTGGGTCCACTCAATACATTCTGACCCAGATTCCAGCATCATTGGACAATATTTTAAATCTCAATCACATCAAAGCAACAGGGACTACTAAAAGCTTAAGAATCGATTCTTCACAAGTCCATCAGCACTTTCAGGCTTCAGCAGAAACAGTTCTTTCAGTATTATACCTGCCTAAAGCATATATATCTTCTGGCATCAAGTGCAATTGGAAACTTTCTTCACCAAACAAGAATATATATGAAAGGTGAAAATGATGACGGAGAACGACAGGTGAGTGATGTGGCAGGAGTTGCCAGCTCAGTCAATCCACACGGGGGATTCCGGATTCGCAATATGGGAACCCCATGATGCATTCAGTGTACAAGGTTCAATGCTAAGACTCACTCACTTTGCTTCTTAAGTTCCAGTAGTCTATCATCTTGCTGAGAGCAGCCACTGACCAATAAAATTAGCAGTAGTTAGAAACATCGATCGAGAATAAATTAACTGAACTTGTACAAGAATTTCAATTCGAAACAGCTAGAAAACCTTCATCCGGAACAATCCTTTGTTGAGCAGGGACAAGCTAGCTGAAACTAGCAGATAAAGAAGAAAAGAGAATCTACACACCACGCTTCCATTACCGAGCAGCACCAGCGACGCACTCATGCACATGTACAGCCACGGACAAACTCAATAATAAAGGCAAAGGAGAGGGAGCAGAGGACAAGGCCGGCTGAAAATTGCAAGATTATAATGACCCAAGTAAGGAGTTTTACACGTTGGCTCAGTATCAATTCTTACCTCTCTTATACAAAACAAGAAAAACCAAGCCTCGAGATTCAAATATAATTTTATACTACATCTTTGATATGAACTTCGTTGATGACATACAGCCTAGCCTTTGACGGTTTCATTTTCCGCCAATGGCAAACTGCCGGTATTTTAGTATCTTTGATCACGTTGACAATAACACAATGATAATTTTTTGTCCTCCAGGTGGGCCCACTTGAGACATCTAACTGCTACCTTTAACTCTTTTTTTATGGTAAGCATCCATTTCAACGGTAGAGGTAAATGATGCAAATCTCCAACGAGCCAATTAAATAGGACTTGACCAAATTAACCATCACATGGATTCACGGATAGAATATCAAATGCTGCAACAACCCATTTGATCAATCCCAGTATTCAAACCAGTTGAGTTTTCAGTTGCCAGGTTTGAACGGAGAACTTATAGCTGAGTCAAATTATCCCGTAGGACCAGGTCAAACGAAGAAAATGTTAATAATCTCATAATCTCTGGTAGTAGCTGCTTACATTAACCTATCGGGTGGGGAGAAAGGATTGGAATTTGGGTCCTCTGACAGCAGAAACATTCAAGCAAATGATGCAAAATTAGAGACATGGACAACATTTTTCTTTTCTTAATATATGCTTTCTTCAAGATTTCTGATTTGGACCGAATCTAAGAAATTTTACATATGATTTTCATGCTTTCACAAAAGAAGACAAAAACAGTTTTCTACTTTTGAGTTTGAAACACTCAAGTGAGAACAAATCACTGTCGCTGTTTCCTTTGCAAAAACAAGATGATAGGTAAGGCCGAGAGAATCCAATTTGAAAGACTATTATTGCAAGAGTATGTAGCAATTGCGATCGGAGTAGGCATCGTTATGCCATCAAATTCCATTTGAACTTCACAGCCTCGGCAGGAAGGACACATTTTCAAGATTCTATGATGCATTTCATCAAACAATTTGTGTACTTGCGTTCGCTTTAACACTGGAAGACAAATGACCGTCATAGAAAGCCTAAGATCCTGAGGAGTGAACAGGTTCTCCGTTAGCCCGAAGAACACAAGCATGAACAATGAAGTTGCAGAGCGAGGTTTAGCGCAGGTGTCTGGTGTTGCCAGCGGAGAAGCATGCAGGGGGCTAGTTTAGGGAGTTAAAAAGGATGTTTTGGTAAATAGAAATGAATACTTCAGGGGCAAAAGAGTAAAAAAAAATTTGGACCATTTCTCGATTTGTGCGTGTCATCCTTGCGCAGGGGCCATGCTAATCTTCTCTGTATCGTTCCAATTTTATCGGATGTCCCCGAAGGGACGCTGGTTTACCGTGGCGTGCTTGAATATAAGGTAACTTATCATTTGAATCCGAAAGATGTGGGATAACAGTAATTAGAGGGATGCTATTACAGGCCCAAGCTCAGACTCTATGCACCAGCCATAAGCTTGTGCTTGGGCCTATAGTTCAGATAACTGCTCTAGTGCTATTGTAAAAATATGAAATGGGCTTGGACCCACTTAAGTCAGGTGGACGGTTGGGAATTCGAAGAAATGAAAATAGTTCACCCAAGTTGCAAGCACGATCCCGATTCCCATCCAGTACCATAACCAAGTATCATATCGAACATTTAGTGTGAAATTAAATCCGGATTAATAACTCAACAACACATCCCAAATTCATCTTTATGGCTAATTATAGAGGAATTAGCCAAATTAATTCCTCAAAATATAGAGGAATTAGATATATCCTTATGGCTAATTATTATATCATCTTGAATTGCATATATATTTATATATATGAGGCGGTGCTTTCACCTTACACGTGATTTCATATCATTAAAACAGCTTAATTAATTATTATTTTTAACGATATGACAACACATAAAAAGATAAAAGAGTACTGAAAATATCACATGTCCATGTTTTGAGAATTTCTTATAAATTAATCCATTTTCCCAACACGAGTCTTGTAAAATATTGAAGTGCTTTTTTTCTCCTTCACGAAAGGAGAGGTGGAGGCAACTAATAGAAAAGATCTCAGGCCAAAATAATAAATTCTGACAATCACCCTCACTAAAAGACAACAAAATGAGAGACGAAGAAACGAGAATAAGGTGACAAAGGCTGATGAAGGAATCTGTCTGGAAGAAAAATAGAGATATGATATAAAAGGGAGAAGATGTGATATAAAATAAGGGAAGAACAGAGAATAAAGAGAGCTTCTAAATGATTTTTAAAGGGGATTGACTTCGACTTCAATGGCTTCAGTTTCGTCAACCTAAGGAGAGGGACTCTAGCGATAGAATCTCTATCAGAAAATAGAGATTAGATCTCTATTGTATAGCAAAGATGAGAGACAACAAGAGACAATAAAACAATCATATTATAGTAAATTTCTCATTCTCCAAATCTCCATAAATGTAGGTATTATGTCGAACCACGTAAATCTATATATCTCCGTCTCTTTATTTTCTTTGTATTTAACATAGATGTATACATGGACATCACACAGCCACACCGGACCACATTCGGGGGCTCCATCCAACACCAATCGAGGTTTGAATAATCTTAGCGGATCATGAATGACTCTTTCTCTTATTCTGACCTGTTGTGTCATTTTTAAGTGTTAACAGTTTTAATTAATAGATCACGTGAAGTCACGAACCTTAACAAATTTGTTTTCTAGCGTAATTAAGCCTCACTGGCTAATTATTTGAAATAGAAAAATACATCATTCTACTTAATTTATTGGTTTTTAAGATAATATAATTGATCAAATATTGAAACTCAACGTACAAAACAATCGAAAACACACTCAGTATATCACATATATAGTTTTTTCTTGTGGTTTCTCGAAATACAAAATAACTGGTAATTAAACAAAGCAATTGTGCTAGATCTCCTCTCTTCGCTTTTCTTTCTTTTCTGTTGGATAGCCTAAGCTCTACTGCACAATGCTATACTACGTTCAAATTTTTTTTTTCCCCAATCACTTATCACAGACGATACGCTTAATTTGCTAAACCACTGCATAAGAAAAGTCAAATATAATATAATATATATATAGCAACGTTAACATAATCCAGCGCGCTCATGATCGATCAACCGTCGACATTCCTCAGAATCTCCAAACGCTGCACGGATTCGGTGAAAGTTCTGCAAAATCATCGTTTTTTTCACATGATCTCATACATATCATGAATCCATTTAGAAATTATTTGAAATAAAAAAAAAATAAGAAAACACTAAAATCATGTGAACTTGCATGTCTCTATTTTCTAAAACATTTTAAATAATTTATTTTCAAAAGAATTCATGATATTTGGAACAAAAAAAAAAAAAAGATTTGTTAAATTTTTATTATTGTAAATTGAATCTTCATGATATAAATAAATATATATATATATATATATATACACGTACTGCCAAGGAACATCTCCGGCAAGCAGCCAATCACCGTCCTTGTCCTGATACGTGAGTGCATAGCTTGCACAATCTTTATCAATATTTTGGCGGCCTGCACATGAGATTCGTGAGCATATAATTAAACCCAAATAATCAAAACCCGATAATATTCCTACTTGAATTTCTCTTGATTTCTACATATTTGTAAACGCCCCTCGACTTACCATTAGGAAACATGGTGATCAAGCTGTTTGTGAGAGCCTGATAAGAGTCGTAGAGCCTTAGATCAATCTTTCTGGCAATTGCTACCCCCTTCATCTTGACCTTGACATACAAAGAGTTTGATGATCCAGTACCAGTACCACTCCTCTGATGATGAGCCGACGTTCGATCTGCATTGTTAATCTGCCCACTCTGATCATTATCATGATGCTGGTGGAGCTGCTTCACCCTCCATGATTTAATGGGTGGCCACCCCACTACATGGTTTTCTTCCTCTTCTTTCCTACATATATCACATTTGAAAACTAATAGTCAGTTATTAATATATGAGTAATGCTACATACATGATATGCACGGGCCTTTCAGGTTTGATCAGTACTGATCATCTTAAACCATCTAATTAATAAATACTGAAAAATTAATCAGTTGGACAGATGGATTTGAAACATGATATATTGCTTGTAATTACTTTAACAAAATAGAAGTGAGCTTTTAGATATTTTTAATTGGGTGCCAATTATAAGTAGTTTTATTCTAGGCAAATTAATTCATAAATTCAAATATATATATATATATATATATGTAGAACGTTTCTTTTTTCTTCAAAAGATTTTCCCATTTTACCAAAGGCCTGTGACCTGATTGATATAACCCCCAGCCTCCAAAATGGAGGCCTGGAATTCGAAACCCCCCTCCCCTAAATGTATAAAAAAAAAAAAAAAAAAGATTTCCCCCTTTTAGCATGGGTAAGCATTACAAAACTTTTCCTTCAATACTTTACCATTAATCTTAATTATTGACATTTGTTTAGGTGAAATAAACCAATATATTCATCAAGTCCGATTAATTTGTGATTAAATTAATCTTGTTAACGGGAGTGGAGATACAATTTTGACCATGAAGGATGCATGGAACCTTAAGGGCTCGTTTGGGTTCAAGGATGAGATGATTTTATATAAAAATTAAAATAAAATATTGTTAAAATATTATTATTATTTTGAGATTTGAAAAAATTGGATTGTTAATTATATTTTGTGTAAAATTTTGAGAAAGTTGTAACGATGAGATGATATAAGATAAAAACATTCTCTAAATCCAAATGAATCTTAAAAATGTTCTTTGCTGAAAAAAACAAAACAAAACAAAACAGCAGTCATAACTCAGACCGGAAAATGTAAATATAATTAATAAAGATAATGTTTTGAGTTGATTATTTTTTCCTGGTTCCATGTTTCATATAATATTAAGGAAAATTGAAATGAGAATAGGACACCAAAATATTGATAATTGGGAACGTCGAACTACAATATGTTATATTGCCAATAATGTATATAACAAATTAAAACACATATAATTAACTGCAGAAAATCACGGCGGAACCACTTGGAGATCAATCGGCCGGGGCCACCCAACATCTCTTATCGATCCCTGAAGAATAATATATAATATTCTTGAAACTAAATGATTCGATCTTATATAACAATATTAAGATTTTATAAGTGGAATTAGCATTCTTTATTGAAAAAGCATATATATATATGCATGATATATGTCTTATATATGTTCCTATATACATTAATGCATTAAAAGAAAATCGATTGCATCATTAGCATGTATATATTGATCATGCATGGATAAATGAATTAGCGCGCGTACAGATCACACAAATATATGAAAATATTATTCCAAGATGTAATATTTATGGCTCAGCACCTTTGAGAACACACAGTACACACATTTATATATAATAACTAATAAGCTAGAAAGATTTCAATATTTTAAAAATAATGATAAAATTCAGCTAAAACTAAAGATTATTCACGGCAACATATAAGTGAAAATTCCAATAAAATCAACATATAAAAATTAATTTACTTGTCGAGGATGTGAGGCTTCTTTTCTCCTTTCCGATCATCGTCCTCGTTTGGCTGGCCATTCCACAACGTCAGGGGGAAGGTTGTGATCTGTGGTAGGTCTCCAAAGGCTTCCTCAGAACTACGTTTGTTTTTTACCCATTTTTCGCCTTTCAAACAACCGCTGCTATAGCTCCATGGTTCAGGGGCAACTGGTTCATTCAGTACTTCAAGCTCGTAATCATTTAGGTCGAACCCTTTCAGTTTCAGTGGACTGTGAACTGGAAGGGCCAGGCCAAGTTGGAGCTCCATCGATCTCATACATATGACAAAGCGGAAAAATCAACGTCGTAAGGTTCAGGAAATTATATGGAGGAAAAGGCTAGCTAGCTAGACATGGGGCTCTGCAAGGTGAATGGAGATTCCATTGGGAGGGATTATGAAGTACTTATATATATATGAGTGTATATATATGTGAGAGAGAGAGAGAGAGAGAGATGAAAATGACCATTGTCATCTGGTAGAGAGGAAGTTGGGGACAGCATGGAAGTTGGGTCGGCTAAAAGACTAGCAGTGATATAGACAGGCGAGGAAAGGGTGCACCAACGTGCCGAGATTGCCTTAGCCCACCCTCTCTTTTAGTCTGAACCATCTGATCTGCCCCCGCATTCACCAACCCTCTCTCTCTCTCTCTCTCTTGTTGGTTATATATTTGTGATTTTAATTAGTTTAGGAAAATCCTTATTAGCCTACATGCATGATTCTTCAGAGGTATAATGAATCAAAATATATATTTTTCTTTAAACCAATTAATTCGGCTACGTACACATGATAATATGATTAATTAGGAACTAGCCTTTGTTCCTCATAATTCCCTACGAACTGGAACAGTACAATTGTTTAGGCAAGAAGCATTCTACACGATTTGTTCAATTTTCGGGAAAAATAATATATACAAGTTCTAAATATACAAATCTTACACAAATTCTTATTAAAAAAATAGATCTCATCATAAAAAATTGTAAAAAACTCACTTTGATTTTATGGAGCGTACATTTTTACAAAAGTCTTTACAAAACTTGCACATTTGAGCTTCTACATGTCATTGCTCTTTATTAAAACTGCTACATATCTGCTTAACTAGCTATATCGCATCTACTCGCGTGAGTGCTAGCATATAACCAACGAACCGCTAAAGAAAGAAACTTGACGAGCCACACATTTGGATCGGTTGGCATTTATGGTCTGGCAGCTGCGCGCTGCTGCTACGTACATGGACATTATTATAATCACCTGAGGTCCTAAACTAGTACTCGTACCTCTAAGTTACATCGATATTTGTAGACAAGATGATAAATATTCCAACTTTTTCTAAAGCTAATTGACATGCCAGCTGGTATGTCATAATTAAATGGATAAACTCTTTGATGATCTGAGCTCGTGAAAGTCCAACTATTTAGCATTTTTCTAGCTGGCCGTCTCTCAATGTCAGGCGTCCTGAGCTTGCTCAATTCAGTCATTAATTCCTTCACGTACAAGCACTCAATAAAAGTTTAAACCAAGTGGGCCAATAATGAAAGAAAGTTTGACCTAAAGTATTGCTATATATATATATATAGTTGTATTCTTCATTAGTTGGTTGTTGCGTACGATAGTAAAGCTGGTGAGAACCTACTGACCACAGCTTTGTAGGAAGTCCCGATTCTTCAACCAAAAATGTATGAACCCGTCCACCTTAAATTATAACTTATTATCATGGTGACTGACGTCAAAAGATATATTCTCCTTTTATATCTATTTCTTTATAATACTTTATAGATGCACTTATAATTACCAATATTATCAATATTTATTATATTAAAAAACCAACGGTGATACAACTGTTAAAGCAGTCGAATCTAAAATTGTCAGTTTTCTAGGTTGATATTTTCGATAGGATTATGACAACTATATATATATGAACCAAAGTGCAAATCACGTTTCGGTTTCACTATTAATGGGATATATCAAATAGTTTGCACATGATTTCAAACTATAAACATGTCCAGTGTGTCGGCAGAACCCCGTCAACAGAGCATCATGATGAGGCATTTCACGAGCCTCCATGCTAAAACATTCCGTTGATCTTCTTTATTATTTAATGTTTTTATATACTTTAAAATACTGACGTTTTTCAGATCAAAATAATGAAAATTCTTCTTGTCGGAGTTTAATTATACAATTAATTAATCTAAGCCAATAACAGGGGGGAGAGAGAGAGAGAGAGAGAGAGAGAGAGCTCAGGAGGGGAGTGGGGGGATATTATGTCGGAGACAAAGAAGCCAACAACATATTATACGTTTGGTATGTGTTCGTTTGTGGCTCCAAATTGGAAGTGCAGGCGGCCTCTGCTCGCTGTTCCAACATAGCAGGAAGCAGCAGCACTTGTGTAGAACAGGGGAAAGGGTACGTGCACCTCGTGAAGTGCACGTGATGGTCGGCTAGGGCATGACATGCGAGGTGCCGCAGAACCCACACCGGAGGCCAGGCTGTTCCATGATATATATGATCAGAAGACACCTAGACCACCTTAATGATCTGTACATGCATGACACGATCCCAAGGTTCTCACCGTGATCCACTACTGGTGGAACCCAACTCCAGCATCGAGTTGAAAACCCTGATAATTATTGTCCCCCTTAACTGCCACTCATAAATTCAAACCCATAAAATAGGTTACATGAACAAGACTACCTTGTCATTCATTGAATGTTAATGGACTTTCAGACTCGGTAGGTGGCAGATCGAGGACCACTGAAGTATATATGCCTCTCGTAATCAATCGCCCGATTCTGTATGCAACATGCATGCTTGATGCAATGGACCTTTTCAACATAAATCGTAATCAGATCACTAGTGATAGAGCATCTTAAGTGGCCTGTTCATTGTTTTCTAATTTAGTAATTCAGATTCTATCTTTAATTTCAAGCATTTCTGAAATGCAACATGCAGAAAAGATTGAAAGAATATAAACATATAAGAGGAATCATTGCATGACGTTACATGTGCTCACTTCTGATAGGATAGAGAGTACTTCAGAGATAAGAACTTGTGCAAAGCATTGATCTTATCCGATGGAATGGAGCGGCCTCCAAGAGGCCAGAGATATATTATATACAGTGAAACTGTAAAGTTTCATCGATCCCCCCCATTCACGAAAAGAAATTAGACAGGCACTATGCCAATTAGATCCCACACCGTCTCTCTATTTCTGGACCATTGATGTATCATGTCCCTTAAATTAGTTACCAAGTGGATATATGCGCAAAGGCATCCGTGGGAACGTGGGATCACCCAAACATAGCTTCTTGTCGTTAGGTCTATTTCCATCTTTACCGGTGGGGCAACCTTTGGCTTCTTCAAAGTTTAGCATTGACAATATGTTCATATCATGATCTTGAACCCAATTAGTTGTAGCACTTAAGACCAGGAACCCATGTGTACTCGTCTCAGACTGAAAGACCCACCATGTTTAATTGTTTCGATTGATCTGCTTGCATGATAATTCCCCATTTTTCAAAGTCCAAGATTAAGATTAAGTTTTTTTTTTTTTAATGTTCAAAATGCATGTAGTCCTTCGTTATATAATGAGATTCTTTTCATCATTAGTTCGTTTAATTCCTCGCAACCAGCCGCAAAGAAGGTCACGTCGCTGAGTGGGTGTTGGGGCACCAAGCTCTGCTGCTGACAGACATGATTTTCTTTCTTTTTTTTTTAAACATCATTTTTCTTGGTGAAAATTAGTTCGTCCTTACTCCTCAGTCATCTTTCCGCGTTGAAATAGTTCTTTTTTTAATCTATACTCTTACCAGCTTCTTTCATTGTTTCGTACAACGTTCAACAATAATCATGATTGAGCATTTGAACTGGACCCATCTATCCTTGAGATACCGCGATTTCAAGAGTTATTTTGACCAAAAACTCGGAATATTCTTATGAACACGAAAAAAAAAAAAAAAACAGACGTAATGAAATGGCTTAACAAAAATTTTCGTGTTGTTGGATGTGCGAAACCAGTTCGAGACTTTTGTGTCAGTGTCAAGATGCATGTTGGTCGTCATGTACTGTACGTTAACAATTAACATCGATCTGAGCTTTATTGCTAGCTAAATGATGTTGTCTTGCTATGGTGATGAGCTTAAATCGCGGGGCGGTGATAGTCATGAACTTCTGACCAGTCCTCAAAATTGTTAACCTACTTTAGGCGAAAAGTAGGAAAATAAAATAAAAAAATGGAACGAAGGAAGAGGAAAACTCATGAGTTTCGAAAAGAAACTTAAAAAAATAAAGAAAGAAAAACCTAATGGTATGTTGCGTCAACACAACACCATGGAACACGTGAATTCAATGATTTAAACTCAAATATACATGCATTAACATTATAATACCATTACAATAGATCATGAATAATGATATAATTCTAATTATTTTATTATTCATTTTACAACCAACTAATTTAATAATCACACTTTAATGGATTTTTGTACTGAAATTACTGAAAAAATAAATAACATTATTTGGTTAAAGTTATTGACATCGAATTGATAAAATGATTTTTTTTTAAATTCCGAATACAAAAGCCGAATCGCTAGTTTATTACTGAAAGAGCCAGATACGAAACGGAAACACTATTTAATTATTGAAAAAGCCTTGTAAAAAAGGGTTGACATGATGACTTGGGCCTTAATTAAAAATTATTGACCAAGGATACCTTTAAGATTTAAGATTGACAACTGACTGAGTAAAACAGCTATAGCTTGGTCCACGTAATTTTGTTGGACCCGGCTTCGATTTGTTTGGGCCAAGAGCTGCATCTAAATCCAATTAACGTTGGGAGTTGGGCCCACAAACTTGAAATAGATTTTCAGACACGTTTTTTGGTTTTCTTTGAAAACAGAATCTCGGATCATTGTTACGCGTTTTATAGCTGAAGATATGAGATATTTGCCGTGAAAATCCAATAGATTTAGCTCTAAGAAGACCTTTTTCTTTTCTAAATTATTTTATATGTTCAGAAAACTATTTATTTATGTTTTGAAAATAAAATCATAAACAAAACTTGGAAACAGTCATTCAGATTTTGGAGCGTTGGATCATGGATGCAGTCTCTTAAAATACGCTAGTGTCGTGTATTTTTCTTTGTAAAAAATAAATATAAAATTTAGAAAAATAATAATAATAATTTTTAATACTTGGAACGACGGATTCAATTTCCGAGTCAGCTTTGAAAGAGGACATTCCCTAGAGCGACCGGGAGGAGGGAGAGAGAGAGATGTCTTTGAAGGCGTCGAGTTCGTCCAAGTATCCGATACTACCAGTGTCGGATCCTCCACGTGACGAAGAGAGAGACAAACTCCTCAAAGGGAATGAGATGCTTTTCCAAGGGTCTGCCATGACCAAACGAGGGGCCTACGCTGCGATCTCTTACATGTCTTGCGCAGGTATATATCTCCAATACATTATGAAAGAGCAATTGACCTTTCTGTTTTATTATTATTGCGATTTTAATCCATCTAATTTATCTCGGAGTCTGAACATTTTTTGCATTTGAAAGAACTTTAAATGTCAATCTTGTTCTGGTTTCAATTAATTTCTTTATCTCGTCAAAAATTGGATGCAAAGTTGGTGAGAAATGAGTTTCCACATGTCATGCCGAAATCCATGATGGGACGCTGAATTTGATATACGGAAAGTCACTGTCACTTGGTTCTAAATTTGCTATGTTCCATATGTTTATATGCATCTATTCACGGAAAATGTACGGAAGGTATATGTTATACTTGAAAGAACTTAGTGTGTAAATAAAAGTTTTATGCCATTTTGTGCGATTCTCCGGTACCGTATGTCTCTCTTTCCATAGTATGTCACCATGAATATATTTTTTTGATAAGTGTATGTTACCGTGAATATATCTAGCAGTGGGAAATTATTGAGATACATCGGGTTTTACATTTGGGTTTTTTAATTGTTTTCCATCTGCTCTGCAGTGCTCTTGATATTGTTCAACAAAGCAGCTCTTTCATCCTATAGCTTCCCGTGCGCAAATGTTATCACACTCTTTCAGGTATTTAGTTTCTTGCTATTCTTTGTCTTTAATCGTTTATAGAATGCTACAACTGATGAAATGAAATAACGTTTCTGAAGCAGCCAAAGTATCATATTCTGTTTTCCCTTTTTGGTAATTTTTTAATGGATTGCTTACGGACTTAGTACTTAATAAACTGTGCATCATTCACTCTGATCATTTAGGCCACTAGTTTTTCTTGGATTTTGCTTAGGTTGCTTATCCTAGCTCAATTAGGCCGCTGCTCAAACTCTTGTGCTAGAGTGCGATGCAGTCCTCAAAACTTTTTCATGGTTTGTCATCTTCTCTGACACCTTTGTTAGATCCCCTCCCACGCTCCAACCCCTAGAGATTCTTTATGTAAATCACATTGGAGTTAAGTTTCACCTAATAAATTTCCCAGATTCTGCTCCAAAAATGTTGCAAGACTTGGCGTGATGAAGAACTTTGTAACTCGTCAGCATTGATATTCTTTTTTACTCCAATTACTTCTGTTTCTATTTTTAATTAATACACTCCTTTCTCTCTCTCTCTCTCTCTCTAAAGAAAGTAAATGGTTTGTGCTGATTTTCTTTCAGATTCACCAGGTAGGCATTGCAGTTTGAATTGAAGAATTGTTTGTTCATGGGCCCTGTAAAAAATTATATACATATTATTGTATCTCGTGTCCACTGCAGATGATATGTTCATGTTGTTTTCTCTATGCAATGAGACGCTTGAAGATAATTTCTTTCGCAGTAGGTGAATCTTTGGACGTGTCTGGTAATGCCACAGCATTTGTACCACTAATGACATTAAGGCATACCCTTCCTCTTGCAGGAGCATATTTGCTTTACATGGTATGTATTTCATAATGCTGAAAACTTCCTTTTGGTGGTTGAGTCTTTAGCACAGTGTTTATTAATAATTGTTAATATCTACTTTTCCACTACCTCTCCTTGAAAGCTAGCCACTATGGAGTCTGTCCGTGGAGTAAATGTTCCCATGTACACCACCCTCAGGCGGACTACTGTGGTATTTGCAATGGTTGTGGAGTATATTCTGGCAGGGCAGAAGTACACACCTTCTATAGTTGGAAGGTAAAAGGCTCATTATTATGGCTATTTGCAACTGTTGTTGGTCTAGCTGCTGTTTTGAGTCCACAAAACAGAAAAATCTTTGAGTTGATGCATCTAGGAACTTTGCTCATAAATATTAACTGCATAACTTACTTGGTTGTCAAGGCCCAAAGGTAGTGTGTAGCCCTGTGCATAATCTGTGAACATATTTAATTAAAGATCAGGTATTACTAACAAGAATTCGAAGATGATTAAAAGAAAAGCCTATGATTAAGATCAAGATGTGCTTTTTAATAGATGAGAAGCCCCGTTCCACAATTATCAATACTGGTTTAGTCTGCCATGCTCTATTTTCTTTGGATTAATTGTCGAACTGGGCTTCTCGTCTCTTAAAAAACACCCCCACCCCCTTCTATTGACCTGTGTCCAAATCTTTATTTTCGAATTCAAACTTCTCGGGCATCTTGCTAGACTGATGTTATGTTTTATAAGCATCAACTCCGGGTCGTTTATAAAGCCTTGTGTTACCAGGACCAGATGTGAGCCATTTTTACTTGAATGCCCAATTTCCGAATTCCTATATTTAACTGGAAAAAAATATATATTTAAGGATGTTATCAGTGTTGGATTGATTGTTCTTGGTGCATTTATTGCGGGAGCTCGGGACTTCTCCTTTGATGGCTATGGCTATGCTGTTGTTTTCTTATCCAACATCACCACGGCAATATATCTCGCAACCATAGCCCGCATTGGTAGTACTATAACCCCCTTTTTTGTATTCTCTCTTTGCTAGCTTTTGCATCTTTTGTGAATATTCACTGGCATTTTCTTCTCAGGGAAATCCAGTGGTCTGAATAGCTTTGGCCTTATGTGGTGCAATGGTAAGCTAACAATTCCTAACCTGAATTTTCCATTTGAATCAAGTAATGTGATTATTCAATCAATTTATGACACACAATTATATTTCTCCTATCACAGGAGTAATATGTGGACCAGTTCTGCTGTTTTGGACATTTATTCGTGGTGACTTGGAGATTACAATTAATTTCCCTTACCTGCTCTCACCTGGCTTTTTGGTAGTTTTTGCACCTCAGTGAAATTTCATATATATGTACTTCATGATTAAAGTCATCTCGAGTCTCCTTAATGTTCTTTGACAATGTCAGGAGGGTCCAATTTTTTTTCCTGTCTATACACCAATATATCTGGCTTTTCATCCTTGAACAGCAAAAATGATTTATGTTTTTTCTTTTTTGGTTCTGGTAGCTTAGTTTTTTCAAACTATCCTCTGTGCTACCTGCATAGAAGGTAAGTGCATTAGCATTTTGTCGGAGCAAAATCTTCATGCAATATGTCATATTTTTTTAATGGTTCATTGATTTATTTCCAGTAGGAAATCATTTCACTTTGTATTAAGCTTGAGATGATTGAATCTGCCGTGCTCTTTTTTCTTTGGAGCAATTAAAATCTCTCGCTTGTGCATTGGTTTTGTAAACTATTACTTATAGTATTGTGTGGTGTGCTTGGACATCCCACAGGATCTTTTCATCGCCTTAAGCAATTAACGGTTTGAGTTCATTTAGGCTAAGTCTCAAAGTTTAATGTCGTAGGTGTTTTATGCCATTACTTGTTTGAAGGATTTCTAGAACCTTGATACATTATATTTTCAATTTATTTGGCAGGCTGTGTTGCTTTGTTCGTGTGTAATGGCTTTCTTCTTGAACTATAGTATATTTCTGAACACAACTCTCAATTCAGCACTGACACAGACGATTTGTGGGAATCTGAAGGTTTGTTTTACCAGCTTTTCCTGGCACCCAGTTTGCAGCTTGGGACATGATGGTGTTGTATGGTGCATACAGTGGTGCATTATTTCTGAACTGTTTGAACCGTGCCAGGCCATTTATAGAGGGTCCAACCAGTTGATTTTTTAAGAGGAGTGCTATATCAACCAAAAAAATAACACAAAAGTAACTCCACAAATTGACGTGGATTCATCTGATCCTTTAGATCTACTTTACAAGAAAACAATTTTATAATCTGACGAATCACATCAAGCCATGTCAGTTTGTTGGATTGCTTTTGTGTAAATCCCTTTGTGGCTAGAGTATTTCCCAAATTTTAAATTAACATGGTCAAATGCTTTCAATGTATCTTATTATAACCCTTTCCCTTTCAATTTTAATTATGCACCGCTTGTACTGCTATGCTGTTATTAAATATTCTGTGGTCACATCATTTCTACTGATTTTCTGAAAATTGATGGTTGTTGGGTTCTTACAGGATCTTTTTACCATTGGGTTTGGCTGGATGGTTTTTGGCGGGCTTCCATTTGATGTCGTGAGTGTCATTCTACTAATCAAACCACTCATGCTGAGAGGGCACATTTTGTATATAATATTTCTTTCTTCTTTCCCCTTATTGCTCCTCTAATATAAGGTAATGTTTTCTATCTGCAGTTTAATGTTATTGGGCAACTTCTCGGTTTTCTTGGCTCTGGTTTGTATGCCTACTATAAGCTCGTAGGGAAGTAACTTATCAAGCTGTTTCATGGCCACTCTTTTCATTGGAGATAATGAGTTGCTGCTCCATTGTTTTCTCCTCCAATTCTTGTTTGATTGGAAGGTGAGATTTACAGGTATGAAGACTGGAGATTTTGGCTGATCCGATTTTTTTAAGGGAATCAACGCCTTCTTATTCTGATTTAGTTTTTCCATAGATGGTTAGGTGTTAGAAGCTAAAACAGAATTTGTGTGTAGTTGCAACCCCATGCTGATATGATGCGTCCAAATGTACACTACATACCATGTCTGTCTTTCCCCCCCCCCCCTTCCTTGGTCCGTTGTTTTACTACTGCTAACATCAAATAGGCAGAAAATCTGGGAGAAACAGATGGTTAGAATATCCGAGTTTGACTAAAAATTGCGGTAACTTCAGTTTATTAGATCATACTTCCAGTCCAGTAACAAATGCTACGGTGTTTTGTCACTATCCCAGGTTGATTCTGTATAGCCAAAGCGTTAATGTTCTTATAACCTCCTCTAATGGCATGCCGTGGGATGCAATTAGACCAAGGGGGTACCATACAGGGCCATTTTTTAGGCTTTTGTGTCTTGTCCTTATAATAATATGTACCAAAAAGCTAAATTAAGATGAAGATGATTTAAGGAAGGTATATTCTTTTTAGTAAGAAAGCTATTTAAAAATACACATACATTGTAGGGACTTGTTTTGGGTTTTGTTGTTTTGTTAGAATCGAAACCGTTGGGAGGGAATGCGTCCTTTTTGACCTTTTTATCGGACACATGTTCTTCATCCAATGGATCCAATTCATTGGTTATGATCTCTCATGAACCAATTCCATGCTTGAAATGAAAACTATTGATTGGTCATTTGGAGTCATCAATTTGAGCAAGAACTGGGGGCTTTTCCATTGAAATCATTAATATGCTTGTAAAGGTACGAGTGTACTTTTCAACAAGATGTACGTGTAACGTGTTAATAGGGCCTTATTCCGGAAAGAAAGATTTAAGATAGAGCGACTTTCACGTTAGAACTGTGGAACATATGGGAACAATTTGGATTACGCGACAATGACACAGAGAGCCCTGCTTTACAAGTCACCGATTATTGAAGACAACACTGTTCGATTATTCACATACAAACAAATCATTTTCATCCACCAAGACCGGTATGCAAGTCCCGGACGAAGATATTTTATCCTTTCTACGAAATCTAATACTTCATAGAGCTAGACAGTTGCCACCTTTACTCTGACCCGTAATTGCATACACATGCATATATTCGGCATACATCACTCTCGAGAAATTGAAACTCGAAAAGAAAATTGTCGCTTTGTGTTTTCAATTAATCCCTTGCTTCAGTTTGTAGCAGTTTAAAATAGATACGAGTGTTTAGAAGGAATCATCTTTGAATTCGTTTTCTTCTTTAGATGCTGTTGTTTTCATTTTATTTTGTTTTTGTTTTACCCGCTCGTACTTCTTTTTATGCATGTTCTTGGGTGAATTGAATTCACACATGATTGCCAGCCTATCATTGTGTTCTTTTTACCCTATATATTATAATTTGTGTGATCCTCACGCAGCTTACAAAATGTTTCACGACATGTCAATCTGCTCATTAACAAACAGAAAAAAGAAAAAGAAAAATGGGTACATTTCAAAAGTCATGCATCGTTAACCACTTAATATTATGAAAATATCATTTGATTTGATATAGGACTTACAGGTAAATATCCACTAAAAGATGCACTATTATTGTCTTTTATGTGTCTTGGAAGTCAAGTTACAATTATGTTATCATACAAGGCCTTTGATGCTACTATAGAGTGGGGTTTATGCTCAAATCATATTTCTTACGGTGCAATGGAAGTCTTAATACAATTAAATACTGGAATTTAAAAACATAGATTAGGCTAGACTAACGTCTAGTTTTTCTTTGTTTTTTGGGTTGTTGTTTTCCATAAGAAGGGTCCCGACTCCCTTTCGGTTTGAGGCTTTGAGCCTTTTTCTGTTTTTACCTGCTTAATAGTTGCCACACCACGAGACGAAAAAATAAATGATAGAAAGGACGAGTTCCAGGCCAGCGGGTTAGAAAATGACGGTGGCCACTGGCCATAGTTTCTACAGTGCCTTGCCCCGCAACATTGCGTTTTAGTAAATATTACTGTTTATAGAAAATTAATTATGAGAAAATCAGATTTTCTTTTCTTTTTTTTTTTTCCATTTTTTGAGAGATATTTTCAGTAAGATTTGTAAATTTTTCTCTCGGTGTTATGTTCTTCTAGAATATTAGGAGAATGCAATTTGTTGAGGGTTTGACTTCCGGTTATCCTACCCATTCCTAAATATTAGATGCCCACAACCTCAACCCAGGTCCATTGACTAAAGAGCTCAGCTAAAAAAATTAGTACGTCTTTTAATTAGAATTTTTTATGAACTAGTTATGGTACAAGTCTTCACGGGGTGTATAATTTTCGGGTTTTGTAAAAAAATTATGGGATCTTTTTTTTTTTTAGTCGAGAATCTGTGCAAGACTTATATATTTAAAACTTGTAGAAATCAATACTCTTGAATTAATTCTCTAGAAGCTCGGTTTTTGTATGGTAGATTTGTTTCTATAACAATATTAATTATATTGTCCTTTTTAAAAACTTTTGATTTTACCCGCAACATAAAAATTTGAATTTTTCCTTAAATAGAATGTGGAAGTCTTGAATTTATGTTTCCTCCTGATATTTATGAGTGAAGTTTGGTGTCATTGAGAATTACCAACAAGGAAAACACTAATGATTAGTAAGTATTTTTAAATGATTCTCCCAATGATTCTTACCCACTCACTTTTTTATTTTTATTTTTATTTTCTTACTTAATGATTAGTAAGTATTTTTAAATGAGATTGTGAGTTTTTATTTTAAATATTTAAAAGAATTGAAAAAATACATAAAAAATTAAATTGAATTCTCGATGGACAGTCTCGAAAGTCACTTTTGATTGCTCTGGCCCTACCAACAAATTTAAGGAAAAAGCTTGTATCCCCTCTCGTGTGACCGCTCAAAGTTACTGTTGGTCCTTTTTTTTTTTTTTGTAAGTTAATGATTAAAGAAGTGATTTTAAATATATTTGTATATTTTTTGATTTTTTAAAAATATATAAATCTATTAAAAATGTGAAAAGAAAAAAAAATACAAAAAAAAAAAATGTGCATAGCAGTCAGCTTCGTCATTCCAAATTCAATACAGTTCTTTTATGTACAGTCGATATGCAGTTAGTTTGCCATGTCCCTTTCAAAAAAAAAAAAGTTTGCCATGTCAGAGTTAAAGAAAAAGAAAAAAAGATAGAAGCAAAGAAACCTGAAACTGAAATAAAAAAGAAAGAAAGTTTCTCAACATTGTTTAGGAAAGCTGCAATCTTATTAAGTTTCCCGAACCTCCCACTTTGAAATCTTTTTAAGGCAATGATAAGAATATTTGGAGCTTTTTTTACAGTAAGAATATGGGTGAAAATCCTTGCAAACTTTGGGTTGCCCATTTAAAATGGGTTTGAAACTCACATAGCAAGCGCCAACCATTATGATGGCCTTTCTCCAACAAGTAAGCAGCAAGTGGCCCAGTGAATGTAAGACATTGCAAAACCACATTGGTAATGGCAAAGCAACTATTTGCACAATTTAGAAATCTACAAGGAGGAAATCTAGGCTTCTCCAAATTGAAAATCTTAGAAACTCATCATATGGAAAAAGAATATTTTTATGGCTGCTTGATAAACTTAGAGATTCCACGAGAAGAACTAATGCAATTGCTGATAACTTTTTTACTGCAAGACTAGAAGTTGAATTTACTCAGATGGTTGAAACTTGCAATTTGTCTTATGCCCAGATTTCTAGTGTACTTCTTGGCACTTTTACGAATAGTAGTGAATGGCCTTGCAGCGAGAATGTTCTTGGTGGCGAGATTGCCGTAGTTGGCACAAACGAAGCTGTTGTCCATGAGAACACTGGGCATTGGAGATGGATCAGAGCGGTCTCCTGCTACTTCGAAATTTACGCCGACCTTAAAATACTTCTAGGCCATATTCTTCACCAGGTGGAGCAATTCTACAACAATTACAAAGATGGTGAATATAAACTGAATGAACCAATTTAGGTCTAGAGGCACCACAAAGAACGAACCAATTTACAAAGATGGTGAATATAATCTACGCCGATGCCTCTTCAATCCTAAAGTTTATCATGGACACAATCACTCCTTTTTTTTCCTTTAATCAAAACGAGCAACGAATCAATAACTTAGACTACTAAAGAAACGCAAAGATGAGAGAGAGAGAGAGAGAGAGAGAGAGAGAGAGAGAGAGTTGAAGATTTGGGGAGGGAGAAAAACACGGACAAGAAGGAGGGAGAATCGAAGAATTGGGAGAAATGAAATTAGAGATGAAACAGTACATTTTTATTTTTTCATTTCACGTAAGAGCGTGCTTGCATTAGGCGACTGCATATATAGCTTTTTTTTCAATTCAATAACTGTTATTATTGTCCAATCAATTTTCAATGGATAAATTAAATTAAAAACAATTCAGTACAGTGCTGAATGGTCATTCGACCCGAATGGCCCACTGGATCAAGATTGAAAATTCTGGAGGGCCCCACGTGAAGAGACACCGGCCCATAGGCAAAGGGTCTTCAATCTTCAATGCAGTGGAGTGGATGTACGTGCATCCCCCCTCTGCGTTTTCCTTTCACCGAACTTCCTAAATATCTCTTCCATACTCTCTCTACCTCCTCTTTCGGGTTTCAACCCTCGAATTGAAAGTCTTTCTGCCTTCTGCAACTCTCCTCTCTATCTCTCTCTGTTTATTTTCATTTCTAATTCGTCGACGCTTCGCTTTCTGTAAGTTCCTTTTTTTCTTTTTTAACCTTCGAAGGTTTGTTTGGTTTCTTAGAGAACGATTTGTTATTATTCTTCTTGTTGTTTTTTCCTGAACTTCTTGGTTTTGCATCCATCTCTATGTATAATGATTGCGAGGGGATGAATTGGCTCTAAGTTTTTTCGTCAATGAACTCCTCAAAAGCGTATGAAATTTTTTTTAGATAGTTAGGGTGAAGATTCTGGACTTTTTCTCCTGTTTCTCAGCATACAAACAGTGCTGAGCTCAGTTTAGACGCGGGTGTTTAGCTTTCTTTATATGAAAAATCCTTTCCCATCGTATAATTCGTTTTGATATTTGTCTTGTAATTACTGATCGGATTTGCTGGTAAAAACTAAGACTTTGTTCGACAATCAAATTCATCTTGCTTTATATCAGATTAAGGAAATGGCTAAACAAATTGTTCCCACACAACCGGACGCTTCTTTTGACTTCGAGCTTCTTGAAGATGATCCTGACCACCCTAGAACAACCGTGGTGGCCTCGTCAAGCCGGAAAAGCTCATGGATTGAACCTGCGAAATTGAGACTTCGACACAGAATCGGGAGGGGCCCTTTTGGGGATGTTTGGTTAGCAACTCATCATCAGTCAACCGAAGACTATGACGAGTTTCATGAAGTGGCTGTCAAAGTTTTACATTCAATCAAAGAGGATCACACGAGGGCAGTGCTGGATAAGTTAGAGGATTTGCTTTTCAAATGTCTAGGGATAGGAGGTGTTTGTTGGCTACATGGGGTTTCAGTTATGAGTGGAAAGGTTGAGTTTCGTAGTTGTATTTGGATTTGATGCACTATAGGGAGATTATATTGTCTGACTTTTCAAGTTTGGTAAAGAGTGATATTCTTTTCTTTTCCTTTTAATTTGTTATATTACAGATATGCATCGTTATGAAATTCTATGAGGGATCAGTTGGTGACAAAATGGCTCGCCTTCAAGGGGAGAAGCTTTCATTGCCTGATGTTTTAAGGTGAGTGGGGTCCGGATTGGACAGGAAATATGCTTTTATTGTATTTCTACTTAATGAGTAAAATAGCGAAGAATTGATGTTCAGTTCTGAGTGTATGCTGCTGGTTACAGGTACGGTATTGATTTGGCTGAGGGAATTCTTGAACTGCACTCAAAAGAGATCTTGGTGCTTAACCTTAAACCTTCTAATGTGCTCCTTAATGAAAATAACCAAGCTTTACTAGGAGATGTTGGTATTCCTTATCTACTGCTTGGTATTCCATTGCCAAGCTCAGATATGGCTCGCAGGCTTGGATCACCGAACTATATGGCTCCAGAACAATGGCAACCAGAAGTAAGAGGTCCAATATCCTTGGAGACTGATTCATGGGGATTTGGTTGTTGCATTGTTGAGATGATTACTGGTGTTCGGCCTTGGCGTGGGAGATCAGTGGATGAAATTTATCATTCAGTTGTCAGAAAGCAAGAAACACCATATATTCCTGGTGGCCTTCCTCCTCTACTGGAGAATGTTCTTAGCAGTTGCTTTGAGTATGACTTGAGGAATCGTCCTTTGATGACCCACATACTGCATGTTTTTAGAAGGTAACTCTCTGTTCTAAAGTTGCCGTTGGACTTAGCTGCCAGAAACTGCTGTCATGTTGTATTTAGTCTTGTTCATTGGTTGGGATGTATGACTTGCACTAATTCAAGGACAGCTTATACCCAGTCTGTGGCTCTGTGATAATTTTGATTGGCTGAACAAGTTTATGAATAAGTAGAGGTCATATGTAGATGAAATGATCATTCATATTTTAGACTACACAAGGGCTACTGCATTCAAAATTGTAAGCCTCCAGCCTGGACTTTTTAGATCAGTTAATGAATTCAAAATTGTCGAGGACTAAGATTGTTTTTTCTGCAGTGAAAATCAGCACTGTTAAAGTCAATAATCTTTTAATAGCATGTCCTCCCCGATTGGAGTGTATGGTTAGATCATTGGGCTCAATCTCGTATGAGCACATGACACGTGCTTTGCGGCCAAATAGTCTGTCATATTGTTGCTTCTTTGTGGCTTATATTTGTTAGTCAATTCTATATAGATATTTTGAATTCAAAACTTTTGTCTAAGCAGCTGTCCCCAAGAGAACGGTTCAAGCTCACTGTGTCTTGCTGTGTTCAAGTCGGCCTCCCAGTGTCTAAAGACTAATCAATCTGCCAAATGGAGGATTGAGAAGCAAAGCAAACACTTAAAGAAAAGAAAAACTTTTTATGAGAAGATAAGAATTGCTATGCCCAAAAAATGCACCAGGGAACTATTATTCTTTTTGTACAGTAATATTTTGGCTTCTCATTTTTTCTCCTTGAGATATCTTTCAGATGGTAGTAAATCTGAGTGAGACAAATGAAAGATCTGCCATTCACAACTTTTTTTTTTTTTTTATGTTATTGATGATCACAAAACTTGCAGCTTGAAGAATGCCATCGACAATGATGGAGGCTGGATGGGTCTTGGGAGCATGCCAATCAAGGAAAAATCAAGTATTAACGGTTACACAGAGTGGTTCCTTGCCAAGGATCATCTGCAAGTGGGCGACATGGTGCGTTCCAGAAAGGCACCAAATTCACGTAAACCAGAAAACATGGATGTCCTCGAAGGGACGGTAGTGGGTTTGGAACGTGACACAGATAGAGATAGTTTTGTTTTGGTGAGGGTCCACGGCGTCCATGACCCATTAAGAGTTCCTGTAACAACACTGGAGCGGGTAACATTTGGCTTGGCAGCTGGTGATTGGGTATGCTTGAAGGAAGAAGACAAGAAGCACTCACCAGTAGGTATCATTCATTCTATAAATCGCAACGGCAGTGTGGCTGTTGGATTTATAGGGATGCAAACTCTTTGGAAGGGAAGCTCTTCCGAATTCCAGATGGCAGAATCCTATCATGTGGGCCAGTTTGTTAGACTGAAAACGAATATTTTGAGCCCTCAATTTGAATGGCCTCGTAAAAGGAGTGGGACTTGGGCAACGGGGAGGATTTGGCGGATCCTACCAAATGGGTGCCTCATAGTTAAGTTTCCTGGGATTTTTACTTTTGGAGATGAATGGACCACCTTCTTGGCTGATCCAGCTGAAGTAGAAATGGTTACATTTAAAAAGTGTCCAGGGACGGTGAGGAAGTATCAACACCTGGAGGATTTTCACTGGGCAGTGAGACCACTTCTGATTACATTAGGCTTATTTACAGCCATGAAGCTAGGAATCTTTGTTGGCAAGAAAATGGGGAGATCAAAAGTGAAGAAGCACGAGGCCAGTTCAATACAGACCGACAGTCAATACATGGATGGCCAAAATGCTAGCAATTCTTTGTGGATCCCTCCAAAAGTGGCAAATATGCTTTTCAGAGAAGGTGTTAGCCCTGCTCGGTAGCTGTTGTGCTTAGCTTATATGCCCAGAGTTAAAGTTGGCTAAAGTTCATGCAGGTTAACATCGCTAGTCTGTTAGCCAGTCAGGGTATTTGACTGATTTCCAGCTACAGTACAATAGGAACTAATGTTTCTCTCAAATGTTTATGTATAGCTTCTGCACAGACATGTCTAGCTGTCCATAATTTGTAAAGATTCACTTATGCTAGTCAACTAATTTGCTTTGATTATTAGTAATGTTGGCTGGTTTAGCACATGAAGGTGCCCCCTGTTTTAGATTCTGGAAAACCAAGTACTCAAACTCGGACAGGTTATGAATATAATGGCAATTTGCAGGCACTTAGACTTGCTGATTCTTTGTTGGGGTACTTCCAATGAAGTTAGACTTGGACGGGTTCTTGGCCGAGCGATGTAGAAGAAAATCCCTCATGAACCACGGTGACCTGGGTATTCACTCTAACAATTGTGATATGGGGTTGTGGCCCTGCACATGATTAGGGGCGATGATATGGGTCTCAGAAGATACACTTCAGCATAAAAGCGTCATCTCTCTTGTCATGGAGAGAGAGAGACACTTCTGTACATCCCTCCATTACTTAAATTTCCTTATTCGGCTATCCGCACTATTTATTTCCGATTCCTGCAACGAATGGAAAATCCCATTCAGATTCTCGGGAAAAATTAGGCATATTGATGTTATAAAACCTGCAGGTTTACGTCGTTTTTCTCGATGCTTAAATTTTAATAGGTTTTCGATGGTTTACTTCGTATAAAATCGAGGCATATTGACGTTATAAAATGATAAAATCTACAGGCATATTGTGCGAGGTAGAAGCCTGCCCATTATTGGGCTGCCTCCCAGAGAGAGAGAGAGGTTGCTGGATGATCAAGAGAGAGATTATGCAGAAATTGACCGCTTCAACTCCAGATTCATCATCACATTAACTCATAAAATGAAATTATAATATAAATACCCGCAAGGAAAAACTTTTTTTTACCACAAAACAAAAAATCTAACCTTTCACATATGAACATATTTCGTCAACAATGTCACAATAAAGAAGCGGATCCATATGAATTGGTGCTGTTAGACAATGTCAACAACGTGTGTGCAAAATCTGGCCGCTAGCTTCATAGTCAGTTTACTATTCATGCAATTCCAGCCTCTTGCACAAGCTGCTCTGTCAAAGCTGAAAGCCTTTCAACTCCATATTTAACCTCAGTCAGACATTCACTGTGCCCAACCACATCCATCCCCGTATCGGAGTCATTTTGTGGTAAGACACTTACATCACTATCAGCATCAAGGCTTACGCTAGCTTTATTTAAAAGCTCCCGACCCATATCTATAAGTTTGCTGAGAGCACAAGTTGCAGCCTCAACTTCCAATTGAGCCGCCTCAAGTTGAAGCTTCTCAAGTGCCAAATCCCCAATACCTGCATCACCAATTCTCTCTTGCGCCAAAGCATAAAGCTTCCTCAGATCATTGGCATTTTCATTCATTTCTTCCTTTAACTTTTTTAGATCTTTCTCCCTTGCATCTAATCTCCCAATAACAGTTCTGAGTTCCTCGTCTTTGAGTGTTAGGGCCCTCTGTACAGCCAGCACTTCAATTTCTTTCATTCTTAAGCTTTCTCTGGTCAACTTGAGCTCAGTCTCAACTTGTCTTTTCTGCAAACTAAAATCGTCTGTAGGTTTCTCTAATAGCTGCTGGAGGAACTCGTGGCCCATGTCATCAAATGCACTCACTGAAGTAGAGTTTTCATTCTTAATGGACATGGCCAATTTATTCGTTAGCTCTACAATCTGTTTCACCGCAGTATTAGCTTCAGAGAACTTCAGCTTGACATCATTTAACTCATCTTGCATCAACTGAACATGTTCATCCTTCTCCTTCAGCATAGTTGTGGCTAAAATAAGCCGGTCCTCACTGCTGTTCATAAGCATCTTTAGCTCTCCAATTTCCTGGTTTAATCCCTCCAACTTCTTCCTTGCATTTAAGAGTTCCATGTCCTTCTCCTCCAAGACAAGCTGAAGTGCAGCCTGCTCAGATCTCAAGTGCTGGATTTCAAGCTTAGCCTCCACCGACTCTGACTCTTTCACCTGGAGAATATTATTCATCCTTTCAAATTCTGTGTTTTTTTGGTCTAGCTCTTCCTGGAGCAATGACATGTCCTGGATTGCCTGCTGCAGAGAAGCTCTCTCTTTCTTCAACTCCTCCTGCAACTCTTCCATCAGCTCCTCCTCCATGGATAGGTCCCCTTCAAGCTCCTTCTTTCGAGCTTGTGCAACTCTAAGCTTTACTCTCTCACTCTCTACTTCAATTTGGGCATCTTTCAAACTCACCATATAAGACATAACATTTTTCTTCCGTTCCTCGAGTTCTGTTAGTTGCTTTTCCAACTGGACCTCTTGTTCTTCCATTTTCTGCCAAGAGGATGCCAGAGATTTCTGAGAAGAAACCAACTCGGACCTCACGTCAGCAAGAAGTTTTTTTACTCTTCTGAAATCCTCAAGAGTTTCATCTGTTTCCCTTGCATGTTTAGATGCTTTTTCTGTCACTTTATTCAGTTCTTCCTGGGCTAATAACCACTCCATTGTCCTCTTCTCCAAATTGGCCTCTGCAGCTTTTAGCTTCTCCTCTTCAAGTTTCTTTAGGGTCAAGGAAACTTCTAGTTCTTCTTCTTTCTCCCCGATAGCTTCCCGGAGTCCCTGAAGCTCATATTCTTGTTTCTGAATGACTTCATTGGCTTCATTTAAGAGCTGGATTTTAGATTTAAGTTCAGAATCAGTCTTCGAAGCTTCTTCAGTCTTCTTCACCAATTCAACTCTCAATTTTTCCATTTCCTCTTCTTTTAAAGATAGGGAAGACTGGGCAGTGGCAACCTCCTCGTCTCTCTCCTTGAGTTGAAGCTTTAGATCTTCTATCTGCCTGGCTTGAGAAGCTAAATTACGAGTAGATTTCTTCATCTCCTCTTCTAATTGTTCATACTTACAGTGAGCAGCAGTAATTTCTTCTTCCCGCCGCTCCAACTCCTCCTTTGCACCGTTTAACTGACTGTGCTCCAACAGGACTATGCTTTCAGCATCCTGTAGATCTTCTTCCTTTTGCTTCAAGGCTGACAATACAGCCTGAAGATCAGACTCCAGTACCTCAAGGTTAAGCAGCGGCTGAACATCTTCAGGTGGGTAAGAATCTTGGGTCATCCGTTCTTCCAGTTTCTGCGTCTGCTCAAACAATCTCTCAAGAAGAATCTTTGCAGACTCAGTTGGCCCAATGTCATTAATGCTAATCTTCCTCTTATTTAAGACAGCTCTAACGACCTTCAAGCAATGGCCTCTTCTTTTTGTCGTCAGAAAAGCTAGTTTATCCTGCCTCTTGTTGAGCCTCGAGTAGCATAACTGCAGGAAAAAAATACACCATAGAAATTTGCTTTGCCCTTATATCTGGAACACCCAAGAAATCCTCTTTTCTTTCGTCTCAAGGATAAGTAAAAACATATCAACCCCAAATTTCACATTCACTACCACTCAATCAATTTTTAAGTAGGAAGAGCTCATTAGATCCATTGATATTTCAAATTCTGTAAAGAGCACACAAGCATTAAGTTTACTGTTCACTATAATTACAATCTGCCAAAGCTTTGTCCAAACGCTGGCTAATTTTGTAAAAAAATATTTAGTACATACTGTCATTATTTGTTTATATCGTCTCTTTTTATTCCTTCTCCCCAGTTATTCATTTCCTTTCTTTAAAATCAGAAACCAAATAACAAAATATCATGAAACCAGGAAATACACACACACAGAGGGGGGACGGAGGTTACCTTGGAGCAAATGTGAGAAAAAGTGGCGGTAAGATTGGGGCGTAAGGCGGCAGAGAAGACCATGGCAAACCTCTGCGGGTGCACATCCGTGCTCCTTGCTGATATGAGTTAATATTCCTCTTATCCCTCGCTTCCTCTTTCCATCATATCCATCACCAATCTCACCCAAACAGAAACCACAAGTTTTCCGAGAGAGACGGAAAGATTGTGATGTGAGTAGTGAAAGGAATAGGGAAGGCTTGCAAGTAGAGGAAGGGATTGGATTGGAGGGAAAAGAGTCGGCAAGGCTCCCGTTAGCACAGGACCGCAGGTTTAACTAGTTTCACATGAAAGAAACGAGCCGGAAAAGTCTACTCGTGTAGAAAAAAAAGTGGATAAACGATCCCTACGTGTACTTTATCGGCAATACCCATCGCATTGGTGGAAACTTGTACCTGAGCTGGCACATGAATATAAAGCTTGCTTGGGTGGAAAGGCAGAGGCTCGTGGATGAACCTGGTCCCTGTCACGTGTCATAGTTTCCACCAGGGATTTTTTATTTTTCTTTTTAATAGTTTTTCCTTCCTTAAAAAAAAAAAAAATGGTGTATTATAGAGAGAGTGAAAAAAAAAAAAAAGTAACAAATATTATTTGATTAAATTAGCAAAACTATTGGGCTTTTATTTCTTTTTCGGCTGTCAGCATTATATTGAATCCTTCCCTGTTTCTGAACCCAAGCCCATAAGTTTATTATAAAACTTCTTTCTTGTTGGATCAGAGGTTGGGCTACAAATCCACTGAATGCATATTGCCAAATACAGTAACTTCTTCTTCTTTTTTTCAAGCGTTTGAAAGTTACACCTTTCCACCCATAATTTATTTCTCTTTTCAAGTGAAAGAAGAATATAGAAGTGTTTGAAAAATGTTCTTTGCTTTATGGACGATGTTGAGCATCTGCTCTTTGCATCACTGACGTGATTAACTTACAAAGGAACATGCTAAGTGTCCCAATAGTAGGTTTCGATAATGGGTCTCGACCTTTTTTATAATTTAATAATTAAAAAAATATTTTTAATAATATTGTTATTTTTCAAAAAATATTTAAAATGATTAAAAAATCACATAAAAAAATACACTTGTGGGAATTCTTGGTGGCTCTAGTGCCACCCACTTACAAATTTTAACATGTCAAATGTTAAGGATGCGACAAACTAATTTGTCAATAAAAGGAGTGGTGCTACTTTGTCATTCGGAGTGCACTGCTTATTTTGATGGCATGAACTTTTTTTTTTTTTTTTTTTTTCTAAAATATATGTCGAAACATTTAAAATTATTTCTTTAATTATTAAATAAAAATAAATAAAAATGTGATAACCAGCTGTCATTTTGAGCAGGCATGAGAAAGTGCATAGTAGTATTTTCCCAATAAAAATTGTCTGTGGAAAAAGGTGGACAGAGGATATTACAGACGAAAGGTCCTTTCTAAGGCTTCATGCTATATTGAAGTACTTTGCATGCATCTCAATCATGGATTGATTAGCTGTTACTTGTCATTTTATTGATATAATCTTTAAAGGTGATGTTAGGTTGTCCTTCAAAAGTGTTTTTCAAAATTCATTAATAGTAAAATTTTTTAAACATTTAAAAGAAATAAAAAGAAAATACATTAAAGATACTTTTGAGAGTACATTTGGAAGAAAAACAAGCATTTTCCAATCTTTAAAGTGGCATTGTCTGATGTCAACCATCAATTATCTCCGATATTCATTCACCTTGAGCCGCTATCCGCATCTCAATCTAAGTGACTTTTGCTACGAAGTGACTGACTCGGATCGGATAAAGATATTGAAATACAGCGGAGAAAAGAGAGAGAGAGAGGCCAACGAGAATGACTATCTTAATTTTATATACATTACAAAAGTTTAAAAAATCAAAAAGAGAGAGAGAGAAGTCTTAAGAAAATGGGGCCTGAGTTCTTTTTTTTTTTTTTAATTTCCTAATCGGAGGAGATATTACAATGCAGTGGATAAATAAAGGAAATATATAACCAAAAGTCACCATCGCGGTCGCGCTGATCAGCGGCTATATAAAAAAAGAGCGTAGATAGGCCTAATTATTATTTGGTGGTATGAGGTTGACGGCCATTACCTTATTTAAATGGAAATATCATGCGCTCAACACAGACATGGCCCCAAATCTTAAAAGGATCTAATTTCATATCAACCACACAATCCAAAAAGCACCACTGCAGTATCAGTCTCGATGGTTAGATACTTATGCTGTGACCCTGCCTATTTTTATCAGAATACGTCTTTCTTCTGCACCCTTCCATTCTACTAAACTTTTAGGTTAGGTTTGCAGAGAGATGAAAAATTTAAAATATTATATTTTAATATTATTATTATTTTGATATTTAAAAAATATAAATTAAAATTTAAAAAAATTAAATTATTTATTAAAATAATAAAATAAAAATTTTAAATGTCATCATCTTCCTCAAACCTAACCTTAAATATTTGGCTATTTAGTTACATAGAAAATACGTGACTAGGCTTTCTTTTGTAATTCTTTACACTACACATTATTTATGTAGTATAATTTAATTTAAAGATAAATTTTTAAATTTAAATTTTATAAATTAAATTATATTAAGTGCATAGCGAATAGTGTAAAGTTATTTAAATAACCTTATTTATTTTTACTCACTTGACTTCAGACACAATAATATGATTTTTAGGAACCGTTTGGATTAAAAAATCATCTCTTCTCATTTCATCACATAATTATAGCTTTATACAAAATATAATAAACAATTCAATTTTTTCAAATTACAAAATAATAATAATATTAAAAAATAATATTATAACAGTTTATTTTTAACTTTTAATTTTATATAAAACCATCTCATTCCATCTCATCTTACTATTTAAATAACCCTTAATATTTTATCCTGCCCAACTTTTTGTTTAAATAAAGAGTAATGTATACATTATATTTTTATATTATTATATAAAATGTGATATTTTTATTAATAAAAAATTATTTAATAGTAATAAATCTATTCCATTTTACATAATAAAATAAAATAATAATATAATGTATAAAATTTTGCATAAATAAATGATAAAAGTGCCTGAAGTTACATTGCGTTGATTAATTTTAGAGTTTTATTACGTACAAGTAAAGTCATATACTAATTTATGTACTAATATTGATTATTTCATATTTAAAATTTAAATTAATATTATTTTTAATAAAATCTACTTTTTGACCAATCACATTAGATTGATATACATATTAATACACACTTGTACTTCTAATTAAATTTTTTCTTAATTTTATGATTCTTTACCTGAGATGACAAAGACAGCAAATAGTATTTAAAAAGGAGAAAATTTGTGTTATATAATTGATTAAAAAATTATATTTTAATGAAAATAATATCAATTTAAATTTTAAATATAAAAATAGAAATATTTAAACAGTAAAACTAAAAAAAGGAGGGTAAATATTTTTTTTTTCCCGTTGGGAGTTAAAACTGTTGATCTTTGGCACGTAAAGCGGAAAAGATAGGCGTGGGCACATAAGATTGATCCGCTTATCTTTTTCTTTGACCTTGCGTGTAGATTTATGAAAAGGCAAAGATCTCGCGTCCATGTTGTTTTGTTTTTACTATTTTTGTAATGTTCACAGACGTCGAATTGAACGGTCGAGATCATGAAGTTCGAGGGTCGATCTGTGCCGTTCAACAGGAACGTACACAGAGCAGACGACCTCATAAAAAAGGGATAGAAAATGGGATATCGTAATCTAAGAGATGTGAGATGTGGTGGTCTATCCAAACTCCAAAGCTCTTAATGATCGTGTTATCATGTTTTCCTTGGTACAACTCGCGTGCGTGTGAACAGTAATGTTGTACCTTGTGATTTTATTTTGTGGGACCACGACAATCCATTGTGCTCCTGCTTCCTCCACGTGCTCCTCTCCTCGTTTGTTAAACACATGCTTCTCCAATCTCAATTACAAACAACTACCCCCAATGATATCCCTTCTAGGTTTCTATAGCTGCATTTGTGTCATTCCTCTTCAATAATTCATTCCTTCTTAAAATAATAATAATAATAATAATAATTTAATTAAAAATAAGATTTATATATATTTATTAATATTTCTTCTATATTAACGCGATATAACATTTTCAAATATACGAATTTTGGGAATTGCATAATTATTAATTATATTTAGTAATATTATATTTATATATTATAAAAAAAAATTAAAATGAAAAAAAAAGTACACAACACAACAATAAACAAATGTGAAACTCGTTGGCAGGGTAGAGCACTTATTCCTTTCAAATGATAAATATTTTAATCTTAAAAAGATTACATAAAATTAATTATATAAATTAATGTAAATTAATATAATTTTTCATATTGTAATTTGATTATAAAATAGATTTGATATATTAAATAAAATTATATTAATTTATAAAATTATTTTTATATGATATTTTTTTAGATGCAACAGTACGCTTTCAAATTCAAGCAAGTCGTTGAATGTGTTGAGTAGTGTTGCGGTGTTTCTACCAACCAACCAACAACAAAATTGAACAAGATACGGAGCGTGCTTTGAAAGCTTCACGCCTGATACTTTTGATAGGTTTTTGCATGCGTTGGAACCATGACGTTGGCCGTATCCAACTGCCGGGCCCGCGATATTAAACACAGGCCTAGATATTGTGTCGAATAATATACACAGAAAAATAATTTTTTATTTTTTAATTTTTTATATTATATTATATACAACACAATAAACGACAAGATCATAGATTGCCAATCTCGACGCGTGTCGCATTCCCACTGACCACTCGCTGCTTAAGTCTTTCATCATGCCACGTGAACGGCCCACTAGACAGCTCCCGTTCAGATTGGGCAACGCCACGTCATAAATGCCAAGACGAGGGACCACCCTTGGGAGTTGGGACCACCACCAAACTCCAAATCTCTAAAATCTTCTGCTACTCGATTCTCTGCCAACCAGTAGCCGTCAATTTATTCTAAATGACGAGAATGCCACTACCTCGTTGTTCTCAAAAGTATTGGAGGCAGGAACTAGATAGACTCGATCTTATACTAGTTAAACCTAATACGGGCGCTGATGTTGACGGTAGCCGTCGAATCACCGTTGATCTTAAAATGCCGGACGGTGTTGTTCTTCGGACGAAATATTCTGCGAAATATAGAATAAATGCCTGTTTTGATCGGTTAGACTGGTTAGATACACTAAACAGTGAAAAGGCATGTACAAGTCAGACATTCTACAGCAGGATCGATTTTTCCATAAATAAAATAAAAGATTAAATAAACGACAGCGGGATTGATGTGTGTGCTGACTGCTGTTCCTACTTCGAAACGCCCGCGCGTGTCTCAACCGTTGACATTCCATTTCTATACCGATGGAGAAGGTTTTGTTAGTATCTATTTATAATTGTTCGTGATTTTTATTTATTTTTTTGTTTAATCGAAAGGCAGTACTGGACGTATAATTTAAAATTGACATTTTGTGCATGTGTAACGTAGTTGCAAGTATTAAATGTATAAACTTTACACAAATTTTTTATAAAAAAAGACAGATTTCAGTATTAAAATGTGAGTTTGTCACACTTTTCACATAGGTTTCACCTTTTATAAAAGATCTAAATCTATATGTTCGGGACTTGCAAATAATATTATTTATCTTTGTGCATATCTCATTGAGAAATAATTTAGTAAAAAAAAAATATACAAAAATAAATCTATAAACTTATGTAATTTATTACAGTACATTAAATTGTAAATTAGATTTAACGGATCACATAAATCTACATCTGATTATAAATTTATTTATGTATTCTCTATTTATGTATGTAGTAGCATTTCTCCATATCTTTTACGGTTGAGCTAACAATTCCTTGTTGAATTAACAAATAATGGTTGATCTAAAGTTTATATATAGTTTTATATCATCATAATAGGATAGATGATATAATGAGAACGTAAATTTTACATTTTTTTAGAGATTATTTTGACAGTAAGATAAGATGAAATAGTTTTAGATGAAAATTAAAAATTAAATAAAATATTATTTTTTAATATGATTATTCCAAACCAACTCTTAATATGTTAAGATGTCAAAATCATTTCTAACAACAAGATATTTCCAAGCATTATAATTAATGTTTTCCTAATATCAGATTATAGAGTTGGCCAAATAGATATCAAAATTGACATGGCAAAGACTTTTAATTCTATGAAATGGTCTTTAATTCTTTTCGTTCTCTATCATGTGGGTTTCAGTCGTCAATGAATTAATCGAATCGATGAATGGATTTCGATTGTGTCTTACTCTACGATAATTAATGAAACCCCTTATGGGTTCTTTCGTCCCTCGATAGGGCTTTGACAAGATGATCCTCTGTCTCCATTCCTTTTCATTATGGGCATGGATATCCTCTCCAAAATCATTATCCAGAGAGAGCATCTTCACCACATTAAAATGGATAAAATTGTCAATAGGAGATCCTTCAATCTCCCATCTCATTTTTGCTGATGATCTATTCCTCTTTGGCTTAGCCACATACCAAACTACCCGTTCATTTGCTGAGAGTCTGAAGCTCTATAATTCATAATTGGGGCAGAGCATTAACCAAATGAAATATTCCTTACACTCTAGTATGAATGTCACTCCTAAAAAGATTCAGATTGTTAAAAACTCAATTAGATTTAGAATTTATCCTCCAAACTTTAAATACATAGAATTGCCTCTTTCTTCTGGAACCGAGCGAAAATCATTTCTTCGTATCTTTTGGAAAAAATCAAAGCAAAGCTCCATGGATGGAAAACCAAAATCCTATCGCAAGCTTAAAAAACTATCCTAATCAGAGTCGTGGCCAGTACTATTCCTACTTATGTCATGTCCAGCTCCCTTATTCAAAAATCTCTATAAAAAAAATGGATGATCTATTTCGTAGATTATGGTGAGGTTATAATGAACAAGACAAACATAAATTTACTCCCAAATCTTGGAAAACTATTTGCACCCCAAAATCTTTGGGGGGTTTGGGCCTAAAAAGTATGATTGCTTTCAATCCAACTCTTGTTATGCAGTTTGCATGGAACTTAATCAAGGGCTTCCAATCTATGGAAAGAAGCGATTTCAAATTTTAATTTTAGGACCAACTTATTCTTTGAAGCCATCTTCAAACCTTCAGATTCATTGTTTTGGAAATGTATTCTCAAGCAAAAAGAATTTATGAGAACCAGTATTTGCTTTCAAATTAAAAATGGTGTCAACACTAACATATGAGATGATCCTTGGATCCCCTCCATACCATATGGCAAGCCTATTCCAAATCCCTCGTACTCTGGTTATGAGCAAAATATTAAAGTAGCTAAGTTGACCCTTGAAAATCCTAGGAGATGGAATACACTTCTCTTGGACACACTCTTCATGGAACATACATCTAGAGAAATTCAAAAAATTCTGTTTGCAGCATACAATTTTCATTGTTCTCCTGACAAAATTATATGGCTTCACCATTTATTAGGAAATTTATCTGTCAAATCGACCTATGCTAAGTTGGTAAGTGAGGACTTCCCTCCCACTCCCCACTTTCAATTGGAAAGGTTTATGGAAAATTAAGCTGCAAGACCATCTTAAATTACTTATTTGGAAAATTTGCCATAACCTCCTTCCAACCAAGGTTTTAATTAGTTATGTCATTCCCCTCAAATAGGAGCTCATCAAATGTCATTTTATGCAAAATTGAGCCTAAAGATCTCTCCTTGTTTACGAGCAAATCTATCTCTAACTGGGTTAGAATCATCCTCAATCCATTGGAAGTTAACATCCCAAAGGAAGAGCATCATTCATTCTATAACTCTGCAACCATTGTGTATGGACAACCTTTGGTTCATCAATAACAAATTGGAACACAATCAATCCATCCCCTCCCTTAGGTCCTATATAGAGTTAGTCCAAAGTACTTTTCAACAACACTACAAAGTTTGATCTTTGGAAAACAACCAAGTAGGAGAAAATGAAGATATGCATATAGTGGGGTTTCGCCTCATATTCTTTGATGTTGCGGTCAAGCATCAGGGAAATATATTAAAAGAAATATGTGTGAAAGATTCGAGTGAAATTGTTTTTGCAAAAACTGGACTCTCATGCAGTGGTAGCTCGAACTTCAGAGAAGCATTCAGCGGCATTAATGAGCATTAAAGAATCAACTACTCTAAACCTGTAAAGTATTATTTTGCAAGGAGATTCAAATGTGATAATCAAAACAATTTCTCACTCGCGCACAATTTGGCATAATGGGCAGCATCAACTCAAGCCTTTGATAATATCCCCCTAATCAAACTTCCTCATTTTTTATTGCAATTTCACAATGGAAAAAGATCCACCCTTATCTGTATAATTTCGGGTCTGAACAATGTATCTTGTGGTATTGACTATATATATATATATGAAGTTTATTAAAAAAATAAAAAATAAAAATATATATAGTAGTTTTAGATGTACTAAAAAAATATAGAGAAGAGAGATAATTCTGGGTGGTATAGGTGGTGAGTGATAAAACAAAATCATATTTTAATAATGAATTGGATAGGGATTGATTTCGAGTTACAAAGGTGACAGTGATAATAATAACAAAAACTGATGCGTTGTAACTGTTTTAACTACTATGATTGACATTAATAATTTTTTATGTAATGATGAGGTTCATAATGAATACAATCTACGACATAATATAAAATCAAAAGAAAATAATTGGAGAATAAGTTACAAAAGGTGATTTTTGTGGACCACAACAACAGTGACCATACGAGATGTTTGATATTACGTTAATAAGTGAGAAAAATGATTTGGATATAATTGTTTTATAATTTTTACAAAATAATATGTAGATGACTATTTTATAGATAATTGATAAACAAATGTTATAAAAATAAACATATAAACTGATGTAATTTTAATTATCTGTTTGATTTACATTTTTTTTAATAATTTGTTATGCAAAATGTTTTTAATAAAAAATTATTTATAAATATATTTTTTATAATGTTTTTAGTTGACTATTTAATAAAAATATGATTATTTCTTAACTTTGCCAAAATTTTATTGAATTTAATAGACTTAAATATAAAAATATAATAGTTGTCAATCAATAAATGTAATAAATATATGCAAATTAAGCGAAAAAATTTATACTTATCGTTTACACACTACATATTACACATAAATTTTTTATTTTTTTTCTTACTAAATATGTGGTACATGATTAATTGATAATTAGAAGAATTCAATTAATTTAAGGAGAATAAAATTGAAAAAATTTTTAAAATTAAATTTTTTTTTTAAATATTTGTAATATATGAAAATGATTAGCATTAATGAATTAAGCTCAACTAAGCGCAATGACTTTCGTAGGGAAGAGAGAGAACAGGGAGTGATCAAGTGTGTCTTACACGCGCTTTAGATCGCGTTGTGATGCAACAACCTCAATCGATTTTCAGTATGCGCAAAGCTCTGGTTCGGACAACATATTAAAGCACTCACAGGTGACATGGAGAGAAGAGAGAATTTCATCCTGCAACCCAGTTTTGGAGGGAAAAACCTAAAAGCTACTATTCAACGAGGTTGAGTAGCTGGGTGAGAGAGAGAAAATTCAAGAAAATCTTTGCTGATTTTATCGGAAATCTTTAAGAAGCCCCATACGCCATTGAAGAGAGGGAAATCCGTGAGAGAGGGAGAGATTGATCATGTTTGCTGCAGAGAATGGACTTAGAGGAGACCCAAGGCTTCAAGCCATCTCCGAAGCCATTCGAGTTGTTCCTCACTTTCCAAAGCCAGGTTCAATGTTTTCTTCTGCGTTTTCTGTTTCTGTTTGTTTTTTTTAAGATGTTTGCTTCTACTTTTATCTTGCTTTGTTAGCTTTCAGCGACTGCATGTAATTTTTACCTATAATTTTCTTTTGTGTAGGAATAATGTTTCAAGATATAACGACGTTGTTGCTGGATCCCAAGGCGTTCAAGGATACGGTGGATATTTTCGTTGATCGCTACAGAGACATGGGCATCTCTGTTGTTGCTGGTTCTCTTTCTCTGTCACTCTCTCCCTAAAATTGTTACCCCAATTTTTACTAAATTTTAGTATAAGAAGTTCTTTATACCGCACTCGTTTCCCCTCCACTGATGTCTCAAATTCGTATATCATCCAAGTACTCGTTTCTGCGCCTAGCAAACTCTGGAAGCGTAGTACCTTTTTTTAAAAAAAATTAGTTGAGTAGATCTCGACAACCTCTTAATTTGCCGCTGCTGGATGAGACCAAAGTGCCAGAGCCCTTGTTAAGCAAATTGCAGGTCTATCTAGGCGTGTCCAAAGTGATGCTTTGGCTACTGTGGTATCGAAAGCACAATTGGAAAGGAAACTTGGATAGGATTTTGACTAGTTTTTTTTGCCTAATGGATTCCTCGCCTTATGTTGTCCGCGTCACGTAATGTTGATTCTATCACTAAAATAATCATAGGGGCAAGGGTGAATTCGATCGACATGTTTTCAGTTACTTATGTGCCCTTTTTACGTTTACTTTGCATTCGGGCGTTGTCGAAACCTGAATAAGACAGAACTTGTTGATGCTTAAGCCACCTCAGAGGTAATCTGTGCTAGAAACAATTAAGCTCTCCACCTGGGCCGACCGTCACTCGATTTTCCTTGTCCTGGAGGGTGTTCTAAAGGGGACTTGTTATTTAAGGGCCATAGAATCATCTAGGTTTTTTTTTTTGTGGTTGACAAGGGGAATTAGATACAGAAGATTTCAGAAATACAAAATGATAGCATTTAGATCAGATTTCTGTAGTAGTGATTGTTTCTGTGCTTTATCTGCATAGTTCTTATCTTTGCAAATTATTTGTAGGTGTCGAAGCGAGGGGATTCATGTTTGGTCCCTCCATTGCCCTAGCTATTGGTGCCAAGTTCGTTCCTCTACGTAAACCTCGAAAGTTGCCAGGTAAGCTGAATGAAAATGGTGCTTCTAAGCTATCTTTTTATTGTTTGTAGAAAACTAGAAATAGTAACTCTTCAATGGTGCTTCTAAGCTATCTTTTTATTATTTGTAGAAAACTAGAAATAGTAACTCTTCAATGGTGCTGCTACTTTTGGTAGATCTAGCTGTATGTTACTAGTACTCCTTTTAGGGCCACATGTTACTTCTGTACGGAGCAAGTAAAATTTGTTGAACTGGCATAGTGACTGTACCAGGAAAAAGTGGCTAATTAAGAAGTGACTGTAAGTGAATAAAGCACCACTTCAATTTGTAGATTGGAAATGGACACCTAGTCAACATAATGTTTGGTGACGAACTCAGACTACTCTCTCTCTCTCTCTCTCTACCTTACATATGCACACACTCCCCTGGCAACTAGGACAGCTAGATTAGAAACCTTACTGATTCTTGTTTGCCGAAGACAAATGTCTGGGATGTTTAGTTATTATAACTAATGGTTTAATATATATTTTGGATAAGCATTCATGGGGCTTCACAGAATGTACTTCATTACTCTAATTTCCCACATTGCGCTTAAAAAGGTGAAGTGATTTCTGAAGCTTATGTCCTGGAGTATGGAACGGATTGTCTGGAAATGCATGTTGGGGCTGTTCAGCCTGGTGAACGTTCATTGATAATCGATGATTTGGTAGCTACAGGCGGGACTTTATCAGCAGCAATAAGACTTTTAGGTGAGTTCCGAATTTTTTTTAAGGATTACATTTTATAGTTTATTGTATTCTCTTCTACTGGTTCAGTACGTAACTCGTAATTAGTTTATGGAATGCAAATATGCTGTTTATCTAGAACGTGTGGGGGCTGAAGTGGTTGAATGTGCATGCGTTGTTGGGTTGCCTGAGGTGAAGGTAATGCTTTAACCCCTATATCTTAACTGGTGTTTCTTTTACTCGTTGGTCTCTTAATAGTTCATCCTATCTTCTTATTTGTCAGTAACTTATTCTTTAATATTGAATGACATGTTGTTAAATTAGATGTCTGTGTGATTATTAATTTGCATATGGAACTGTTTGATGACACAGTGATGACTAGCATGTAAAGCCATTGATTACTAAGTTTATGATATGCTACCTATCAAGAAAAACTACCGTTGAAAAGTATAAAATGTTAAACATTTTATGAATTAGGCTTGAATTCAAAGCTTGACTGTTCGATTCCCCATGCCTTGTGTATGTTTCGGTGGAGTCTTGGATCAATCTAACATGGTTGCCAAACGCTTTAAAATTGTAGGAGTACTTGTTTAAAAATTAATATATGATCTTAAGTGTATGTTTGGTTATTAATAAAATTCCCGATCTTGAATTTTCTTTATTGGTGGAAGAGAAATGATATTTGCAGTTGTGGTTGTGCAAGCGGCGTGCAGTCGTTTTGAAAAAAGTGAATTAATATGAGACCCACATAAAAAAAAATTATTTTTATAATTTTTTTTTATTCAATCCGTACAAGCGTTTACCTTCCGCTTGCATGTGGCGATCCGCTTGCATGTGGCGACTGCATCTAGCAGTTCCGTTGGTGGAAACGGCAGACTGATGTGAGATTTACTTGATAAATCTGATTAGGCAAACTATTTTATTGAGAATGATTTAGATAAGGGCAAAAGGTGAAAGGACCTCCTGGCCGAGGGCTTGTATACCCCTGGGATTAGTCGGGTTATTGTTCTTAGACCCCCGGAGCCAATAAAAAGAAGGGGCAAAAAGTGATAGGAATAAAAGATGTTTGCACCCTTTTCCAGCAAAATAGAAGAAGAAGAGAATTGTACTTTGTATGAATTTCCAATAAATTTACACTCCTGACAATATGTTATGTCTATATCTTGACACGTTCTCTCTTTGGGGGAGGTGTTGTGGTAGCAAAGGGTCCAACTTCAAGGGGTCGACAAAGTTGGACAACTTTGCTTCTAGGAAAGTATTGCTTAATATGCATGGAGCACTGTCTTTCATGTTTATAGATTTTTGTGTCTAACCTAGATGCATCGCGTTTCCTATGCTCTACACTTTTTTCTCCTTGAATGTTCCCATAGTTGTATAATATATTTCCTGTTCCTCCCTGGCCAATATTGTTAGAGATGGATATTTGGAACTGAGATGCTCTTTCACAACCCCGTGCCTTTCAGGGACAACGCAGGCTTAATGGGACCCCACTCTATATACTTGTGGAGCCACGCGAAATAGAAAATTGTTATTAAGGTACACCATATTCTGAAATCAAAATCTCGTACTGAGAAAATAAATACATGGGCAGTGGACGATCATTTCTGTTCCTCACTTTTTGAGAAAGTGCACAAAGATTATTTCCTGTCTTAATCTTATTTGGCTCTTGTTTCAACTATGCATATAAATTAATTAAATTCATTCCCACTTGTGTTGCTCGGTAATATGAGAAAGTCCTGCACTGCATTTACGTGCCTACACTATTACCACAGGATATTGATTTTCTTCCCAACAATTGATTTTCTTCACAATAATTGATTTTCTTTACAAAATAATTTTAGATACTGTCACTTTTACGTATTCTTTTTGTGCATTCTACTTATGTGATTGGTTGTGTATTAAAAAAATTGATGCAGCCAATCACATCAGTGTAGTGCATAGAAAATATGCAAAAAATGATTTTATGTACCATTACTTTTCTTTATCTATGCGTCAGTCCATGGTTTTGGGATGTAGCCACGGGTGGTAATCCTCTGCTGAGTGTTATCAATAAAATTGGAGTGACTTAATCTTTCAAACAAAATCTCATGTCGATAGTAAATATATTTTTTATTCTAAGTAATTATTTACATTACAAAATAATTTCTGGATTGTGTCCTAGGTTAATGTCTGCTACGTCAGATTTATGCATATTGTCTTGTAGTCGAAACCTCTGATCCATATGATAACGACTCATAGACAACTAAATTAAATTAGTGACCTTTATTTCTTCAGAGCTGAATTGTCGCATTTCCAATTTGGCGACACAATGAGTTGTTTTGATTTATTCACATGCAGATCTGTGGGCTTGATTCTGCTTGGGCTGACTTATAGGAAAGATGATGCTTGAGCAAACAGGCCATGATGAGTTTCTACCGAGTTTTGGCGGAATTCCATCATTTCTTGGATCAATTTGTATAATTTCTCTATGAGATGTGCCATCTTCTGTAGGCTGTTTTGTGCGATTTATAGTTTTGGAACAAGCCTTCTGGTTGAAGAATTGTTGCCCCGTGATGTTTGATTTGTTCTTTTTAAGTCATTTTTAGTGCCCCACTGTAGCGAGTCTTCAATTTTATGCCCATGTAGTGAGTTGTGGGATGGGAGGTTGGAGGCATTTGCTTTTGGTGCTTCTGCTTGCGTTAGGCTTTTGCAAGTGCTCCGTATTCTGTCTCCCAAATCAACCTGTCTTTTCCCTATTTGGTTCACCTGCCCCGCAAGGCACCCAAAAACAGAGAACATAGCGAACGATTAGCCTTTGTGAAAAGAGCAACCAATGGGTTATGACTCAAATATGACTTGAAATAATATAATAGAGGTTTCTGTATCCAACGGATGTCTTGCAATATATAATCCAATGGAAATTCATATTTGGGTTGTACTCCAAATCTAGTTTATGTTAATTCAGACGAAGGTAATATGGGACCGTTGAGACTGTCAGATCCATCTATGCCATCATATGGTAATTGACAGTAGGCCTGCACATTGGCCCGCCCAACCACTTTCTTGGCTCAACCCGACTTGACCTCGCAACCCACACAGTTTATTTATTTATATTTATATTTTATTTTTTAACTACACTTGAATATTGGAGTTTTACAACTTCAAGACCCTCAACATGGCATTTGCTCCAAAAAAATTTCTTCACACGGCTTAAACCAAAGGACATTTAATACGTCAGTTCTTTCAGATCACAGTCTGTACAGTCAGAAATGAACAAGACTATTAAAAGGCTTCAATGATTCGAATATACAACCGACCCATTTCAACAGGGACTGTTTGTATTTTCACACAGATTCTTGGCAATGGATTGTTCTAACTTCTATTGATTTCTCCTTTCATACTTTTATGTCACCTGAGTCCAGAGAGCTCCATTGCTTGAGCAAGCAGGGAAAAGTCATCAGTAAGATCCAAGTATCGCTCTGATGAGGAGAATTCATTGGCTTTGCATCTTGTTGATTCAACTCTCTGTGAAGCTGCCCATTTTTCTGTAAGCCCATATACTCAAACAGCGAATGGAATCTCCTCTGCCCCACCCACATACTCAACATTCCCCTCACTACTCCCGAACCAACAAGACAATTTTTTACCTTCGACCCCACCCAGAAAGCCTTGTGAAGCTTCCAAATCCTCCAACCCTCTAATGATATCGAATACATTACACTCTATCCAACCAGATAAGTTAGCATAGACACTCGCGTCTTTCCTAGGTCACGAAGGTATTGAATTGCAATGTCAGCAAGAGCCTCCAAAGCAGAGTCTTTGAAGCCCTGAAACCCCATGCTCTCGCATATTACTCCATTTGCAAAGAAATAACAGCAACATCCTCAAGAACGAGAACTCTCTAGAAATTACATCATCTCAAAAATGAAAAGAAGAAGAAGAAGCATATCACCGTATGAATCCTTCTAGATCTGTTTTGACGAAAAAAAATCAAAGTTTTAAACCAAATAATCCGATTCCAAAAAAATTCATCCGAATCTCACCTTCGGGGGTTTAACCGTATGGGTTGCTAAACTCCGTCGTCGACTCAACCATGAACAACGACAATCCATGTATGGATGATGATTCATCAGCAGGGATCCTTTGCAATGGGTTTGATTTAGCCGAGGAGATGCTTCGAGCAACGGTCACAGAGAGACACAGAGAGAGAGAGAGAGAGAGAGAGAGAGAGAGAGAGGGTTTAATTCCAACCCGCAATTTATCGGGTGGGTTGGGCGGGTCTGTCGGGCGGGCCGGGTCCTCCAATTTTTTTGCACAGGCCTAATTGACACTCTTACATGCACTGAACTTACATCTTTGTTTTACATAATTGTATTTGTGGAACCACAAAATTTTGTAACTGTTACATTAGTGTGACAAACTGTCTGTATAAAACAACGGACCATTGACCGGAGTGGCATCCAAACAGAGAGTACATTTCTCAAAAGGGTGAAAAAAATTACAATGGTAGCCCCATTTTATGTTTCTACAGATGTATTTACTACGTTTTTTTCTGAAGTGGCCCCATCTTGCTTAGACATGTCATCCATTTTGAGAACACGGCGTATAATAAAATTCACCTGTTTTCTTAATCTAGCGTTATCGATGAAGATATCTGCTAGCATCTTCCTCAACTCATCATCCATTGTCCTTGTCTCATCATTCATGCCATGAATTTCACCAACACCAGAAGCGGCAGTTTCATTTGTTTCAGTCAAGTGTTGCGCCTGTACAATTTCCAAGAAAACGTCCGTGTAAGGTAAAGTTGAGAAAGACATGGTAGGAAATATTTTACATTTATAACACAGGCATGTTGCATCAATTCTATACATGAAGACTACACATGATAAACCATATCGATAGATCGATCAGCTCTGGATACACGTTGAATATGGATAAGGCTTAAAAAATAAAGAGTAATGCTACAATTGTAGAGTGCGCGCGGCACAATCGCCTTGAAAAAGAGTAGAATCTACTTTTTTTTTTTTTTTTCATGTGAGTCCCGTATTTACTCACTTTTTTCAAAGGAATTATTGGCCTCCAAGACTGCAAATATCATTTCTCAAAAATAAAATGAGAAAACTACAATACTAAAATATATAATAGGTACCTCTGCAAGTAGGAGGCCAATCTGATCATCGGATGTTGTTAACAAATGTAAAGCGTCTGCCAGTGATGAAGAATCCACAACAAAGTCATGTCCATCCTCCTTGATTAAATTGATGCTGCACTCTTGTAGCCGACTGATAAGACCATTGCATTCATGCAGCAGGTTTTCCCTTGCAGTTTTGGCATGCTCTCTCATTTGTCTTTCCTGTTGAATGAGTTTCTAAACAGAAAAAAATAAAAATAAAAACATGGTATAATTTTCATTGTACTCTTTGATTATCTTCATGATATATAAAAAGTATAACAGATCTGTTTATGTCAGTCCTAGACTTTGGAGTAAGAATGTAGGCTCCAAAAGGGGAAAATAGAAAAGGAGAGGATCATGGAGATTAACTTGAGTCCTTGGTGAGTCATGCTAATGGGAGACACACTGCAGAGTAAACTAACCAATTAAAGGAAAACTTGTCATAGGAAGCAATCATTTCCATTGTGTTCATCAGTACCCTATGCACCCATAACTCCTACACTATGCACATTTGCATAAACCCCCATGGCCATGCAAAGTTCAAACACACACACACACACACACACATACATATCTATCTATGGACATATATCAGCCATGTATCCAGCTGTGTTAGAGTTATGTCAGATACTTGTCAGACACTGAACACACCAGGAGGTTTACGAATATCCATGTCAAAGCATTAATTATGTCCCTTTTATTTGGCCTCCTGATATGTCCAGATTAATCAAGCTGCACCATGTAAAAATAAATAACTCATACATTGCAGCAGATAAAAAAACCACCTCAGCTTCACACTTTTCCTTCTGCGTTTGACTAAGCTCCCGCTTCAATTCTGTTTGAGAATTTCGGAGAGATTTGACTTCTTTAACAAGAATTTTAATATCTGCTTTTGATTTTGCTTCTAGCTCTTCATATCGCTTCAACAAATTTTTATGCTGCTCTTTACTAGCATCCAACTCCTGCAGCAGCACATCTTTCTCCTCAACAGGATATTCTTTTGTCGACTCTGTATGTGACTTTTCATTCTGGTAACATTCCACATATCATCAGTGAAATAATAATAACAATAATAAGGGAAAGATGTAAATTGAAGAGGAGAAAAGCAGCATTAAGATATATAACCTGTTCGTGCTTCAATTTCAACTCCATTTCCATTGACTTTCGCCGGAGTTCCTCCATATCCCACTGCATTTGAGTAACTCTTTCCCTCTCAATCAAGAGTGCTTGCTGTAGGTTTTCTTTACTTTTCTGTTTAGAAGTTTCCAGTTCAACTTCCAAATCCTTCACCTGAGTAGATTCAATCTGTTATGGTAATGGACTGGCATCCAAGCAACATTCAATGATTTAGTGGGTCTACAAGCAGGAAGTTCTGAACGGTAAATGATCTGTCAATTTTACACACCTTTACCGATTAAAAAAAAAAATATTTCATTGGCAGCAGCCATTATGTTCTCCCATGAAAATAAAATCCACTATAACTACAATGCATAATCTAGTGTAATTAATCCATACTTTCAAATTAGCAAATATGAGCAAGGTGTATCTCAGTATTAGTCCTGTCATACAAGCCACTCAAATGTAAGTTGGCATGTGGTGGGTGGGTGTGAGGTATTGAAACTCAATAGTTCTGGAATTTAAAAGAAAAAAAATCTCACGCCATAGAATGAATACAGTAGATAAAAAGATTTTTTAAAGAGTAGAACTACTTGAGTTACTTTTTCTTTTCGGCAAGCTTGCTTTATTGATAATCTAAAATGGGTGCTACCCAAAGTACATAGAAAGTATACACAACTCAGAAGAAAAAGTTTATTTACAAGTGTTCTTTTTCAGGGCAAAGGGAATTCAAACAGCAAACAAGTAAGAGGATTAATTGTTTATCAGTACACTACGATTTAATTGGTGTATGATTAAACTAGAAATGATAATGAAGTTTTTTTAGTGGGCAGATAATGGAAGTTTATTTATAGGTCAAAGCAAACCAGTAAGTCTGAACACTTCACATCCAGATAGCATGATCAAATTTACCTTTGTTGCAAGGTAATCTTTCGAGGCCATTTCTTGATGTAATCTTGCTATAAGGTCCTCCATGTCTGTTTTTGCAGTGACTAATCTTCTCTGCATTGTGAAAAGAACTCTGTTCAATTTATGGCGCTGATCCAATGGAAGAACTAATTGAGCATCGCCTGAAAACTGAAAGTCTGCACTGCCAAGAATCTCTGTGGTACTGGAACACTCGGCACCACCAGGAAGGTCAAAAGATCCGTCACCAGATGAGTTTGGAATTCCAGAATTAGACATTTCACTACCTCTCAGAGAACTTACATCACTTCCAAAACTCTCATTTGAGAGCTTGCGAGCATGACCAAGTACCTTACCATGCTCTTGCCCGGAGAAAAGTTCCATCCCATTCCCAACCAAAAATGAAGCTTTAGAAGCATTTCCATTATACTTATCCTTTTCTACAACGTTGTTGAGATGCCTGTCATTCATTTTATGCCTAGGAAGGCCTTCCAACTGCTCAAGAATAGTCTGGCCCATAAACAGTCCCTCGTCAATATTGGACAGGCCATATTTCACTAGCTTTTCTAGTGAATCTTCATCCAACGATAGATCCTCAAAACCAATTTCAGAATTGTCATCCCTTCCCAGCCGTGGGGTTCCTAGCTCAGATGTCTCATATGCTGTATCACTGCCATAATCTGTTGTGACTGATGAGCTACCAGCAACAACAGGTGAGCTTGAATGGGGTGGTAATTCAAATGAAGAAACTGTGCTATTGGAAGCAGGGCTTGCTTCTGAAGTTTGCTGATTTACATCTTGGAATGCTGAAATGCATTATGACATGGAATGAAATGTTTTAACTCTTTTTAATTCCAATAACAAAACAAATTCTTATTTGCTGAAAGATACAAAGATTTCAATTAAATATCCCCAAATCAGAGTGTTATTTTTTTGGTATCAATACAAACATAGATATTGCACAACCAAAAAACTATTTAGGTACACCTTGAAGCTAGAAAGGTACATACAAAACCTCGCGGCAGCTTCGAGTTCAAGAAAGGATGCCACTGCAACACTTCTTGATAAATCAATGTCAGACAACAACTTTATCAACCACTCTTCCAAAGAGCACCTTCGCTGTAACGAAAGCAAGTCTTTTGAGAATACTAATCACTGTGTATTATCTTAAAAACAATGCCTTTTATCTTAGACATCAAACTTCATGAATTTTCAATTAAACTTTTTAAGTGAACAAAATCCAACCTCAAATTCAAAGTTTCAAATATTGTTCAGATGGCACTAAAACATAAACTTAGGGTCTATTCCACCATAACAGCATTCAGAATTTTAAAAAGCACAGACCATACTCAAAATCAATTTGCAACATGTAATTGAAAGAGCCCAATAGAGAACTTTTTTATGGACAAAAATTAAGCTTTAAGAAAGTGTTTTATATATATATTGGCACCAGGTGTCCAAAAGCAGCGTCCTGAATAATCCTGGGGGTGCACAGGCCCTCGGCAAAGAGTTTCCCGCAAGTGAGCTTTAAGAAAATATAAGATGTAGCAAACAAGTAACATGTATTTTTTTATAAGTATCATGTAGCACATATTCATTCTGGAAGGCACTAGCTACACTGCTGCTGCAGTTTTGTTGTTGTTTAACCCCAAGGGTTTGGTCCAAGTGGTGAAGGCTTTGGTCTTGAGGTATCACACCCCTCAAGGTCGAAGGTTCAAAACCTCATGGGTGTAAAAAATCTTTTAAGGCCACACCCCCTAGTGAAAAGCCAGTGATTTAATCAGTTCTGTTTAGGAAAACTTCCGAGGGTGCGGTGCACGGGACCGGGGTTTACTTTGAAAAGGTGGGTCTGAAGGGTTCTGCTTGGAAAGGTTCCCCGACATCAAAAAAATAAAACTAGGATTGCTTCTGGTTCCTTAATATTAAAAAAAAAAAAGAAGAAGAAGAAGAAGAAGAAGAAAAGAAAAGAAAAAAGCGACGAGCAATGAACCTTAATTGGTGTGCTTAAACTAGCAGGATTGCTGGGTTTGTATTCATTGTATCAACTTCTAATCACAATTTCAGTAGCTCTAAGAGCTATTTATAAGTTTCTCATCGGCCTTTTAGTCATGAAAATAATTTATAAGTTCCTCTGTGTATCAAATAATAAAATGCTTCTAGCAGTGATTATTTGAGGAATAAGTGGCCTATACAAATTGACTGTACACCTAATGCAACATAGTTAATAAGTAAAGAACACACTGGTACCTCTTCTAACAGAGCCCGGGTTTTCAGCCTCAACAGTCCCTTGGGAGGAGCTGGTGGGAGGTTCTTCTTGGGAAATGCCTTTTTAAGCTGCAAAAGACAACCAAGGAGATAAGAGCATTGTACAATTAATAATTATTGAAACGAGAACTCATAAGGCCTCTCTTTTTTTTTCACCATAAAACACTCAAAGAATAACCAAGTTCACACAATCTGGTTCAAATTCCGAAATGACATGGAAAATGAAGTTAGTATGTACCAAACTGCTAATAAAATGAACAAGCTTACCACACCAAATAACTTCAAAAAATCATTAAACCTTCTTAATATGCCGCGTGTTGTCGTATTCCCTTCTGGGGATTGTACACCAACCTGAACCCTGTAGAACTGCCCCTTAAAAATGTTAAAACCAAACATGTAGAGTGATTAAAAAAGAAAAGAAAATGAAAGCCCATGAAACTGACAAGTCAGCTTGAAATATAATCAAATGTTAAAACAGAGCTCTGGATCATAAGTTTGATACTTAAATGAACATAAGAACATTCTATGAAATTTAAATCACTATCAAATTGGGGGAGCATCAGTTAAATTCTCATGAAGAAAGCAAGAATACAACAAGAAAACTAGCAACATATACCAATAAAGGTTTTTTATTTTATTTTATTTTATTTTTATGATAAGCACCAATAGAGGATTTTTAATAAATATCAATGAAATTTTATCTGAAAAGAGGAGATACCTTAAATAATGATCAATGAATACTTTCAAATCAAGCTGATGAGGGATTTTTATAACTAGCAATGTGAATCATATCTAGCATTTCTTCATCTTTACGCATTATGTTAACGCTTGTCAACTGCATTAATTTTTGTAAGCCTGTTTCATTCAATTTTGGACTTCAGAAATTATAAGATATACAAAAAGTTCCATTAGAGATGGCTTGACCGTGAATAAGGAATGCTCATTTTCTAGTAGAAAGCCTGAAACACATTATAAAATCACAAAATATGAAAGCCAATGGCCTTAGGGCCAAGTGGCACGCCCCCAAAAAAAAAGAAAAAGAAAAAAAGTATGAGGTGATGGTTGAGGTCAGGATTTCAAACCTGTTTGATGTGTAAACTTAACATTCAAAACAAAATTGTATATATCCAAGCATTGTCATTTTTTATTAGTAAATATCAGAGCACAACGCTATTGAGTATCCATTTTGAGGGAAATTAACATTCATTCATTCAAATAAAATTCTTGAATATGTTATAAAAACAGCATCTAACCCTGAGCATAGACAAACACTGAAGAGTCATTTAATTTGAATACCACTACAGGTTCTGAATCTCTTGATTTTGGACGGACAACCCAGGAAGGTATAGTGACACAGTAACTCCATCCTGTGCGGGGATCATGTGGCCACACAGTGTCCCGCCCTTTCTGCATGATGAATATGAACTTTAGAGACAGAAACGATATTAAAAGAATTAAAATATAATTTGAAAAGATCACTATAATTCAGCCATGCAGGAGTGAAAAATGAATTAGCTTAAGAGTCATGACACTTCAAATACCATTCATTTACATTGAAGAATTTAAATCCATGCATTGCTAATTTTCAGCACAGTGCGAGTGCAATATAATTGCAGTAGAAAGAGAACAAAGAACTTAGAAAACCAACTCCGATACTTCAAACAAAGACACTGTCTATTAGCTAGAATCTTAGGCTAACTAGAAGAGGTCCAATCCTCAACTTAGTGCTCAAGCTTGAAATGACGATGACTAACACTCATGCACCAAGTCAAATATTGCGGTAAGTGAAAAAAAAAAAAAAACCTAATTAGAAATTGATGAACTTGATGAGCCTCCATTTTTGCAGTTCAATTCACTTTTAAAAATTTGGAAGTTCAGCTGAGTAATCGAGGAGCTCTAGATTTTCATAATTCTGTGATGCAAACCTATTTTATTTCAGTGCTTATGGATTACCCCAAGCGGTGGATGAACTCAAAATTCCAACTCATACAAACCGAACCAATAAAATAAAATTCAAATTCATCTCAAGTCCCAAAGTTCTCCGATTAAGCAACAATTGCGAGCTATATTAAAAACACTTAAAAATAAATAGAAAAGAATAGAAAAAGATACCCATTTTCTCGGAGGAGGACTCCAATCCATCCCCAGAGGCAGCGGAGAAGTGCCATCGTGCCTGTGTTTCGGAGGACTGCGTCCCTGCATCCTCCGATCGCTCTCTATCCCTCGGTCTACAATTATCTTTTCTCTCGTACGAATTGAGGTTGATCTTTCTAGAAATTTCTCTGAAGGAATCTAAATTAGATAATTTTCAATCATACTCTCTCTCTCTCTCGAATTAGGGTATTGGTGATCGGATCGGATCGGATCGGACGCAATAGAAATAAGAACAGGGAAGATACAGGTGGAGTCCGAACAGTTTCATTAAGTACAGTGCTGTCAGGTGCAATCCGACGGCGCTCGTCGACCGGTGAATGGCTGAATTGCCAAGCCAAGGTAACGTGGCTAAGCGGACGGAGCCTGGAGCACAGTTTTGTCACCTGCTTGGATTCTGCCTCTCGAGTCTTTTCTTCGGGTTGGAGTCTACTGAACCGCAAAAATAAAAAATAAAAATAAAAAGCTCACCTAACAATCTTCTCTTGCAAATTGCTTCGATCTTGACGGCAACGCTAGAGAGAAAGAGAGAGGCCAATTAACCCCTGGCGTTGCCCCAAAAAAGAAGGGCTCGATAAGGCTAAAGAGGCGGCATTTATTTGGGTTGGGCCATTAGGAATTTGGGCTTGGCCCATGAGGTGGGTTGATACCTTCTGGATCTTGCAGTTAATGGGGCCGCTAGTTAGTGACCCATCAAATTCAATATAATGTCATCCGAGTGGTCTGTTAGGGGTGTAATCGGTCAGGTTCGGTCTGGTTTTGGATAAAATTTATGACCGATCTAGTATGTACCGATTTTATATTTTCAAAAATCAATTACGCACCGATTATCCCCTTAAATCAATACGTCCGGTTTTATTGGTTCCTGTTCGGTTCAGTCCGGTTTTTCGGTTTTAATATATTAAATATATTAGTATTATTAATGTATTTATCAAAAGAAATATATTGAGAATTTATTAAGCAATAAAATTTATTTAATATATATATTTTATATTTAAAATATATAATCAAATAAATATTCATGTTCAAGATTAAAATGTTATGTTATAAATTATAATATATTATTTCATATATAATTATATATATTATGTATAAAATATATTATTTATAATATTAAAAATTAATAAATTATATATATAATATGTGACCGGTCCGGTCCAGTTCGGTGTTGGAAAACATAAAACCAATTCTGGACAGAATTTGACCGGTTTTTAAAATGAAAAAACCGATTCCGAACTGAATCAGTCAAAAAAAGGACCGAACCAACCAGTCTGGTCTGGGCCGGGCCAATTTTTCGGTTTATTCTTACATCCCTAGTGTTTGTGTTTTGAAAAAGGTTGAATAAGTTGATTTGGTAAAATCATGTGTATCAAGATACTCTATTAATTATTTGTGATTTTGGAAATTCTTGAGGAGGTTAAATGGGAATTATATTTTATTCACGTTTTACCTTAATAAGTTTTCTTTTAAAAAGATGAATATTATTTGAAATAAATTATTTCATGTTTCGACTCTTACTATGATACAAAAAAGTTAAGGTTTAATATGGTTATACAAATTAGACAAGATGAAATTAAAGTTGAAAGTCAAATAAAATATTGTTATAATATAATTTTTTATTTTTAGATTTGAAGATTTAGAATTATTTATTATATTTTATGTTAAAATTTAAAAAATTATATTAATTATATGAAATGAAATGATTTGATTTGTGTAACGAAGCGAAAACTCTCAAAAGTTAAAAGTGGCATGCAACAACAATTTGAATATCTTGTATTGGGTTTAGTTTGCGTCGAATTGAGTTCAAAATGTGTGTCAGTCAGTCAGAACTCAACCAAAATAATCAAACGAGTTAATATTCTCAATTTGACTTTTAATTGCGTATTAGGTTCGCTGAGTCATATAAAAAAAATGGATCAATACGTTTCGATCTTAACAAGACAATAAGATGACAAGTTTCCAGAACTTGAGCCAATGGGCTTGACCTTGCAGCACTCTCACCTGTCATGGTTGGGGTAAAATGTTCTTCCGATCGTATATCTTTGGGAAGAAATAGCAATATATTAACATGAATAATTAATGCGCGCAAACGGTGGGGATCAGGAAGCTGGCTCATGAATGCAGCTTATGCAAAGCAAAAAAATAAAAATAAAAAGATTCTAATAAGTTGGGTCAGTCGTCTCAACTTTCTTAGTTGGCATGATCATTAAATTGATGAGAAGTAAATTTCAGTATTCAAATTATATTCTAACATTTTCTCACATTGAACAGATTTCCAGGCAAGGCATGGCCAAACATACCACCGCCATATCACATAAATACAAGGGTACGTTGGCTCTAAAGCCACAGTTGGAGGCTCCCGCTAGTTATTTTTTGTTTTATTAATTTTACATAAAATTGTAATTGGGATCAAGTTTTAGTAGTCGTCGTAAGATAATTAAAGACAAAAGAAGAGCGATCGAGCCATCGATCGTATAAGCTAGCTAATTAGGAAATCAAACATATATAATATAGCTTAATTAATCCCTGGCCTGATCAATTAAATAAAGAGAAATTAAAGAACTTGTCATCAACCATGCATGCATCTCTTGAACTTACCTGGTTTCCTGGCGGCCATGCCAACATTGCCAATAGGTATATATATGTGAAAGATATGCTCCTTTCCTTTCCTATTTGTTGCATTGGTCCCTTAAACGAACTTCTGCCTTCTACAAGAGATCGAGAGAAAGATAGAGAAAGGAATTATATATAAGGGGGTCAAGTCATGTTCCTTTTTTTTTTCTTTTTCTTTTTAAAGAATCATCGCATAACCATTAAGTAGATAGCTAACACGGCATCAAATATTTCTAACTGATCATGACATGAAGATTACAATTTAATTTTCTACATGAAAGCGAAAGAAATTGAGAAAACATTGAATAATACGGCCAGGAAAAAGTAAATTGAGTTTTCCCACTACAAGAAATAAGATCATCGGAAATACTACCAACGTTAGCCGCTATTACTTATTACCAAATATTTATATTTGCCAATCAATAGCTATTAAAGCGCCAAGTAAAACTATTTCCGGCTAGTTTTAGAATTAACTACACATTATTTTCAACAATAATAATAGCCGCAAATATCACAAAATTTTGTCGCAAACATTTTTGCCATCGCCAATTTTATTTCCAGCTATATAGTTTTAGCCGGAAAAAAATATTTGCGGCTAATTTTTCACAGCTGGAAATTACTGCTGGCTTGATGGAATTGGCCAATTTTATTGCGGCAGATACGTTTGTCGAAAATACTTTTTTTGCAGCTACACTTTTTAGCGAAAATGCTTGTTGGTTTGTTGGAATTGGCCAAAATTTTATTCCGGCAAATTATTTTCGTCAGAAATGTTTGAAACCTCATCATGTCTTTTTGGTTCGTAAGTTTTTCTTTCCCTGATATTTATTTCCTTTATGATAGGTACTTGCTTGTTAATAAATTAAAAAATGTTATATTTGGAGAAATTTATATTTGCTTGCAACATCATTCATATAACCTCAAAGTACATATTTGAAATTCACCATTGCCATTGTTTTAAGTTTTACACAATACCATCCAACATATCACAATGAAATATTAATTTACAAGTGAAATTTTTTCTATATGAGTTTAACTTTGATTCTATCGATCTTGGACAGCTTCTGAAATGTTTTTGCTCTATATTTCTTGATATCTTGGTTCAATCCTGTGAGAAATAAGAACAAAAAATAGATCATGAGATTTTAGATTTATATTAACCACCATAAACAAAAAAGTTACAGGAAAGATCATCACTTTATATTTAGTTCAAATAAAGCAGTAAAGAACCTTTATATCACAACTATGCATTGGCGAGTGACAACTCACACAAGACAAGGACTGGACCGGTCTAAATTATGTTTTTCAATAAGTGGGTCTGCTTAGGTATAACATATATATATAGACCATATTGTATATAGTTGCCAACCCCAAACATATATGAAATTCTAAGCAGACATAAACCTAATATGAATGGCAAAAGGAGATTAAGCTTACAAGTAAGCTATGAGCACCCCTCAATCATAAAATTACACTACATGCTACCTACATTGAAACTTAATAACCAACAAGCAATATTAATTAAAAGCTGGTTTTTGTAAACCTGAATGAGGACACATAGATATAGACATAGATATATATACTAGTAGAAGCAAAACGTCCAAGGGACGTTTTCTGCAATTGCTCTAAATAGAACCGCGTCTTCTGCAATTGCTCCAAATAAAATAGCTGTCAATCGTCCTATATTATCATCTATCTCAACATAGGCTCGACAACTGGAACAAATAAAAATAGAATTGTCAATTTTAATGATCTATTCATATGAGGAAATTGTTATATCAGAAGTTATAAATCAAAATATGAAGGAAACATATATACCGTGGTTGTTTTTCCCCACCAAAGGAAAAACAAAAAGCCTTGCATCTCGGAGATGATGTGCTTGTATTTATTATTGCCCCGTATCTCCAAAGTCAAAAGATAAAGATATGCAATAGCCAAATATGGTGAAGATGTTTCTTTCTCTAATTGTTTAGTTTTAGTAAAATTTATTTTTGTGTAATCTCCACCATCGACGGTTTAAAAAACTAAACAAAATCAAAATGGGTCTCTTTCCAACCAGAATTGAAATAAAAATTCATCAAATTTGGCTAAAAAATCCAGAAATGAAACTGGCATAACTGATTTTTCTTCAACAGGTGTGGAAAGTTTTCTACTGCATCTAGTTTCTATGCTTTTGAGTAGGGCTTCAAAAAATGGAATCAGGGCGCTGAGTAGTTACCATGGCGTTGTATGCATGCCAGAAAGATAAAGAGAGGGAAAGCAGTAATGGGTCCATCTATCTTTTTTTTTTAATAAAAAAATAAAATAAACAAATACAAAATAGCCAGTTATACCATGGTTTCCATAGGAGGTTCTGTAGCAAAACTGTGGGCGAGGAAAGAGATTACGGAGACCTGCAAAGACAGAGAGAAAAAAAGAAGGCACTGACTGATCCTTTGATGCAGCTGTAAATCACATAGTTAGTGGAGAACTCATCAATATTAATTCGCCAACCTCCATATTCAACAAAAACGGATACCTGCAAAAAAGAGAGAAAAAAAGAAGGCACAGACTGATCCTTTGATGCAGCTGTAAATCACATAGTTAGTGGAGAAGTCATCAATATTAATTCGCCAACCTCCATATTCAACAAAAACGGTAGCCACGTTTTTACACCGGATAAGCACCGTATTATTTTTATAGCTTTTTTGGAGTTGTCAGGCACCGCAAGGCTATTCTACTACATCTCTTGTCTCTTGTAAAGAGACGCTTCACGATGGACGCCGTGAAGCAATAGAGATGCTTCGTCCTTCCTTTCATAATTGTCTCTATAAAAGAAATATTCAGCTCATCTTCATTCGTATCCCATCTTCTTTACTTTTCTGTAATTAGTCTGCATTCTTACTCTGCAATTTCTCTCTGCATTCTTACTCTACAATGGCCCAACAATCTTCTCGTAACCAATACGTGAGGTATTCTACACCATTTTCACCAGTTGTTTCTGCTTCTGCTGTAGGTTCTATAGTACAATACAATAATAATCTGGCTAATAAGTCAAATGTTGAAACTATCTACGACCTTGTAAATCTCGGTACTCATTACTCTTCAGCTATTTATGCATTTTCTCAGCGACTACAATCCAAACCTTATGATTTGGATAAACTCAATGAGAAAATTTCTATCCTTCAGCGACTTCTTCAGGACTCTCACATGAAGATAGAAGCAATAAAGCAAGAGAATAGGAAATTAAAATCCTTACTTAATTCTTCTTTTAGATTGCCTACTCCTTTAGACAGAGATGTCACGCAAACTTTAGAGGAGCAAGATTGTTTGAAGAATGAGGCAAAGAGCCTCAAATTTTTGTAATTTTTTTTCGAGATAATAAAATAATATCTTAAAAATATTCATATTGTGTATCTATTTTCTGGTACATATTCTGTGTGCTCAATTTTATTTTTGGTAGCAGATGAGGGTTGCATTCACTTCTACGTTTAAAGTGAAAACTAATAGATCTAAAGGAATAGATATAGATCTGTCAATACACAACAAAAATACATGTTTAACACCCAAAAAAATCACTTTTTTTCTCTTTCAAAAAAATCAACTCGGAGATGAAAATAAAAGAAATATGACTTAGAAAATAGAAAAATAGAAATAGAAGGAAGCAGTTTTGATGGTTTTGCTTTGCCTTTTGTAGTTTAGAGGGTGCAAAAGTGTTTATGTTGTTCTGGTGAATACCTTGAATTGCAGCAAAACTCATGCAGCTTTCCTCCGCTTAGCAAAGGTCACCTGCGTGTTAATCTTGTTCTCGATCCTCAACATGAACAAAAGAAAAAAAGAGAGAGAAAAAGTTTACTTTCGGAGAGAAGAGGAAAGAGAAAGTGAAGATGAAAGTCTGAAAAAAAACATATGAACACAGATAGAAAAAAAAATTGTTTTGTGGATTTGAAAAATAAAAATCAAACGAAAGAAAAAAAAATTTTAATAAATTTTTTACAAACACATTTGAAATAAACGCAATAAAATCAACCAAAAACAGATTTCTTCATATCTTTGTAGATGTGTTCAGACTTGTTTCTCAACCGAGCACCGTTGCCACGCCAGCCGCACACACAACTCCATGGACCACCACTCACGGTGGGCAGGGCATATCTAGGAAGATGGAGAGAGAGAGAGAGAGATGAGCGAGAGGAAGACAGTAGAGTGAGAAGGAGAGAGAGAAAGAGAAGCTCAAACTAAATTTTAGGGATAAGTCGTGCGGACGACGTTGCAGCAGCCCTAATCAGGCATGGCCTACTCCATTGAAAAATCAAGAAAGTTATGATTTTAAAATATAATTTTTCAATCAATAATATCACAAAAACATAATGAAAGTTATGAGAATCATTTTTAATTATTTGGTGTTTGACAGTTGGAGATTTCAGAAACGTTTGTCAAAAAAGTGGGCTTCATAGGGCGATGGAATTCAAAAAGTTAACAGAAAGGATGGACCCAAAAAAGGCATCAGCAGGTTAAATATGTTAGATCTGATTAACGGCACAGCAATTTTATGATCTCGTATTGCGTGCCTAATTTCTTTGCGTATGAAGATGCCAATGTATCACGCGTTTGCGTAAATCAAGTCATGAATCATGTATATATTTTTTTATGTAGTTATCTGTATATTAATTAAATGACAAACTTTAGTTGAGGACAACAATACATGAATCCACCGATTCATTGATTTTATATTATTTTATATTATTCAGGGACCACAATTTCATATCTATCCACATATTGTACGTAATTGGATGAGAAGTAAGTTTGGTGTGATCGAGATAACTTACCCCGCAATTTAAATATTGAAATTATGCATAGGATTCTTTTTCCTAATTCTTCTTTTTATATAATTTGTAGTTTTCCATCTTTCTCGGATTTCTTAATAGAATATTTCATCAAACTAACTTAAAATTTAGAATGAAAAATAAATAAATACATAAAATACTGAATCCACAATATGTATAACTATTTGATAAATAAATCTGGACATCATCATTCTTCTTCATCATCCAAAATAAACTTACAGATTTGCCACCTTTATTGTAATGACAGCACTATGATTCGATATGACTTCACCTAGAATAAATACAAATCTCAATTATAAAGCGCCAATCAAATCCATATTGTTGCATCATCCGGCTACTATGCATGCATGGATTCTCTCCTGCGTGCTCTTCTTTCCGAATGCTGACAAATTATTAATAAAATTATCATTGTATAGATACAGATCTTATCGAGCAATAATAGAGCTATCCCCGATCCAGAATCTTGAAGATTTGCAGCCGGAGAGAGTGATGGCTTTGAAAAAGAGTGATGTTATGTACAATGATGGAGTGCGTAAATACTGTACAGTCGTTTTGAAAAAGAGTAAGATCTACTATTAAAAAAATAATTTCTTTTAGATCTCATATTTATTTATTTTTTTCGCCCCGCCATATCAACTCAAACTTAAAATAAAAAGTCACTCAATCATTGGTTGAAAAAATTATTTAATTAATTAATTATTACTAAATTAAAGAGAATTATAATAAAAGAGTTTTATTAGGTACAAGTAAATTAGAGCACTAATTAAAATACCGATGATTTTTTTATTTAAAAAAATATAATTTTTTTTTTGAAAAAATAAGAAAATTTCATATTTCATAAAAATTATTTTTATTTTTAATTCATGTGGTTTCATTAAATATATGACTTACATATTAATATTAATGTTTCAATTGATATACGAATTTTCCTTATAAGAAGATTTTTTATTAATAAAAAGATGGATGGGGTCAGGATAGGATATGTATAGTCACGTTTAATCACGTGGCTCTGCTTTGCAAATTATTAGAGGGTGGATTTATAGATAAGAATTCCACGTAGTACATATAAGAATCATCCGTCAAACATGTCTTGTTGAGGAGAGAATCAGAGCATCATGGACAAGTAATAGGAAACCGAAGTTCAGAAGGGAAACAAAAAAGTAATAGGAAACTAAAGAAGATTAACGCGGTTTGATAGATCTTTAGGAATAAAATATGGAGATTTTAGTTGGGAACTTGTCTACATGCAATTATTGATATCCGAACGATGCGGAAATTTCCACAACCGGATCATGAATATACAGGACATGGCTCAGATGCTGCAGATATTTTATATATTTTTCTACAAATTATTATGAAAGCTTATTAAATAAGAGTGGTAATACAGTCAATTTCGAGCGAGCTGCTTGCTTGGCATTGGCAAGAGGCAGACCAATTAATTTAACTCACTGTGGGAATTAAGAAACTCATGCATATATGCATCACAGCTGGATATTGCTAGGTAGGTAGCTAGCATGCATCTGCAGTAGACTATTACCTTAGGTAGTTGAAAACTTGAAAATTAATTAATTAATTAATGGTGATGGGGATGATTAGGAGTGATGTAGTAGTAGTAGTGGATTAAGGTGAATGATTATCTTTGCTTCGGTGAATTAGCTTTTGACCTTTATAGACCATATCTATCTGTTCCCATTTTTTTAAAATATTAATTAATAATAATAATGGATGATCAGGTAGCCCAATTTGTAGACTTTGTTCCACGCTTTCCTTCTTCTTCCTTGTGATTTGACATCACAATTAACCCGAATTGAAGTGTGCGTCAAGTCCGCTTTCGTACTCTTAAAACCAGCCGTCCGGATCTCTCCGATTGGTGGACGCCAGCACCTTCTTCCAATCCAGTTTATTCAACCACGCGCAATACCTATATACAATAATATATAAATATTTTAGTTACTTAAAAAAAAGTGGAATATTTTATTAAAAAATTAATTAATTTTTTTATATAAATTTTATATTTATTTATTTATCTTTTAAGTGATTGGATCATATTTATACACGAGCCATTGTCATTTCTATTAAAAAATATATCACCTCACTTTTAATTTAATAAAATTTATTATAAGAATATAATTCAAAATGGGGATAGGATAGGCGATTATATCAAAACAAAACAAAAAATGATTTCGACGTTTTTCGAAATAGTTTAGTTAATTATTATTTAATTTTTCCATGAGAAAGCAGAACATAGGAATTGGAGATGGAAGAAGAAGACCAAGCACTTCTATCCGTCCCTCTCTTGCTTTTTCTCACAACTCTCTCGCTCCGATAAGATTTCCTGAAGATTTTTCTCTGACTCCACATACTTTCGCTGCAAGCTCTTAGATCTACTTTACAACTCAACTGCATGGCGCTTGCCTGACTTCCTCAACTGGAAGAAGACTATCCGGTAAGATTCGCTCTGAGCAGAGCCTTTGGTGACCAGGCGGTTGTTACGAAGCTTCCCTCTGTAAACCACATTGGGAGCTTTCTCTCCGCTCTCCGAGACTATCAACTCGCTGCTGAACCCATTCGTCGTCGCTCGAAGGTCCGCCAGGCCGAACTTCTTGAATCCCGGCACTACACCATCTTGCTCCATCTCCTCCCCATGACCTTAAACCCAGTAATAAGAAGAAGTGGTAAAAAGAGTAAATGGAAATAGGAATGTAAAAAAAAAAAAGTTGTAAAAGCAAGAGAAGTGCAAACTTACCTGGATCAGGGTTGGACTGAGGGAGGGGAAGGTTGTTGGCGATTCGGCCATAGTTTACTCCTACGGAACCAGCATCTGCAAAATGTAGAAACATGCGCGTCAAGAAACAAAACACTACTCAGAAAACTGCTTAAGGTGAAAAAAGCGAATGAAAATGTAAAAGGATTTGTTTGCTGGTACAGAAAAACAAAGCATTGAAGCAGCGAGGATTATTCTACTCTGCCCATGGTTTTATTCTCTCTTTTTTCTTTCCTTCTCTACAAGGATGCCTACTTCTCTGCCCATGGTTTCGTGTCAGAAGCTTTCAGTGAAACGCTTTTATTCAAAAAAATATTTCTTTTGGTCTCTCTCAGAGCCCGCCCAAACCCACCTCGAACTCTCCCCCTCTCTCTCTCCTCTGCTCTCCCTCAGAAGCCCGCCCCTCTTTCTTTCATTTTCAGTGGCCAGCCACCGTCGACCCCACCCAGCCCAGACCTCCACTGGCGTGGGAACAATGGCGCTGTCGAATGTTTCAAACCCACAAATCTCAGAGAGAGACCCCTTTTCATTTCCTTTCGTTCCCACCTCTCCGAGCGCCTTTGAAGGTGAGGATACTTCTCTCTCCATCTACTTCGCTTCTCTCTTTCTAACTCTCTCTCTGTCTTTCTATCTGTCTCGAGTTTGGGCTATTTGGTAGAAATCACAGCAGGGTACTCAACATTCTTTTTGGGGAGTAAGACAAAAATTTGGCTGAATTTTCAAACAAAAGGATATAAGAGATCAAAGTGCTAAAATACTTTGCAGAAAAGTAGCTTATAAGTTCAAAGATCCATGTGATGATGTCGGTCCTTGATTGGCAATGCCTAATGCCATGTGGAAAGCTTGACATCATGGGAGAAATCAATCTTTCCTTGGCTTATAAGTTCAAAGATCCATGTGATGATGTCGGTCCTTGATTGGCAATGCCTAATGCCATGTGAAAAGCTTGACATCATGAGAGAAATCAATCTTTCATTTCAAGGACGATAGTATTAGATTACTGTTTATATTTACTGTTTATTATTACTGTTTATTAAACACGAAAAAGGAAGGAGAGTTTTACTGTTTATTATTACTGTTTATATTTACTGTTTATTATTACTGTTTATACTGTTTATTATACATGGAAACGGAACGACAAATATTACTATGCTTTACTGTAGTTAGCACATATGTGCTTATTATAATAGATAGATATATTAAAAAAATGTTATATTATTCATCTTAAATTTTGTAAAACTGAATCTAATCCTCGACTCACCCTCCATGAAGAAGCCCTCTATGAGTCGTACAGCTCTCCTAAAACTCCATCTTCACAATTTAGGTTGCTCTCTTTCCACCTCTGGTCGGGTTGAGCTCAGGAGGAGAGAGAGACCGGTGAGTTTTAACGTTCGACTCGTACACAAGCCCAATCGAGGTCATTCCAAATCTCGAGGAAAAATATATTCGAAAGGGTATGATCTTCTAAAAAGGATACATACCCAGCTATCCAGCAACGTACGGTTAAAGTGGCCAAAATCATGAACATAAGCACAGCAACAAGAACAGAGAATCATCTACTTTCTCATCAATTACACCCTACCATCAACGCCATGGGGGAGGAGTCCACACTAGCTCACACAAACCGTCAAAGAAAAGTACATGTGCCTTGGTATTGCAAAAATTTATCAGGAACACAACATTAGCAAGTGAACATGTTAATAAGACACAGAAGAAGAATCGGTCTATATTGGTTTTCCTTGGAAAGACTAGGACGAGCATCAAAGTAGATTCAAACAGGATCTCACTACTGAATTTATTTATTAAATTAACAAAACCAAGGTAGCCTCAAAAGACAAACTTGTTAGCTATACCCCGCTTGCTGCTGTGGTGCCTGCTGCTGGTAATTTCCATAAGCATATCCATACATGTTGGGATCTTGGGCAGCAGGGGCATATCCATAGCTTTCATGTCCATATGGATATCCGTAATAGCCACCATTCCACTGGTTTGGATCTGGCTGAGGCTGAACACCAACAGAGATACCCCATTAGTCAAATTCGGGCAAAAATGGAAAATGGAAAATTTGATGGAGAGAGCATTGGAGAGTGATAGGTAAAACTTACCACCTGTTTGTTTGAAGGACTTCGACCCCAAGAAAGTCGAATACTTTGTCCACCCAAATGAGTTCCATTTAACATCCTCAATGCTTCCTCAGCACAGCTTCTGATGTATCACATACACACAACTTAAAAACTACACATGCTGTACTATTGAGAAACACCACTGTACACATATCGGGTAAATTACTTACTAAATAAAACTGGTAAATTTACTTGCCTGTCAACAAATTGAACAAAGCCACATCGCTTGCCTGATGGTATCTTAACATGTACTAAATGCCCATATTGGCTGAAAACTTGTCTCAAATGGTCATCTGTAACGTTAGGATCCAAATTGCCAACAAAAATCTGCAGTGAAAGTTGCGCGTAAGAAACATGTTATAATAAAAGTAACCTCAATGCAGGATACAAATTATATACTCACAGTTGTATTACTTGGATCATTCTCGCTTTGGGTCCCTTGAGCATTCTGGTATGAAGCTGCATGTGAAATATAAAGGTGGAATAAAAGGGAAATAAAAAGGGAAGTTTTTTGGCATAACATGATTTAAACAGGTCACCAACAATAAAAGCTCTCCATTACAAAACACAAAAACAAGTAAATAGGTAGGCAGAAATTGAACTGCCGATCACTTATAACCAAAAAATAAAAAAGCCAGCCTATTTTGCAGTCAAAAGCTTAGAAGTCTTCATTAGTAAATCCCAACGTACCAAAAAGAAATCTCATTAGCAAATTCCAATGAATCTTGCCAGTCAACAAGAGAACTCCATTTGATGCATGACTTAAATTATCTCCAATATTAAAAGCCTAATGATGAATAGCAACAAAGAGGATTGACAGCATAATTCATCTCCCATGAACCACCATAGCAAAAAGATAAAAAATTAAAAAACAAACAATTTAAGATCCAAGATGGAGATGCCCAGGAAAGAAAGAGAAACGAGAAAGAAGATGGAGACAGAAAGAGGAGGAGCAACAAAGCTACCTATAAAATAAGCTGCTGTAAAATCTGGCATTAACCACCGTACTTACCATACAATGTCAAGGATCAATGAAATCACCATCAACAGTTTTATGCAGCCAAAAGATAGGATGAAGGACAGGTGGCCAATGCCTGTAGCCATCCCCAAGTGATAAAAACCAATAACACAAACCATTAACCACCAATAGCTTTTAGGGTTTTACAGACAATATATTGTTCACCTGATTCATAAACTACTGAGTCAATATTGCAATCCCATAATGAAGGATCTTGCCATCTGCCTCTACAGGCAAGAAATGACAAGCTACTGACGAATGATCTACAATTCATCTAACCAGAATAGCCCTAATGAGGAGGGAAAAAAATTACAAATAACAGCAAAATGAAAAATAAAAAAACATGGACAGGTGCAGTACCGGCACAACCCTATTATAAATATGACAGAATTAAGTGAAAAAATAAAAAGGAGGGGGGGGGGGGGGTGTTCAAAACATAAACCAGCCAGCAACGTGCAATTTCTGGCAATTCCAATGATTTTCTAGCTCCACACCTGGAACATATTTTTCTATAGATTGAAATCTATAAACATTGACCAGAATTAAGCATCGTGTAGTGGCAAAGGAAACAATAATTCTAGCCAAATCATAATTGATACAAGGAAATTGGGCAAGATAAATTAAATAATTAGTTATTCTGAAAAACTCTATTAGATGCACCAATGAAGTGAATAAAAACTCAAAAACCAAAAACTCTATTGGACCGATGAAAACTCTCAATAACTAGAAGTCACAAAATGTAACTTGACCGAAAGCTCAACCAAAAGAATGAACTGAAACTTGAATCTGAAAATGTAGCATTAAATGCCACACAAAAGTAAAGGGTAAGACATAACTGGCAAACTGACCTAAGCGAGGCCATGCACTATAAGGGTAACCATTTCGGCTGAAATCAGTTCCAGGCCCCTAGATGACAGAGCCTCTTGAAACCCTGCTTTGAGACAACATGAGTTCTATAAGTTCTAAGATTTAATAGCATTTGCAGGGGCCAAATCTTAAGGGAGAGTATAGGAAGGAAATGATTTGAAAGTGCTGCATATCTTCAAGTGCATAACTTAAAGAAAGCAAACTAAACCATATTGTTTAGAATACAGCAGAAAGAATAACAATTGACTATCTGAAGCACACCAAAAGAATGTGGCAATACAAACTAACCACGAACACTTTAAACAACGAAAGAACACAGGCTTAGAGTACTGAAATCAAAGTCAACTGATCACAACTCTCTTAAAATAAAAAACTAAGATTTCACAGGTATCTGTTGCATTTTTTTATTTTTTCCATTAAGTCCAGTAAAAGAAAATAACCAGCAAGAGAATTTCGTAACATATTTTCCATACCTTTTGGTTGTTGACCTCCGGTAGTGTTTTTGTTTGTAGCTGGCCCAATTCGCATAGGCCTTGAAGAGCAGAGAACTCCATTCATCTCCGTCATGGCACGCAATTGCTCACCTTCATCTCCAAATTTTACAAAACCATAACCCTTTGTCCGACCAGTGAGCCTATCAATCACAACCTTTGCACCCTTAACTGAGGGATAACGGGCCATGAAGGTCTCTTGTAGCATGTAGTCGGTAACATCAGGAGCCAAATCTCCAACAAATATCGTGAAATCAGGAGTATCATCAGACCGTCTCTCGCCCGAACTAAAAGTTGCCCAGTTGAGTCTAAAGTTCTGCCCACCGTTTGGCATTATGGTACCATTGTACGTTTGAAGTACTCTCTCTGCCCCGGCACGTGCTGAGAACTCAATAAATCCATAACCCTCTGACTGACCCGTCTGCTTATTACGGATCACTTTCACCGATATAATCTGCAAGCACAAACATCTTCCATAATTACGAAAACCAAAATTAAAATCCAGGAATCCTCTGACTTCCCACTTATTTATTTGTGAATTATGACTAAACATTTGGACTAATGATGATATAGTGCTGCTGCTTCAACATTAGCTTTAGAGAATTTTTCTCACGGTATATTCACAAGAATAAACCAACCTTCTTCGTGCTGAAAACGTACCAATGAGCCGTAAACACCCACAATGTTTCACTACCAAGAAATAACAAAAACATTTACGGGATCCAAAAACTAGCATCAGGAATAATAACTTCAAAAAAATGGCCATAGGGATGCAGACACCAGAAAATAAGGAATCAATATATAACAACCTTTCACAAAGAAAGCTCAAGAAGATGAATCAAACAAATAAACTAATCGGAAAAGCTAATAAGGCAATCCGAGATCTCAGAAACCTAAAAGAGAAAATAATAAGTAAACAAGAAAACGTAAAGGAATTTGATGGAGGGATTGCAGTTTGTACCTCGCCGGACTGAGAGAAACAAGTGAAAAGGTAGTTCTCGTCCATCCAGTACTGGAGGTCCCCGATCCAGAGGGTGCGGACCTCGTCGGCGCTGGTGGGGTGGGGCTGTTGGACCTGGGGCTGGACCTGCTGTGGCGCCCACATCTGAGGTGGTGGTTGAGCAGCCGCTGGTGGCGGTGGAGGCATCATCATGTAAGGTGATTGTTGTTGCTGCTGTGGCGGGTATTGCTGCGCCTGTTGGGCCATTATTTGCGGAGCCACGCCCGTCGGAGCAGGTTGCATCATTTTGGGGGAGAGCGAGAGAGAGCGGGCGCGATGCGGTGAGTGCGTCTTCGTCTGAACCTAACCCTAAAGGGGGAGAGGCAGAGAATGAGCGTGTGTGAATGTGACGGTATGGGATGGGATGTGGGGTTAATATTTGACTGGACTGGGTTTATCTCATCTATACTGAAAGATTGGGCTTGGCGGATTCGGAGCAGGGCTTGGGTAGTTGGGCCAATACCCGAGGATATTGTCCGGATCTTTTTTCTATTTCACAAGTGTCAAACCTACGTATAAAATAAAATAAAAGACTGTCACAAAATAGTCTGTCGTAAACGTAAATTTAACTGTTACGAAATTTTCTTTCTTTACGCCTGAGACTCGCTATTTTTATGTCATCTCAAACATAATTTTCCTTTTTTCAACATTTCTCGGTAATAAATTGTCACTTTTCTTTGGAAAAAAAGGTTTTTTTACGAACAATAAAGGGAAAAAAAACCTTCTAGGATTTGACTTTATCTAATTCCAATTGAAACGAAAAATGAAATGGATGAGTATTTTGTGTGTGTGCAGGAATATATAAACTTGTAAAGGAATATAAATGAAAAATGAAAAAATAAAAAACAATTGTTTGAAAAAAGATACAAAAAATTCTATTTAGCATCCCTATACCACACCGCTTGTTTTTATCTTTTTTCCTCAACATGTATGTGATGTAGATACATTCCACTACAACTCATTGAAATTTGTAATATACATGTTAACTTCGTATTTTGTATGTCTGGACAAGGTTCTAATAACTCGGGCCAGGATCTTCACTTGCAAATATAAAAGATGTGAACTTGGGATCGTCCGAAGGAGCCTCCGAAATCAATTATTTGCACATATTACGATGATTTTTGTATTTAGAATATAAAAAGAGTCTTTAGTACTTAGGTGTAAAGCTTTTATACTAAGTCCCTAGGGACATCCTATTCTCGGTGTCAGGATTGAGCCATTTCGACCGTGTCCATCTTAACTTAAGCATTTAATGTGACGTAGCAATTAAGGTTACGTTTTCATGGCTCCCCGAGCGAGTCTTGATGGTGGGTAAATAGTACGACCACTTCTAGTCTTCCGGTCAGAAAATAGAGGATTATCCATATATTTCATTCATTCTACACACTCGAAATTGAATTTAGACCCACTAGTAACGAGCCCCGGCGGAAAATACCCCACCAATACCAGATGAGGAATTATATTCATCATTTTCTTAATTTCCACAATCTCCGTGCATGATATCTAATGATTGTATGATAAATAATGAATGAAAACTAATTTTTTAATCGTTTAAGGCCATGTTAGAAGATGATAGAATGATGATGGTAAAGGATATTGTGTATAGCAGTTCTCTTACAAAATATGGGTCCAATTTTTCTTATATTCAAAATTTCAAGCAAAACGATTGCATTTTAGGATTTTAGCCTTAAAAAGTAGAGGATAGTATTCCACTGTACATATAAATCCATTTTTATTAGTCTTTTTACTTCTCTTTAGTCAAATAATAGTCTCCAATTCAATTCCTTTTACCTTGGCTGTTCTTGTCCGTCCCAGTTCCAAGGTAAAACTGGTCGGATGTCCAAATTCCAAAACCCTCCTAATCTGCCTTGCTCTTTAACGCGGTCGCTCACTCTCCATTCTCCAACAAAGCGTCTAGTGCGTCGACAGAGAACCCTTCACTCAAACCAGATTCCAGAAACCCGGTATGAAGCTTTGACCTTTATATCTTTTCAACATTAGAAAATTCATATACTCTCCGTACTGTTATCATGATTCGTAATGTGATTAAGGGTCTTTGAATCAATTATGCGATTCCCGTGACTGTCATTTGTGATCTTCTTTGGAGGTTGAACTTTACAACATTCGCCAAGTAAAATTATCCTTGTTCCTTCACTTGCGCTATTTCACTGCTCCGTGTAGTTGCAGGGTTCTTGTTTTGGAAACATTCGTCACTGTACGTGAACAAAACTTATGCAATTATATAACCGTTTGTTATGGGGTTTACAGGTGCATGAAGGTTTAGGAGGTTCAACTTCTTAGCTAGATCCGATAACGGCATGGATCTACATTTGAAGAATCTGTTTGATAGATTCCATGAGCAATTTGGGTCTGGTCCAGGGCTTGGTCCTGGATCTGGGACATGTCTCATGAACGTGGAGGGTATTGCTCCTAATTTTGTTAAGTCGTTATTTAAAGCTTCAACAGCTCTATATAGGACTGATCCCTGGAGAAGGTTGCGGCCGGGACATCATTTTGGTATCAAGGTGGGGAAAGATTTGGATTGGTCCGGAAAGAAACAGCCTTTCCCATGTGCTCAATTCATTGGTGGGGATGGTGGGGATATAGGATTCATCATGTTTCGATCCTATAATGATGCAAAGAAGATGACAGGCTCGAGAGAGACTATCCGGGTTCCGAACATTGAGCTTTTAAGGGTTACGTACGAACGTGAGTCATTGATGTTTCCTTCAAATAGGAAAATGATCAAGTCTTTGTCACTGGAAGCATCGGGGACTGATCGTTTTCCTGTAATTGATGTTGCACGTTGCACATCTTCAGGGGATCTTTGTTTTAGGAACCCGACACTGGAAGAGCTTAGGTTTGTATATGCATTCATGAAAGCCACCTCTCTTGTACACCCATTGCTTCAGGTAGATAGGGAAGGTGGTCCAAAGTGGTCTATGTTAATGCACTTTGAACCATTTATTGAGACAGTGGATGTTCAGTGGCCTCCAGAATTGTCCAAGAGCAGTGACCTTGTTGCAGTTACAGTCTCACACCCACCTGGTCAGGCATACGAAGAAAAGGCTACTTCTACAGCTAGCTCTACTCCTACCAAGTATGGAGAACCACCAAAGGAGGATTCTTTTGTTGATGTTAAATTATACTCAACAGCTGGCTGGAGGCAGTGTGATATGTGCGATAAAGAAGTTCATGGAGAACAGTGTCTCTATTGTGGGCAGTGTTGAGCAGTGGTTTAATGCAGTTCTGTGTGACAGAATCAGTATTGGAAGGAGACACATAAAAGCACGTGTGATCTTTGCAAGGTTATGATGGAAAAGCATTTGTGGATCATTTACTTTTGCATTGTGAGGTGGCAAGGGCTTTGTGGGATGGAGTTTTTAGTAGAACTGGGTTGGCTTGGGTGATGCCTTTGAGAGTGGTTGATCTTCTTGCGTGTTGGAATGGGCTATATGGTTGCTCTCAAGTTGCTGCGGCATGGAAGATGGTTCCTTTGTGTCTTATGTGGTGTATTTGATTGGAAAGGAACAAGCTGTGTTTTAATGATAAGAAGCGTACTTCGGAGGAAATTTGGAATTTTTTTGTACACTCTTTATTGCATTGGTTCTTTGCTTTAGTGATTAATGGAGCTTCAGCTCATGACTTTTTGTTGTCATTTTATGCTTCTTAGAATGTATTTAGGTGTTTTCTTTTGTATTCATCCTGTGTACAAGGGTTTCGCCTATTTCATTCGTATTAATAAAATTGTCTTTCTTTCTTATAAAAAAAAATGATGGAAAATGATGAAGAGTTGGCAGTAAAGATGTTTCATCACATCTTAACAGCTCTCATATTAGTTCAAAGAACCTTTTACTCAAGGCCCAAGGGGAAGGAGGTGATTCTTCATTACCTGGAACATGAAGGGGAGTTGGACTGGATGCCAGCATTTGCGGAGGTCGGTCATTTTCTCAATGAGTTGGGCAATATACAAATAGTAATGGTGGGACCTGAAGTTCCAACAAATCTATGTAGCAGAGTGAGGGTGAATCTTGTGAGGGGTGCTTATCAGGAGGAAGTTGCCTTCTCCGCATGTTAGTGTTGCTATGAATTGTGGATTGGATAGCTATGTGAGTTGAGCTGGAGCTCTTGATTTGATAAAATCCAGGGGCACTCCTAATTCTTCACAGATCAATCTGAAATTTCATGTGCAAATGCTAAAAAGGTTCTTCGTAGTGCTGGACTGCATATCACACTTCTTGTAACGCAAATCCGTTTCGTTCACCAGTGAAAAATAATGGGGCTTCTTGCAATCTTCCCTCATAAAGCAATGGTTGTGCTTGGGGTGAATGCATGAGCCAGGACCCATGAAATGCCTTGGGGAATTTCTTCTGCTCTCTCTGTGAGGTGACGGAAATGACTTGCTTTTGGGACTGGGAGGACAGGTGATGTAATGTGATCTTGTTCTTCATACAGTTTAAATCATGAGCTTTTTGATTGTGGACATTCTTAATGTTGTAAAACACATCCTTTTTCATTTTTTGTTATCAATCTACTGTGAGCAGCTCACGAGTCACCAACAGACATGATCGGCTGTTCGTTGCCAATCTCTGGGAATGTGTTTGTTCATATTGCATTTCTTTACTGTGTCCTGCTCTGCATTTGAAATTCCCTTTTAACTTTCTTATGACACAGAAAAAGACTGCAAAAAGGAGAACAATGGATGATAATCCCTTCTCATTAGTTAGTCAGTGCATTCATTGGATTCTTTACCCTTTGTTATGAAATGAACCTCTAGACCACTTTTAACTTAATTGAATTGCTAGATTTTTTAAAACTATAGATTGGAGTAGGAACTTTAGCTGAAGCTCCCCTGGACTCTGTCTTCGCCGGAGTTTCAAAATTGGAGTCACCTCTCTGGTTTATTTCGGACTCCTGATTTTCTCCTCTTGTTAATTTCTCTATATAAATTAGTGGAGAAATACTACCGACTTCTTCCTATCTGACTTTTTGGCTAGAGAAATAATTTGTACTAACTTATAAATAGACAAGTCTCGTGCCAACCTTTAGAAATGGACCTCACATTGAAAAAGTGTTAAAAAAAAATAGTGGGAATTCTTTTCTTTTTTAATAAAGGATCTATGCATAATTTATCTATTTGAAATTTGTATCTGGCATTACTTTTTTTGCTATAGAGGAAGATAAATGATGCTTGAGATATTTGGGAAAAAAGAAAAAATCTAATTTGAACGAGGACATACCACTAAACCCCTAAAACTTCTAACTTTTAACAAAAGAAAAGCAATTCTATGCTTGTATTTTTTATTAAAGAATTCTACTCATTATTCTCAGCTACAAATAATTTTTTATTTTTATTTTATTTTTCTCTCTAATCAAATGTATAGTGTATGGATGATAAGTAGAAGAATTTAATTAGTTTACAAAGAATAAAACCAAAAAAGAAAAAAAAGTATGGTGTGGTATGTGTGGAGATGATGAATGGTAAAGTTTTTTTTTTATTATTATATATAAAAAAAGGTTAGATTTCCTCAAATGATTTGATTTAATACCATATTGGTAGGGGTGCACAAATAAGCCGCATAACCGACCCGGCCGATTCAACTAATCCGAACCGATCAAAAAAAAAAAAAAAAAAAAAACCCGACCCATTTCACTTTTTATTCGGAAGTGGAAATGGTCGTACCCGTTTGTGATTTAAATGGAATTACCTGATACCCGAGCTATTTCTCTTTATTTCTCTCACTCTCTGCCTTTCCCTCCTGTGAAGGCTTTGTTCCTCTACCGTGCTTCGACGAGGGTTCCTTGGAGACCAAAGAAGAAATTGTCGTAGCCTACGAAGAAGTTTACGGCCCCGTGTATAGTTCTGATCATCATCATCGGCATGAACTCGGAGCCCAATCCTCAACTTTCCCATCTCCTCAACCCCGTCTGATGTTAAATCCTCCATCTTAAGCAATACCCAAAACCATATTTGGGCTCGTCTTTCGTGGGTCGGTGCCTATTTGTTGAATCTACTTTGGTTGAGTTCGGTTTTTATGTTATGTTTTCAGTTTATGTTTGTTTACATGCGTTTGGATAGCGGGAAAAGTCTAGGGAATAGAAAATAAATGGTTGAGTAGAAAATAAACACCTATGTCAGGAAATATATGTGTTTGGTTGCTGAGAAACTACGGCATGCGTGAAAGTTTTTCTATATAATCTAAAAGTTTTGGGTGCTTTTGGGTCTTCTTTACTGCTTGCGATTTGGGTTTTTTCAGCCATTTTCTTGTCAGGTCAAAATGGGTCTTGGATTAGAATGTGGGGTTGATTTAGAGGTGGCGGTGAAAACAGAGCAAGTAAAAATGAGGGTTTTGAGTTTTCTTGAAGGTACGAAGCTATATCCGGAACTTTCCTATTATATGTGTTTGGTTGCTGAGAAACTATGGCATGCGTGAAGGTTTTTCTGTATAATCTAATTACTTCAATGGCCGGATTATATATGTGTTTGGTTGTTGAGAAACTACGGCTATAGTTTGGTTGCTGAGAAACTACGGCTATTATATACATGTTTGGTTGCTGAGAAACTACAGATTCTTCATTTTTTTTTCTTTTTTTCTAAAAAGAGATTAAATCGGAAACCCGAAAAAAAAAAAAACAAAAAACAAAAAACAAAAAAAAAAACGAATCGGGTAACGGAATGCGGTTCGGGATTACCAAAATCAGTAGTGGAAATAGTCAGGTCAGGTCGAAAACAATGACGATTGCCTCGGGTCGGGTCGGCTGAACAGTCCTACATATTGGTGTTGCTTCTATACACTCAAGCATGTAAAAAGCTTCGTTCATCATTTCTTACTCAAATCATTCCGAATCGGGGTGGATAGATAGGGATCTCCAACAAAACAAAGTATCTTAATTCATCAAAGGATGTTTTACTCGTTGGAAAATGCTAATTTGTCCCTAGATTTTGTTTTTGGATTTGACTGCTCATGAATTTTATTTTTTTATTAATGATTAAGGAATTAACTAACAATATATGTGTGTATTTTTTAAAAATATTTGAAGATATTTAAAAAATATTTGAAAGAAAAAGAAAAAAAATACAATTGCACTAGAGGCAAGCCTAGCAATAAATGCTGGGCAGCTGACTAGCAGCACCATTTGCAGATTATCTTTTTTGAAAAATAATTTATATAATTATAAGATGCGCAAGTTTCATGCATATTTTTTGAAGAAAATTTCAAAAAGAGTGCCTAGCATTTACATTTTTTAAAATTGTGTCAGTATTACTCATCTTGTTTATTATGCAAACTGAATTTTTTCTTTTCTAATAAAAGAATTGAGTTATAGACCATGGAGGCTCCATCTCTAAATATCTCTCACAGGATGTAAGTATCACTAGACTATAAGCCCATCAATAGGGATGGTAATATGTAATACAACCAGTAAATCAAACACAAACATAATACGAAATTAGCAGATTTGGGTTTGATGTTAACGGGTTTGGATTAAAACGAGTTGATACTTACAATACGAAATTAAGACACGATTTATAAAGGGGTCAATAACAGATTAACCTGCTTAACATGACATCAAACCGTTTTGATCTGTTTAGAATTTATTTCAAAATTAAGATTTTATTATTGTTAAATTAGAATATTGGTATTTCTAAGTATGTGTTGCCCAGATGACTAACACAAGAGGGGGGGTGAATTGAGTTGTATTTAAAAAAAATAACAATTATAAATCAAATATACAATATCAAATATAAACAAAATACGAAATAGCAATAAATATAAAGAGTAAGGGTAAGAGAGAATCAAACTCAGTATGTTAACGAGGTTCGGCCCCACTGCCTACGTCCTCGCCTCAAGCTACCCCTTGAGGATCCCCGAATTCACTATTCAACCTCCTTCAGGTGGAGGTAAAAACCTATTACACCTTTGAACAACACCGCTACAAAGGATCCGTGTAGAACACCCTCTACACTTGCAATCACCTTACACGTGGTGATTCAACGATTCCCTGTGTAGAACACTTTCTACACGCACAAGGGTTGTACACACCCTTTTACTGATACAAGAATTGATAGTGGGTAGAATATCAGAAAACACTCCTCAATGAGTGAAATAAGAACAATACAGCACAACCTATATCTCTCAAAATGAAAAAGGATTAAGGCTCAATGCTTAGAGAAGAGAGAATGAAAGCTTTGAATGAGAGTTGTATGCTCTTGGTGTTGTGAATGTGAAGCTCTCAAATGATCTATTTATAGGCATATGAGACTTCATATTCAAATTTAAAAAGATTCACATGTCAAAGACATCATCATTCATTTTTCAAAAATTTCAAACCTAATCTTTTTACTTTTTGCATGTGACAAAATGAGCACACTTTACTTTTCAAAAAATTCAAACCTAATCTTTTACTTTTTGCATATGACAAAAGGAGCACACTTTACTTTTCAAAATTTTCAAACAAAGGCATCTTCCTTTTGCATAAGTCAAGAAAAGCATCAATCACTTTTGAAAATATTCAAATAAAACATGCACATGTGAAAGATGACAATCAATCATCTTTAATATTTTCAAAGTTCAACCCTTTAATCATGGCATGCACATGTGAAAGATGACAATCAATTATCTTTCAAAATTTTCAAATTTAATTTTCAAAATATTCATGCACATGTGGAAAATGTATTTTAATGCTTTATGATAAAATATTAATTTTTGAGCCTTAATCCTAATTTCGAATTTTAAAGAGATTTACAACATTATTCTATGACTTTAATGTGAACTTGCTCCCTTCTTGCTCATGCTTGGTTTCTTGATGTGCTTGACTCCATTGTGTAGATAACTTGAGCTTGAGACTCCTTTATTCTATGAATTCATTTGTTATCATCAAAATCCATGTGTAAATATATAATTACACAAAACTTGAAACCTTAGGTTTAACAATCTCCCCCTTTTTGATGATGACAAATACTTGATAGAACCTGAAGCCTGTATTAATACTTAAGCTCCCCCTGAGAATGTGCGTTAGTTTTTCAAAAAAAAAAAAATAAATATAATTCCAAGCATATATAACAAGTTTAACAATTTAAACAATATTAATGTTCTAGTCTAAAACTTCTCCCCCTTTTGGCATCATTAAAAAGGATCGACAGCAAGTAAATAGACTGAAGAAAACGGTGCGTTAAAAAACACTGTAGATAGTTGAAAAAGAGAGCCGTCCGTGACCCGACAAGTCCTGCAAAGCCTCGAGGCCTAACTCTATGAATTTAGTGCGGTTGAAGATAGAAACAAATCGCCTGATGTTGTTGACAAACGAGATTGAAGGCTCCGAGTTTCTAAAAAAAATGTCTTTTTCACTGATCGGGAAAAAACACATTGCTCTTTGACTTGGATGATAGCTCGTCTTGTTCTTTATACTATCTCTATAAAAACAGTCTTAAAGTTCATCCAATCCGCATCAAGTTTTCTTCTTATCTCTATAACTCATCTGCATTCCTTCAACATTCTCGCTTTAAGTTTTCAATTCCTTTCTCAATGGCTCATTCTTCTACATCTCAACCTCCTGTCCTTTCTGCAGCTGCCATTGGTGCTATGTTGCAGCAAGAAAATAATAGTATGGCAAATAAGTCAGACTCCGATGCTATCTACGACTTGGTGAGTCTCGGGACTCGCTACTCATCCTCTATTGTTGCTTTTTCCCAGCGGGTTCAAGCAAAAAACCATGAGGTTGAAAAGCTTAAGGAACAAATTGTTGTACTTCAACGAATTGTTCAAGAGTCTCACACAAGGGAAGGAATCCTTCGGCAGAAGAATAAAAAGTTGAAATCTCTATTGGATTCTTCATTCCGCTTGCCAGTTCCCATGAATAGGGATGACATGATATTGTATGAAGAGAATGAGCGTCTCAAACATGAGGCTAAGAACCTCAAGTTTATGTAAAAGTATTTAAGAAAAATCTATCTATTTTTATGAACTTTGATCTGTCTTTTAAGAGATATTCATAATATGCATCATACCTATTTCTCTTCTAATCATAGATAATCTATCTTCTGGTAAAGGTTTTGTGAATATATCTGCTAACTGATCGTGTGTGTTTGTGAACTCTAGTACTATATCGCCTTTCTGCACATGATCTCGAAGAAAATGATATCTTATTTCAATATGCTTAGTTCTAGAATGTTGTATTGGGTTTTTTGAAAGATTTATAGCACTTGTATTATCACATTTGATTGGAATGTGATTATACATGAGTTTAAAATCTTCAAGTTGTTGCTTCATGTAAAGAACTTGAGCACAACAACTACCCGCAGCAACATATTCTGCCTCAGCAGTAGATAGTGCAACAGAATTTTGTTTTTTACTAAACCAGGAAACTAATGCATGACCTAAGAAGTGACATGCTCCACTAGTGCTTTTTCGATCTATTTTACAACCAGCATAATCTGCATCTGTGTAGCTGATTAGATCGAAAGATGTGTGTTTAGGGTACCATAACCCTAGGTTAATTGTACCACTAAGATATCTAAGAATGCGCTTAACTGCAATTAAATGAGATTCTTTTGGAGATGATTGAAAACGTGCACATAAACACACACTGAACATAATATCTGGTCTACTGGCTGTCAAATATAATAAGCTACCAATCATACCTCGATATACTTTCGAGTCAACTGTCTTACCGGATTCATCTTTATCAAGTTTAGTAGATGGGCTCATTGGTGTTCCAGTTTCCTTAGCACCTTCCATCCCAAACTTCTTCAGCAATTCCTTAATATATTTTGATTGATTGATGAATGTCCCACTTTTTACTTGCTTAATTTGCAATCCGAGAAAGAATGTAAGTTCTCCCATCATGCTCATTTCAAATTCATCCTGCATAGTCTTAGCAAAAACTTGACACATATTTTCATTAGTAGCACCGAATATTATATCATCAACATAAATCTGAACCAAAAGAATATCATCATTTTCGTATTTAATGAAAAGAGTTGTGTCGATTTTTCCTCTTGAGAAACCTTTTTTAATCAAGAAACCACTGAGTCTCTCGTACCACGCTCTAGGAGCTTGTTTGAGTCCATATAGTGCTTTTGTGAGTTTGAAAACATGATTTGGAGAAATATGATTTTCAAAACCTGGAGGTTGCTCAACATATACCTCTTCATTTATAAAACCATTTAAGAAAGCACTTTTAACATCCATTTGAAAAAGTTTGAAATCTTTATAACAAGCATATGCAAGTAGCATTCGAATAGCTTCTAATCTTGCGACTGGTGCATATGTCTCATCATAATCAATTCCTTCTTCTTGATTGTAACCTTGGGCTACAAGTCGAGCCTTATTTCTAGTAATGACTCCGGACTCATCTTTCTTGTTTCTAAAAACCCATTTTGTTCCAATAATAGTATGATTTTTGGGTTTAGGAACAAGTGTCCAAACATCATTTCTTTCAAATTGATTAAGCTCTTCTTGCATAGCTAGAATCCAAGATTCATCAAGAAGTGCTTCATCAATATTTTTAGGTTCAATCTGAGATAAAAAAGCAGTATGATTGCAAATATTTCTAAGAGATGATCGAGTGCTTACACCTTGTGAAGGTTCTCCCAGAATTTGTTCCACTGGATGATCTTTCACAAATTTCCACTGTTTGGTTGCATCTCGTATTAAATTTTGATGATCTTTCCTGATGTCTCCATGTTGGACTTCCTCTATTGTGTTCTCTTTGTTGAGATTGAGACTTTCTGTATTATTTATACCTCCTGTTTCTTCATCAATGGATTTCTTGGAGAGTAGAGAATTAGATTCATCAAATACTACATGCATAGATTCTTGTACAGTTAAAGTCTTTTTATTGAATACTCTATAAGCTTTACTATTTGTAGAATACCCGAGAAAAATACCTTCATCCGATTTTGCATCAAATTTGCCTAAATTATCCCTGTCATTCAAAATAAAACATTTGCATCCAAATACATGAAAGTAACCAATGTTGGGCTTTTTCTCATTCCAAAGCTCATAGGGGGTTTTATCTAATTTAGACCTTAACATAACTCTATTTATAACATAACATGCAGTACTTACCGCTTCGGCCCAAAAATAACTAGGCAAGTTGTTCTCATTAAGCATTGTTCTTGCCATCTCTTGAAGAGATCTATTTTTCCTCTCTACTACCCCATTTTGTTGAGGAGTTCGAGGAGCAGAAAAATTATGCACAAAACCATTTTCATCACAAAATGTTTCAATATTTTTATTAACAAACTCTTTTCCCCTATCACTTCGGATACTTGAAATAGTATAGCCCTTTTCATTTTGAATTCTCTTGCATAACTTGGTAAAAGCATTATGTGCCTCATCTTTATGAGCAAGAAAGATGACCCAAGTATATCTAGAGAAATCATCAACAATAACAAAAGCATAATATTTTCCTCCTAGACTTGCAACTCTATTTGGTCCAAAAAGATCCATGTGTATCAGTTGCAGTGGTCTAGTAGTGGAAATATATTTCTTGGTTTTAAAAGAAGTTTTTGTTTGTTTACCAAATTGGCATGCATCACAAATTTTGTCTTTAAGAAAATTTGCCTTTGGTAAACCTCTCACAAGATCATTTTTTGAAAGTTTGGAAATAAGTTCCATGTTGGCATGACCTAGTCTTCTATGCCATAACCAATTAGTTTCATTTTGTACTGAAAAACAAATAGCATCTTGTGAGGTAATTTCTTCAAAATCGATTGTATAAACATTATTACTTCTAAAGGCAGTAAAACAAATGTTATAATCATGATCATTCAAAATAATGCACTTATCCATTTTGAAAGTAACTGTAAATCCTTTATCACATAATTGACTTATACTCAAAAGATTATGTTTTAGACCTTCAACAAGTAGAACATCTTCAATTATGAGAGAAGATTTATTACCAATTTTACCTATTCCCACGATCTTCCCTTTCGAGTTGTCTCCAAATGTCACGTGTCCTTCTTCTTTAGATCTAAGATCAAAGAACTTAGTCTTGTCTCCCGTCATGTGTCTTGAACATCCACTATCTAAAAACCATTTGTTTTTGCTTGTAGAGGACTTCATGCATACCTATAAAAACAATTAAAATGATTTTTCTTGGTACCCAAGTTCTTTGGGTCCTTTATTTATTAGTATTAGAAGAAACAAGATTTTTAGGTACCCATATGGCCCTAATAGTCATTGTATGTTTTCTTCTAATAGGACAAGTATGATAATTATGACCATTTCTATTACAAAAATTACAAATAGCATGTGACATATATGAAAATCTTGAATGATTATAATAGTATCCTTTTTTGACAAACTTATTATGAAAAGAATTTTGAATATTAGACTTTGATGTAGAAGGATTATCAAAGAAGTTTTTATAAGGTTTGAACTTTTGTTTTGGCATATATCCCAAGCCTGCCTTGTCAAAAACACATCTTTGACTACCAAGAAGTTTTTCAAAATTTCTTTTTCCATTCGTAAAGTTTTCAACAATATTTTCTAAATCAGTTTTCTTTTTCTTCAACTCAAGATTTTCGTCTTTCAAAACAATATTTTCTTTTCTTAAAATATCAATTTCGTTTGTTAAAGAAGAATTTTTCTTTTTCAAAGCAGTATATTTGATACCCAATTTTTCAAATTCTTCATATACCTCTTCTAAAACATTTTGCAATTCTTCATATGAAGGATTTTCAATATTATCAAAATTTGTTACCTCAATATCATCTTTAGCCATAAGACAGAGATTTGCTGATTCTTCATTGCTTGCTTCACTATCTGAGCTACTTGAATCATCATCCCATGTAGCTTTCATTGCTTTCTTGCCTTTGTTTCGATCTTTCTTTAGCAGGGGACAATCTGGCTTGATATGACCAGGCTTATTGCATTTATAACAAATTAAAGTATCATTTTTACCTGAATCTTTCTTGGAAAACTTTTTGAATGATTTCCTCGGAGGAGTTTTATTTTTCTTTAAGAATCTCTGAATTCTTCTTGTTATCATCGCAACTTCTTCATCTTTATCGTCATTTTCCTCATCTTCATCACTTTCACTTTCATGAGGAACAGCTTTAAGTGCCAAGCTCTTCTTTGGCTTTCCTTCTTCTTCTCCTCTTTTCAATGTGTACTCATGGGTGATAAGTGACCCGATGAGTTCATTCACTTCGAGCTTCTTGAGGTCTCTAGCTTCAAGAATCGCTGTCACTTTTGATTCCCAACGTTTTGGTAGAGAGTTGAGAATTTTTCTTACCATTTCCACTTTGGAATAAACTTTACCAAGAGCTGTCAAACTGTTTATGATGTTAGTAAAACGAGTGTGCATGCTAGAAATAGATTCATCATCATTCATCTTAAACATTTCATATTCATGAGTAAGAATATAAATTTTTGATTCCTTAACTTGAGAAGTTCCTTCATAAGTAACTTCCAAGTTATCCCAAATTTCTTTTGCCGTAGCACAAGTCATTACTCTATTAAACTCATTACCATTGAGAGCATTATATAATAAATTCATAGCAGTTAAATTCAAAGTATAAAGTCTATCGTCTTCACGATCAAACTCTTCTTCTTCCTTTTTGACCTTTACTCCACCAACCACTTTTGTTGGAATATAAGGTCCATTTACAATGCATTTCCAGATCTCTCGACCTTGAGCCTGAAGGAATATTCTCATTCTAACTTTCCAGAATGAATAATTGTCTCCACAAAAGAGTGGAGGCCGACTGCTAGATTGACCTTCACCAAATGAAGCTGCAATGTTAGCCATAAGATCTTAACTCAAAAGATAGTTAATCTTATAACAGAGCTTTAGCTCTGATACCAATTGTTGCCCAGATGACTAACACAAGAGGGGGGGTGAATTGAGTTGTATTTAAAAAAAATAACAATTATAAATCAAATATACAATATCAAATATAAACAAAATACGAAATAGCAATAAATATAAAGAGTAAGGGTAAGAGAGAATCAAACTCAGTATGTTAACGAGGTTCGGCCCCACTGCCTACGTCCTCGCCTCAAGCTACCCCTTGAGGATCCCCGAATTCACTATTCAATCTCCTTCAGGTGGAGGTAGAAACCTATTACACCTTTGAACAACACCGCTACAAAGGATCCGTGTAGAACACCCTCTACACTTGCAATCACCTTACACGTGGTGATTCAACGATTCCCTGTGTAGAACACTTTCTACACGCACAAGGGTTGTACACACCCTTTTACTGATACAAGAATTGATAGTGGGTAGGATATCAGAAAACACTCCTCAATGAGTGAAATAAGAACAATACAAGCACAAACTATATCTCTCAAAATGAACAAGGGTTAAGGCTCAATGCTTAGAGAAGAGAGAATGAAAGCTTTGAATGAGAGTTGTATGCTCTTGGTGTTGTGAATGTGAAGCTCTCAAATGATCTATTTATAGGCATATGAGACTTCATATTCAAATTTAAAAAGATTCACATGTCAAAAACATCATCATTCATTTTTCAAAAATTTCAAACCTAATCTTTTTACTTTTTGCATATGACAAAAGGAGCACACTTTACTTTTCAAAAATTTCAAACCTAATCTTTTACTTTTTGCATATGACAAAAGGAGCACACTTTACTTTTCAAAATTTTCAAACAAAGACATCTTCCTTTTGCATAAGTCAAGAAAAACATCAATCACTTTTGAAAATATTCAAATAAAACATGCACATGTGAAAGATGACAATCAATCATTTTTAATATTTTCAAAATTCAAACCTTTAATCATGTCATGCACATGTGAAAGATGACAATCAATTATGTTTCAAAATTTTCAAATTTAATTTTCAAAATATTCATGTACATGTGGAAAATGTATTTTAATGCTTTATGATAAAATATTAATTTTTGAGATTTAATCCTAATTTCAAATTTTAAGAGATTTACAACATTTCTCTATGAAATGTGAACTTGTTTCCTTCTTGCTCATGCTTGGTTTCTTGATGTGCTTGACTCCATTGTGTGGACAAATTGAGTTTGAGACTCCTTCATTCTTTGAATTCATTTGTTATAATCAAAATCCATGTGTAAATATATAATTACACAAAACTTGAAACCTTAGTTTCAACAGTATGTTTATATTTTTATTGTTGGGATTGTAATTTTATACCTATACTCATATTTATTATTATATGGTTTGTAATATTGGTTTTATTATATGTTAAAATTTGAAAAATATTAGTATATATTTTTTAGATATTATAATTATTAATAAATATAGATTTTAACTTTTATGTAAAATTATATGAAAAAATCTAGTTCCCAGCGCAACTGCGCACTAATATGTGCACTAATCTAATGTGATTGGTCAAAAAGTAGATTTTATTGAAAACAATGCTAATTTAAATTTTGAATATGAAGGAATCAGTATTGGTACGCAGATTAGTGAGTGACTTTGCTTGTACGTAACAAAACTCAAATTATATTAATTAGGTCAAATGAGTTATGTATTTTAGTCAAACCCATTTACATGAAACAAACGAACTTAAATAAGTTATGTTGTGTTAACATATTTTTAATTAATTATTAAACGGGTGATACGACACGACCTATTATCTAAATAAGTTGGGTTAGGATTTGAAAGTTTGACGATTGAATTTGAATTGACTTATATAGTTAAATATTTATGACTTGATACGACATGAAAACACGTCTTTCCCTCATGAGCATGCCAAGTCAATGTTAATTATGACAATTTGGAAAGGGTTAAAAAACAAGAGGGAAATTACTTAGCACCCATTTATGGATAAGAGAAATGATATTTGCAGTTATGGTTGTGCAAGCGCCGCATAGTTTCTTTGAAAAATGTGAATTAATACGGGACCCACATGAAAAAAAAAATTAACTTTTTTAATCGTGAACTCTACTCTTTTTTAAAACGATTGCACAGTATTTACATATTTTACGACTATACGTAGCATTACTCTCATGGATAAAGCTAAAGCTAGCATCTCATAATTCTTCCAATAAGAACCTCAGAATTTGACACTCATGATTTCCTAAGATAGGAGGTAATGTCCCAACTCATGAATCCCCGCCGGCCAACTCCAAAGCCCATATCCCAACTTGGCCTATAAAAGACAGCCAACGACCCCACTTTCCCTCCTACAGGCCGAACCCACGTCGCGCTACTCTCTCTCTCTCTCTCTCTCTCTCTCACAAATGGAGCTCCCAGCTCTCAACCCTCCGTTGCAATATCTCTACCCCACTCATCTCCTTTTCCCCTACCACTTCATCCCGGAAAACTATGTTCACTGGACTGAGACCCCGGAGTCTCACATTTTCTCAGCCGACCTCCCTGGTAAGCCTTCGCGTATATTCGTTCTCTGCGTCCCAACTGGTGGGGAGATAAAAATACCTGGAAGCTGGAGAGTCTCTGCTTCAACATCATCTTTTTCCCGTTATGTTGTCGTAGGAATTGAATAGTTCTCTTTTTGTTTTCATGGCAGGCGTGAGGAAAGAAGAAATAAAAGTGGAAGTTGAGGACTCAAGGTACCTTATAATCCGAACCGAGGCAGTAGATGAATCCTCAGAGCCTGCTAAGAGCTTCATGAGGAAGTTTCGGCTTCCGGGCATGATCGATCTCGATGGAATCTCTGCTGGGTATGAAGATGGGGTCCTAACAATTACAGTGCCTAGATTTCGAAGGAATGGCTTCTATATCGACCAGGCAGACAAGCCAGAGCAGCTAGAAGTTGTTGCACGAGCTGCTTGAATTAACACATGGGGTTTGCTTAGGTTCTAAATAGTTTAGGTTGTTGGAGTGTTTCCAATCATTGATGGTGTCTCCTAGGTTTGGAATTCCTAGCACAAGATTGTTTCACAATACATGTCGGTCCTATCTCTCTAGTTTACTAAGAAGTGTTGACGATTCTTATCGATAATTTATCTGTAATGGTATGGGGTAGAATGAATCTGTCATTCTATTACATGAACCTAAATAGATTCTACAAAAGAGTTGCCAATATCTTGCGCTTTTTTTCCCCTCTCAACACACCGTCATATTGCATTTGAAATTGACAATTTGAATGAGTATGAATGCTTCTTTATTTCTTCTGTTATGTGACTAATCACATTCAATGCATCTTTTTTACCCTCTGCCGTTCTAAGGGGAAAAAATAGGAAAAGACAAAAAATTAACTACTTATATCATTGAATTTTGAATTTAGGCAATTGAACAGCTTAAATTGTGAAATGGGTAACCCTCGCTTAACACATGCAGAAATTCCCCACCCCTGACTATCATCAACTTCTCACCAGCAGCCAAACAGATCCAGATGACCGAAGTTGGCAGTGCTGCACGCTTTTCGAGGACAAAGGGCCGAAAGTTTAACTTTCTTTTGGCCCTTTGGGAACTTGTTTCGCAACAAACCTTTTACGAGCATGTTTTGGTGCATCATGCATAAATCAGCTGTTATTCAAACAAGCCTAGCGTCAATAGTTGCCAGATTTGTTTTTTTTTTTTTTTTCCGAGGAATCTGAATCTCATTTGCTTGCAAAGAGAGATTTGTGGACGGCAGCTATCGGGGCCACAAGATTCATGTCACAGACCCACATAGTAGTGTATAATTCACAAGTCTATAATAATTAATTGACTAGAATATTTGCAACTTGCCAAATCAACAATTCCAGATAAATAATATATATACATATATATAAATAAATAAAAAGAGAGAGTGGCAAGTTGCTCAGCTAATTTGGCCTGTCTCTAGACGTTACATGCACTTCCAGTCTCCAGCTATACGATCACAACTAAATTCCTCTTTACCTACCAAAGAAGAGGAAGCCATTCATTTTGGGGCACCAATTCAAAAGCAGCCCCAAGGGTAACCCACAGATCGAGTAAACGGATGGTTAAATCCTGCACACTTTTTTAGGACCTTTTGCCCTAAGTATGAACCACAATTATATATGACTCAGCAAGTAATTTATAGAACAATAAATTAGCCTAGGGTAACGAGGGGACATGATTTCAACCAAGTAAGGCAAGCAAGATAAGACTGGCAGCTTAAATCTGACAGAAATGTTACGAACTTCTTCCAAAAAATCATCTATCACATCAAGGTACAGAGCAGACACTGATTACAACAGTTTCCTAAAATCTCCCACCATACGACCGTGCACTGATCATGCACGCAGCATAGATCCTGACAACCACAAAACAATCAAATCTCGCCAAGACAGTCAAGTTCCCCTATCGCACTAAACGAACGTGAAATTTCAATGGCAAGTATACACAGCTATATTCCTAACATAAGATACGTCTCTTTGCACTGCAAGCATCATTTGCTAAACTGGACCATTTGCTGCCACTTTTACTACTTGGATAGCCTCTCTTAATCTTCTCTCTAGGTTTTCTCTTGCAGCTGGACCTCGTGTATTCCTGCATTAGTACCATTGATTGATATATTACCATAACCTACTGCTAGCCTAATGAGCCAGAAATGAATTCATGTTCCCATAAGATTGGGCTGAAGTAAAAATTAACAGGCATTTCTTCTGTCCAGAATCTAACCTCTTCTCGTGGCTTGCTTTCCTTGTAAGTTCCTCAACCAGAATCTGAAGCCTTTTTAAATGGGTTGGCAACTTGCGAATGGCTTCAACACCTTTGTGAGTTGAACATATCTTCTTCAAAAGCTCGGAAGCAATGAAAAATCCTTCGTCCTTGCTCCTGAAAAGAGTTATTAAAATATCGGACGTGATTATTCCTTCCCATTATTAATGCAGATGATAAAGAGAAACCGTCGTTGATCTTAGCTCTAAACATAGATACTAGACCTTAGGAATTCCCAGAGAATGATTTCTACAGATCCATGACTATCAATTAGCGCTTCAACCAGATGTGGATGGCAGGCAAGGTTTCGGAGAGTTAAGAGAGCATGCTTTAGAACCTCCTGATCTGGTATGCTTCTGCTGACCGAACGAATAAGCTTCAGCAAGGTGTCGATTGCTCCCGCAGACACAAGTTCTTCACAACACTTCTGAGAGTGTTCAGTAGCCATATCTGTAAGGAAAAGTTGGACTTAAGTGTAATGAATATCCATGATTACTTTTCTCAGGGTTATCTAGCTCATTGTTATAGCACACAGACAGACTAAATTCTTCTAAATTCTCAAATCTAAAATTCAATAAATTGAATTTAGATCCAAAAACAGACCAAGGACCATATACAAAAGTCGAATGAAATATATATTAGAAACTACCACGACGGTCTGTTATCTACCAAGAAAGCATGTTCTAGAAGTATCTTTGACCAAGCATATTCACCATTTAGATGGACAAATTCAAGAATATAATTTTAAGGCCTAAGAATTTAACCAAAATAATGAAAGGCTTCTGCATTGCATTCGAGAAAGTCACAAGAATTGCACACTAAAATGATGTTTTCACTGCAATTAAACCATCAATCTAAACTCTTACCTAGAGTTGCACAGGTATGAAGAATGCCGCTGACACTTTTCATGTTAAGCAGTTCTGAAAGTGCTGCCAGAAGTCTGTTTATGATACGCCGACTGTCATCCACATTTGTAGAAGACTTCTGCACTCTGACACGCAAATCAAGAAGCTGCCCTCTTAGCTCTTTACGAGCAAGATAACCTTTCCAGTAAGACTGTCAAATTAAACACCAATAAATAAGGATACTTTGAATAAACCAACTCCCATAAACAAAGAAAAAGACAGCATGCTGTTAAAGTAACTGAATCTATGGCAACTTTGGATATTCATCCAAACTCCTCAAAAACAGAACTTTCAAATTATCCTGTAAGTTTCAATAACCATCATGTTACTCGCAAATATGTAGACTGGATGATACAATTCACTCCAAAATATATCTGAATGATTATATAGAAACAATTTGTTCTTCTGCACTTGCAATATTTTCTCAATTGCCACAAATAATCTTGAATTTAACACCCAAAGAATTCCAATGCCAACTGTTTTTCATATCCAGAATTTAACACTGGCCACGAAAGCCACTATAGTATGCACTGGTTCATCAAAGTGGGTAACAGCTAACAGCTTTCCTTCCAAATTTCCATTCTTATACATTACAATTTTCAAATGTACAATTTTCACCAAGAAAATCAGGTAAGAGGTTAGAAGGTAAGAACAGTTTCAATCTGTCCAAAAACCTTAAATCCAGCCTGTAGATCAGTAAGCATTAGCCTTTAGCAGAGCACCCCCTATGATACTCTATACCATAAACCAAACTTTCCCACTTGTTATAACTTAATTGAAACACGGAGAACCAAAACATAATTCCTTAAACACCAGTTTGTAGCACCCTAGATGCAGTATCCAATGTTACCATGCATGTGAAATATAGTAATGCAGGGAAGAATCCAGATTACTTGGACCACAACAATACGATGCTTCTCTCTAGCAGCAATTTGCCTGGCAAGCCATGCACGAAAATGAGACTGAATAATGACAGCAGCTTCTGTTCTTAATTTCAGAAACAAAACACTCTTCCACCACTTTTGCAGCTTCACAACTGAGCATAAAAACATTTCCAGTTCAATACTCTTGAGACACCATCTTGAACTGTTTAACAAGCAGCCACTAGGATGGACGGCACGCATGCTACAAGCCCCTGAAACAAACAATTATGAGAAAACTTATAGCATGAAGAACAGGATAACTCTGAACTCAAACATGTATATTGATAAGATGAATCTACCTAAAAGCCTTTTCCGAGTAATGTGCCCCCTGACAAACCGTTGAATCTCAAGTGCAGCATGTCTCTGACACCGAAATGTATTCCAGCATATTACATATCGAATAGCACTTTGTATCTTTGTAACAGCCTCTCTTTTGAACAAGAAGTCTCTTCTTATTAACCAACCACGGCAATGTCTCTGGAATCATAAAAGCAAAGTTCAGATTAACTTAATGTTAGAATTAGAGATCAAGTTTAGTTTAGGCCTTTATCTATGATAATAGAAATGTCATAGCAAATGAATCTAATTGCACACAGCAAATGTAGCCCAGAAGCAGACCAAGAAAAATAGTAGTTATTTACAACACAGGTATTTTAAATCCAATCGAACATACTTGGATTGCAACAATGAGATGCTTGCGTCTACAAGCTCCTCTCCGGACAATCCATCCGCGTACAAAAGATTGAATAAGGGTGGCTGAGTTCTCAATTTTGTATTGTTGGTAAGACCTCCAACATCTTTTCATGCGGATATTACTTTGTATTTTTACTGATGCTTGCCTTTGATTTATAAATCTTCTTCTCAAGAGCCAACCAAGGAAATGACTCCGAATTTTAGTTGCAGCAGAGTGCTGATTGCAGACAATTTTGTATTGTTGGTATGCCCTCCAACATCTTTTCATGCGGATATTACTTTGTATTTTTACTGATGCTTGCCTTTGATTTAGAAATCTTCTTCTCGAGAGCCAACCAAGGAAATGACTCTGAATTTTAATTGCAGCAGAGTGCTGATTGCAGAGAGATCTGCAGACGATAAAATTCTTCCAAGCAAGCTGAATTTTAATCACAGCTTTTGCTTGAATATCATTTGCTCTCTTTTCTTCACACAAGTTTGAACCTTTCTCTAAAGCAACCCCATGAATGTATCCACAACTAGATTTCTCTACAACAACAGAAGCATTGACCATATCAAGAATGGACTCATCATCAGCTAGAATACTCCCACCGAGATGTCTTCGATTGATCCAAGTCCTTGTCACTCGCTGGATAAGTAACACTGACCTCTTCAACTTGATAAAACCGTGCCTATCAGCAATGAACGTCAAATATCTGCTCCCTATTTTTGTTTGTTTCCAACTTCCTGTGAGATTAGCCAAACATATAACCTAGTGAGTAATATGCACAAATGCATATAAAATAGTTATTGAGACAGAGCAGAGACCATACCACTTGATAACTTCTCAACTCGAATAGTGTCAAAATTTATACAAGTGGATTTATTTCTCACAGTTAACCAAGCCCGGATTACAATTTGCAAAAAAGAAGCAGCATTCACCATCTTTAAGAAATAGCGACGTTCAATCAATCTTCTGAAATGAGATTGTATCACTTTTGCTGCATCTTCTGGTAGCATTCAAAGATATTTCTCGGTCAGAAAAGGATTTGACTAACAGAACTTTAGATGTCAAAGTGTGAAGGAAATTGATTAGGTAAGGGCCACATATTTCCATAAAGAATTACCTTTTGAACCACTGATAGAAGAAAACAAAGTAAATGCATACACGTAGAAATGCATGAAATACCAAATATTGGATTCTCAATTCAGAAAAGTGAATTGGGGGGGAAAGAATGCACTAAAGTTTCTACTGATCCAACTTATCACTACTTCAAATAAATAATACAATCGACTAGTCGAGAAAAATTCTAAATACAGATCAGATAATAAAACAAATGATATAATAAGAAGGAGAGGGAAAAATAATAGGAATTTTACAACTGTTTTAGATAAAATTTCAACCAGACTACCGACATTTTATTGAGGAGATTGATTCCACAAGTTATTGGAACAAGCAGCAGTTAATGAAAAGAATATGGAAACACGGTAGCAAGAAATCACCATACTTACTGAAAAAGATAGCAATCACAAGACAATGAGCTACAGAAGGTCATGACTATTACCTCTGTGAATGCTAATAATGTCTTTGACTGTTGATAAGCATGGTGAAGGAGAAGCTGGTTTTGTAACATTTTTGTAGTTTTGTTCAACCATATTTTGCCACCAAGCCTGGATGGCCTTAAACTTTTTGACGGCATCTGTTTGAACAGAGACACATTAGAATGGGAAACAAAAAGGGAAGTACTGGAAGAAGCAAAAGTATCAAAGCAATACAAGGAAGCCCCAACTAACTTGCTGACTCTGCACATTCAAATACAACTTAGATGTGCAATTGTACATAAAGCACAGCATAGGACCCCACCCCACGAACCAAAAAACCAAGGAACTTAAGGACTCATGGCTTTGTTAGAGAGAATGACTGAGAAAGGCAAATGGTTCTTGTCTCACCAAGAAAGTAATCCGCACAATCACTCAATAGTTGTGTAAAAGTTAGCACTAATCCCCCACAGATAACATTGAAATTATTATGTAAATTTAATGTTACTTGCTTTTATGAATTTAGCTTAATGATGATCTCATTTGTCTAATTCCTGTTAGTTGTCTAGGATTGTGCTTTCTCAAAATAAAGAATTGCTACAGCAATGAAGTCGTAGCCATTATGGTACAGATCACATACATATTATCCTCTGATCACTAAAAACTAAGATTTGGGCCATATAAATGGAAGGTACTGCTGTTTTGGGCCTCAATTAAGTACTATACCAAAAAATGATCAAGATAGTTATAGTATAGAGAAAGGAACCTTTAGTACTGTGCCAATCCATCTCTTGATTTTGTACTTCCACAGAACTGACAGAGCACCGCTCCAGACAGAAATGTTTTCTCTCTAGACTTTTGCAATCACAACCTAAGAATTTATGGAAATTCAACTGATCCTAGCAAGGGGAAAAATAAAATATTTAATTATCACTGATAATAGAATTTAATTATCAATCAACACAATACTTCAAGCAGTACCATATTTTTCTTCATAACCAGTTGTGATGCAAGGAACACCAGCAGAATGGCCACACTCTGATCATTACATGCTCCATTATATTCAAGTATATCACTGATTTGCAGAACCTGTAAAAGAACAATATAACCACTTTGTCTCACATGATCGTACTGGACTGAATAATATCGACATAATTCACCAAAAACAGTTAACAAATCAAATTTCTCAGCTTAGCAACATGTCCTGCCAATATTAGAGTAACTATATATACTAACGAAACAGCAAATTTTCTCTTAATCTTTTGTCTATGAGCTCTAATCACAACATTGGTATGTAGGCCTGGGGCAGGCAGGGCAGATCAGGTGGGGTAGTTAACAATTTTATTAGGTTTTTTTATATTTAAAGATAACATTTAATTTTATATATTTTAGATTTTAAAATTTTGTATTAATATATGTAATTTTGAAGTGAAAAGCAAGTTTTTGGGCCAAAATTGTCCCAAAAATGGATTATGGGCCAAAAAATGGCCCATAACCGTTATGTGCCCATTGAGCGAACGGCCCAAGGGCCAATCCTCCTGCCTGGCATCCTTGCTACCTGGCGAGGGTACCCACCCAAGTGGGACAGGGCCAGGTCCCGGGACCCAATTCACCCGTGCTGGCAGGGGCCCTGTCTACCCGCCCCTAACGGGATGGGTAGCACCCCTATTGGTATGGTCATTCCCAAAGGTTTTTTGGCCTAACTATACAGTAGAAGCAGTGGGTCCAAATCGTGTCCTTTGACCAAAAAATTAAATATATGTATTGAGACAAAATCATTGCATCTGGCTTGAAAAGATACAAGAAGTTGCTGATATCTATGGAAAAAACAAAAAAAAAGATCCACAATTGAAAGCAATTTAAAAATATGGAGTTAAATTCATATTGTGGAAATATTTTCAGATGGATTCCTCCCACACAGAAAACTCATTCACTATACTCCTCTATGTAAAAAGGGAAAAAAAAATAGAGAATTTGCCGCACCGAACCTCAGTTTTGAGTTTGTTTTTCCACAATATACCCAGCCTATCAATATAGGACCCACAACCGATGCAAGACTGTAACACTTTGGAGAAACCAAGTTTCACAAACCCAGAATAAATTGTTTCTAGAATTTTTTTTACAAAGAACCTGAAGCAGGGTTGCACCATATACCAGTTTAAACTTAAAGCAAGTATGCACATCTATACATACATTGTGCATGAATGTGTGAACCTTTAAATTGCTTTCCTTTATTGCTTTGATGGAGTTTCAATAGCAACGAATCACACTGCATACCAATAATAATGACACTGGAAACTTAATTGTAACTATACCTAAATCAGGAATTCATACTGTTAACAACATCATTCTAACTTAGGGTAAAAGGCCAATGTTTTTCCCAGTGTCGGCAGCATGTACAGATTGATAAAGTGGTTGAATACAATCAGAAAACTCAGCAACACTTACCTCAGGAAAATTTCCCAATAATGTTGTCAGTTTCTGTGATAAAATAAAATTGTGCACCGCATCTGGATAATCAGTAGCTGACATGATTGATTCTTTACTAGTTGCTTTTTGACAATCCTGCGAACAAACAACTAAAATAAGAAAAGAAAGCAGATCTGTACATATACAAGATCAACAAGGATAGAGGTATATAAAACACCTTTAAAGAACAAGAACAGTGAAGTTCCTTGCGGAAGTAATAATCAAGCAAGCACCATATGGCTTTTCCATCAACCAATGAAGAATTCTTCTCAATCTTGAAACCATAATTTTGACATATGGCCTGGAAACACAATTACAATGACTGTCAAGACAAGATAAATCAGTTTTTTTCTGAATACCTAAAGTATGAACAAATGCAATATGCACATTCCTGCAATAGTATTTAACAAGGCCAATAAACAAGCTGACAGTCCTAGTTGCAAGGTGGTGAAAAGAAAAAGGAGTAATGGACATGTAATCACAATTTCAAGATTCATCAGTATTCTAAATTTAGACAAAAAAACATTAAATAATTGAAGAAAGATTTATATGAGCTGAGACGGCCAAAAGAGAGAGAGAGAGAGAAATTAGTGGCTTTAAATCCAATTGACAACTTTAACTTTACAAAAAACATGTGAAACTTGGCACAAGTACCGGTCATGCTCTTATTGAAACAGCAATTTCTGCCGGGGAGCTGAGAAAAACCCAAGTTCTCTGAAGGTAAAATATAGTGCCACTTCTGTGCAACGGATTTTATTCAAATTTTTTACTTAATTCTAAACAGAAAAAAAAAATCAATGTAAAATCGATACCGTGACATGAAAATGCCAGCGATGATAGTATGCACAATGCATTTTATGGTAGTTGGACGTAGCACCTACATACATAGACAGTCATTTATTTTTGCCAAAAAACGTTGTCAAGGTCATAGATGAAGACAAATGCTCGGGTATCATTTGTTAGATTGCAACAAGGTGGTATCAAAGGCATAGTTAGAAATTTTCCTAATACAATTTCTCACGCTACAGCGATACCTGAACCCAATTCAAAAGCATTTCCAAATGAGTGAAGTTGAGGCTGCCTGAGTCCTCCTGTGAAAATTAAAGTGAATCAGCGTACTTTAAGCAAACCAAGTTGACTAAAACAAAACAAAACAAAACAAAAACAAAAACAGAAGCAGAAAGATAAGATTATCATCAAGTTCTTTTGGTTTAAACTGATTTCCAAAAATTGGAAAACAAAGAAACTTGAATTTGATGCTTCTTCATTGTTTAAATTCTTTAACAAGTAAGCTAAATAAGAGGAAGCCTATCCTTATTAAGGCCTACCTCGTGAACTCCACGGACTTTACAAATTTCTTCAAATAGAATTGCTTTGTCGATCAGAAGAGGTAGCTGCAAGTTTCATGACAGAGTAAGTTAATTAAAATGAGAGTAAGTAGAATACTATAAGCTTTTAAAGGAAACGTCTACCCAACCGTTGTGAAAAATTGAGTCACAGGATAGAAACCGACAAACCTGCAAATGAACAAAAATATTCCACAGCAAGGAAAGAGTAAGTTCCTTATCTCCCTGAACGACATCGTCTTCCACAATCATCATTCCATCTTCATCACATAGCATCACACCAGCCTGCCTAAGATACTGCAGGGAAATGCCACAATTTGCCAAATTCTTCTTACGAGTATCTGATGGAACAACAATTTTCTGCCGACACAAAAAAGAATTAAATTTGACCGAAAACGCATTTAGGAAAAACAATAGGGGAGAGAGAGATCAACCGTGAGGATAGAAGAGTCATGCTGCAAGAGCTGAATGGCTCTGCAGAGCCGCACCCCATCTTGGAGTTCCACGAATAAATCTGTAACTCTGAAGTCATATTCAATGAGTGGACTCTGCACAATCATGCACATTAATTCTCAAATGGCAAGCTCAAAAAATCATTTCAATTATGCCTCGTCATTAAAGCATAAAAGCAAACACGTCTAAAACAATTTTACCAGACAGCGACACGTACACTCTAGAAAAATATGCATACACAGGTACAAACAGATGGACACAACCATAGCTCTCGCAATATATATCCACGGGAATCAGCATAATACGAGAATGAACCACATACCTGTTTATAAGTAACCTTGTATCCCAATATCAGCAGATGTGCTAAAAGTTTACCCTCCCCATGCAGTACATCCGATGAAAGAAAATCTGATTTAAACCCCAAAATAATAGAGACAAAATTCAGCCCACAATGGACAATTACAGTCAACGGAATCAACAAAAAACTGAAATGATGAATGCATATATAATTACCTTGGACCACTTGATAGCTTGATTTAATACCAGATTGCACCATAAACAATAACGGAGAGCCCCCATCCAATCCATCGATACCGTACTTAAGGGAAAGGCTACTCTGACATTTAGCTTTATCAAGGATAAGAGCAAGCAGCAAAAATCTCTTCAATATAACATTCCCAAGAGTTTCATAGTAACCAGGTCTATATAGGCCTTCTACCATCTTGTTATAGGCATAAGCCTTTGCAAGACCCGCATGCGAGAAGAACTGCTTCTCAATAATCATTTTCAAAAATGCGATTTCTTGATCGGAATTAACATCTGCATTGGACAACAAAGAATCGCCACCAAATACAATGTACAATCCGATCCGAAGCCATATCGGATTATAACTCATGAGAATTCTAGTGGCCTTCTCTTTCAATCCAAAATCTGTTACTATAGGGCAATTTGCCTTCATTTTCAACCTCCCTTCATCAATATTCTGAGAAATAAAACAGACAAAAATGATTCAACCCCCAATCAAAATTTTTACATACATACATCAAGAATCTTCCGTGAGTATCTAAAAATTAACATTAGGAAAGTCATATCTCAATTAAAAAAAATGCTGGAAATATGAGATTTATTTAATAATAACGTAATCGTAATTATCCCCGTTTCTTCTCAGCATGGGTAACGTCCCTAAGCCTTACTGAACAGCATTATGAAAACCTCCACCCAACGTAACTCAACCGAGCTTAATACAATTTTATTTCCTGTTAATTTGGCGCGCGCGATCTCACACACAAACGCACATAGAGAGAGAGAGAGAGAGAGAGAGAGAGAGAGAGAGAGAACCTTGGTCACTTGAGTCATCACTTCGAAAATCTGCTTGCAACTCCCCAGGCTCAAATAAACACGCATCCGCTGCTTCAAGTCGTCGAAGCTGCACACATCTTTCAAAGAACAACGTAAATTTGAAAACATCGAATCCGAAAACTCGGCCACGTAATTCTCCCCGGCCCGCCACAGCAAATCCCTCTGCCTCTTGGGGCTCCGCCATGCGGCATCGACTCCAACCTCGATTCCAGGCCCACTGTCCCTCTTACCCTTCGCGGCCGCACGATCCCCATCGCCTCGGATGGATAAATCACAGCCGCAGGATCCGGGGTTCTCGAACAGGAAGTTGAGCCAGACGGTGAGCGACTTGGCCAGGGATTTCAGCGAGTGTTCTTTCTTGATTAGGGCCCTGCGAGAGGACTTGGACTGTTCGAGCTCGAAGGCCTTGAGCCTGCGGGCCGTGGCCTTGGAGCGTGCCGAGGCGGAGGAGGGTGGAGCAAGAGAAGGGCGGTGGCGGCGTAAAGACGAAGATATGTGAGGCGTTTGTTTGGAGGCAGTGAAGAATTGCGGGCAGGGGGAGTTGAAAATGGGAACTTGGGAGGGGCGTTTGGGGGTCTTGAAATTTGAGATGTCTTTGAGAAGATGAAAAGAAGAAGAAGAAGACGGAAATGGTGACGGGGAGAGAAATGGCGGTTCTTCGCCTTCCATTGTCGTCTGATTGAATGTTGTGTAATTCTCCTCGGAAGTCTGTTGCAGAGTATAAGATTTGGACCGTTAGCGTGTCTGAATGAAAGAAAAACGGAAGCCGATGATGAGAACTTTGAATTTGAAATGTGTGAAAGAGAAGCGGGCGATGCCATGTAATCTATGAGCGTGGGGAATACTGGTGTGGGTCACGTGCGCGGGCGCTGTTTTTATGGCAACAGCTTTATAAAAGCCCTCATGGGCCGTGAGAGCGTTACCGGGCTTCTCAATTTGAATCGGATTGATCTATACCGTTATACGGATCTCTTATTTCTATTTTGAGAATTTACTGTGTTTAGTTGTTGAATTAAATTAAATTTATTTTAAATAAATTATTAATAAGATCTATTATTTTTTCAAAATTTTTTTATAAAAAATTGAAAAAATCATCTCAATATAATTTATACATTTTAACTTAAAATGTTAAATATACTTTACAATATGTATTACATTAAACCAAATCAATTAATAGATCCACCTTTATAAAATCTATTTATGGCTTTAGTAATTATCATTTATTAATTAATTATCACACTTATTTCCAACCTAAAACTCGCGTTTTTGCTTTTCGTTGTTCTCCCTTTGCACTCCCACTCAGAGCATTCTCACTGGATTAGCCATTTCTAAATTTTTTTGTACTTTTTGACTATCAGATGTAAAATACAGCTGTAATGGATTATGGATGAACAAAAATTATAGCTTTTAACTATAGTATCGGCATAGAATATCTCAAATTTGATATGTACTGTATAATGACCAAATCTTATTTTATTATTTTCCGTAACTCTCCCTCTCTCCTCTTTCGGCTCACAACAGCAATGAATTTCTTAATAACGCTGGTTAGATAAATTAAACTATTAATCTACTCTTTGCTCTACAACTATTACAGCCTAAATTATAGATTAAAAAAAAAAGCTTAAAACTTGGACCCATGGTTCTTTGAGATCTACACATATAAATAAACATATAAATAGGTAGAATAATAAAATATGATAAAATAAAATAAATTAATAATTAAAAAATTTAATATTTTTTTTAATTATTAATTACTCATTACTATATAATGAATAAATAGATTATCTAATGTAGAAATTTGATGTGAATAGCTAAAGTTAAATTCATCTTATATTATTTTATTGTTATATAATAAAAAAATAACTATTCTAATGTAGAGACTTATATAAATGGAATAGTTAAAATTTAAATTCATCTTACATTCATCAAAATTGTCCTTTACATATAGATAATCTAATAACAATGCTCTCAGTTCCCTTATTAAATATATATATATATATATATATATATTGTAACAAGACTCTCTTCCTTTCCCAAGATATCTTGTAATTAAACACTGTAAAGAAAATAACTAAATATAATTAGAAAATAAAAGAATGTAGAGTAGAAAATAACGTAGAATCTCATTAAAGGATTGTTGTTAAAATTCTACCTTTGCATAATTTACCCTTGACACGCATTGCGCTATTCTTTTTCTCAAAGTGAATTGCTCAAACTTACATGCCAAGACCAGACCTACATAAATTATTTTCTAAAACTAAATAAAATTCATTGATGAATGGATTAGTTCTAGAATCTTTCCTAATAAGTTGTCCACAAACTCGAGATAAGGATTAGGGGAATGCATGGGTCACACGTGGGCCACTGAGGGTTGTCCACATACAGGCATAAGGCCCATTTCCTCTTTATGCAATGGGCCTTCCGAAAGTAGGCTATTCGCGCGTGCCGATTATCTTGTTCTTGTCGTCCTTCATTAACAGACTATTCGTCTCTCCCGTCCGCTCTGTACCCGATTCCCAAAACCCAAAGCTCCTAATCCCCCCAGTGCTAGTTACGTTCTAGCCAGAATTGCAGAAAACTTGGTTGAAAAAGTTGTGATAAAAAATTGAGATCGGAAAATATTGGAATGGCTCAGGCAATCGAGGAATGGTACAAGCAGATGCCTGTAATCACCCGCTCCTATCTCACAGCCGTTGTTGTCACCACCGTCGGTTGCTCCCTTGACGTATGTACATTTCTCTTTTCCTCTAAACTTTTCTCGCTCTAGGAAGGTGTCAAGGGCTTAAGGTGCTGAAATTATTTGGATCTTGTTTTATATATATATATATATATATATATATATNATATGTATATATATTGGACTTTATCGGTTTTGTTTTGTGGGCTGATGGGGTTGTATGGTTTGGTTAGTTTTCAACCAGTTTTTATTTTAAAATCAGTAATTCTTAATTTTGTTGTGGCCAATTTTTCAGTTTGTAGCCTTTTGGGTGATCTGAATGATTAACTGGCGATGGTTTAAATGATACCCATCCGTTTCTAGTGCTGAGTTTATGTTGTTTGATTGATTGTAATTGGATTTTTTTCTAGTTTCGGAAAGTTTTGGCTTTTCCTTCTCAATTTTTGCTTGGGTTGTTGCAATCATTTTTGTTTTCTTTTTCCTGTTTTCTTGTTAGTATTTAAGGAAGGGGAGCTGGAAGTGTGCAAGGTAAAGTAACCGGTTACTAATTCACACAAAGTTAAAATTTTGCAGATTATATCACCATATAAGCTGTACTTGAACCCTCTGCTAGTGGTCAAGCACTATCAGTTCTGGCGTCTTGTCACCAATTTCTTGTACTTCCGGAAAATGGGTAATTTTTTTTTTCAGCTTCAGTCTTGGAAAATTCATGTTGATCGGCAGTGACGTTTTCTTTAGTAGGATTCTGATTTTTAATTTTAACGGAGCATAATTTGTCTTCACGGCTTCAATGTTTCCTCTCAGTAGTTCGTACTTTTGTTCTCTAACGTTAACAATAAAAGGTTGACATGAGGATGACAAAGCTGCAAGAGTGTATGGAAGAGAAGAAATCTTGAAGAATATTGGAAATAGGATGGTTCAGAGGGCTATCTCCCAACAATTTTGGGATTTTGTTTTTGTTTTTCTGCTTGAACTTGTTTTCCGTGTTATGTTAATGAAATGCCATGGTTGTTGTCTGTGATGCGGTTGTTTTTTGCAACTTGACTCAAATGCAAACCATATGATGGTGGTTACGTATGATGGTTGTAGTTTGATGTGTGCTATTTTCAAACAAATTTCAAGGCCTAAGAAGAATATGCTAATTCAGTCCCCTATGTGAGGCATATTGTCTTGGAATATAGTTGGTCAGTTTCATTTGTTTGGATGGTTTTGGTCCATTGGATTGTATATGGGAGAATCTCACGTTAATTTAGAAGTCCTGTTGATTGTGGTGCCTCTAATCCTAACTATGTATATATTTATTTTTCACTTAAGTGGGAGTCTGTAGGCAAAGTGACAATGTTCCTTGGTTGTTATTTTTGTAATATCTAGCTACCCTATATTGGCAGCACAGGTTCTATTCGAACACTTAGTCTGTTGAAATAAAGTCTCTTGTTACTTATCAAAAAATAAAATTTCTTCGCTTGTTGGTAAGGATTTATGGGTATCACCGCATTGTTGCTATTTGGAAGATGATTCATTTATGTTTGATGTGGTGCCTAAGGCTGGAAAGGAATGGAAGGTATTTTGATGATAGAGAACACTTATTGGGAGAATTTAGAGAGTTTTTCTTTCAAACTCTGTCTTTGGGCTAAAGTTCTTGTATTGAATGGGGATAATCTAAATGATGTTCTTTTATAATTTCCTAGCTCCTAGTCTCTAGCTTGTATTTATGTGTTTCTGCTTGTATACTCCCTATGTACTTGGGCTATGCCTATTTTCTTGCCTTAATAAAATCTCTTATTACTTATAAAAAATAAATAAAATAGTCTCTTTTACCTATAAAACAATAAAGTCCCTTGCACATTTTGACATGATGGCTTCTTGCCGTCAGGCACCCTCTGCACTTTCCCCAGTACTAATACAATAGTTTATTAAGTAAGAGTTATGTTTCTGTTTTCTGCTGTTCATTCGTATTACTGAATCTAGCACGGTAGAACATCCATACTCCTGATGGATGTATCTCAACGACTATGCTTCCAATAATTATTTATGTAGGTTATTTGAATTCTGATTGAAGCTAAGTAATCACCAGTTTCTGTAATTTTAAGCATGATTCTTAACTTGGTACTGCAGACTTGGACTTTATGTTTCACATGTTCTTTCTTGCTCGATACTGTAAGCTCCTTGAAGAGAACTCGTTCAGGGGAAGGACAGCTGATTTCTTTTACATGCTGTTATTTGGTGCCACTGTTTTAACTGGAATTGTTCTTCTCGGAGGCATGATACCTTACTTGTCAGAGTCGTTTGCAAAAATTATATTCCTGAGCAATTCATTGACATTCATGATGGTTGGTTTCCTTTCTATTTTTTAGATATATTATTTTTTTTTTTTATAAGTAAACGATTGTATTAATAATGATAGGCATAGCCCAAGTACATAAGATGATATATAAGGGATAAGACCTATCTAGGGTGAATCAATGGAAACAAGAATTTAGATATATTATTGCTACTTTCCCTACAGTTACGACGAATTCTTTTTCAATGGCAATGCCATCTAGCAGTCATAGAATGATGGAGAAGAGTAAAACAAAATATGTCAGTTAAACTAAGTTATTCTCACCTTTGCTTTCACTAGATTTCTCCCGGTTTAATAAGTTTAGTGATTCATGTCTTGAATGAAGCCATAAGGATTATACTTTGCCAAATAGTCTCATTACTCGTTCCTGTTTTACAGGTCTATGTGTGGAGCAAACAAAATCCTTACATACATATGAGTTTCTTGGGCCTTTTTACTTTCACAGCAGCTTACCTACCATGGGTGAGTGACCTTTTATGATTGCCTGGATTATCTTGTTGGATTGGTATCCTGTTTGAACTTTGAACTTATAATTACATTGGTATCATTGCTATTTATTTTATTTTTCTGCTCATTATTCAAAATTGAACCTGAGACATAAGTTATTGTGATCAAAGGTTCTACATTGTAGTTAATCTTTGCCCACCTAATAAAGTTTGTAATGCCTATTTATGACGCCCTCAGATTTCCGTTTGGGATCGGACGGACATCTGAAGCGTCAGGACATGTAACACAAGGTTACCTGCCCCCGTACATGACATATAGGATGCAATGTTCCTAACATGCATCTAGCATTATGCAATATTCGCAGCGGATATTTTTTTTTTTCTTTTTATACTATGCACCAAACTTATAACATCCCAAATAATTAAAGCATAATCCATGCATACTTAACAAAATAAATAACCACAATTACAGTACGGGTCTCAGAAGACTGTACTCTCAAAACATGGGTGACTAGACTCTATATTACAGTACTAAAATACACTTATTGAACCAGTTCATCGAGTAACTCGCGTAACTCAATTAACAAGGTTAGAATACTATCCCAAAGGAAACTAACTATAGAAGCTAAAAACTCTGCATTGCATCCGCGGCGTCTAGTCAACATCCTCCAGCCTATCGGTATTTGCTCCTTGTTCTGAACCTGCCACATCGCCTACCATTCGGGGGGAATGGTAGTTGGGACTACCACGGTGAGATTTGATTACAAATCTCAGCAAGTTAACATAAAACTCCCACACAGGTTAAAGATGCATGCATGGCAGTAAAAGCATAAATGCATAAGTAAAGTCGTACATAAGCATAGCATATAGCATGACATAACCAGAACTTAAACGTGAATTGAACTTGACTTAACATGACATGAACTTGAGCTTAAAACATAACATGGACTAGCAACATAACATGAACGTGAAACATAACATGGACTTGAAATATAGCATGAACGTAAACATGCATAACATAAATTTGAATTTGAAAATAACATAAACTTGAACATAACATGACATAAACGTGAACTTGAGACATAATGTGAACGTGAACATAACATAACATGAATATGAGCTTGAACATATCATAAACGTGAACATAACATGATGTGAACATGAACTTGGAACATAACATGAACATGAACATAACATGTATGTGAGCATAGCATAACATGAACTTGATCTGAAACTAGACTTATCATGTACTTGATCTGAAACTTGAATACACGTAACATAAAATATGACACGTATTCTACGTGTCACAATTGCTGTGTCTCACGTAGTGTATGCTCCACAGTTGTTGTGGCCCCATACTTCATGCTCCACAGTTGTTGTGGCCCCATGAATACACGTAACATAAAATATGACAAGTATTCTACGTGTCACAATTGCTGTGTCTCACGTAGTGTATGCTCCACAGTTGTTGTGGCCCCATACTTCATGCTCCACAGTTGTTGTGGCCCCATGAATATCTTAACTTGAACATGATCTGAAACTTATATGAACTTTACATAAGGTGAACCACACTTGAGTCCGTGGCACCGCATAACATAACTTGTGATGAACACGCTTAGGTCCGTGTCATCCTTAACATGTCTTATCTTTCTTAATGCATGATATATTATTTAATATCATATACTTTTCTAATATGGCGTATACTTGTAAATGGCACAATATAATTTAATCATAAACATTCATGGCATACATATATCATATGGCATACTATAATGGCATACTTATAACATACAGCATTGCATGACAGGAAAGATTGTGTAATAGATAATTATTCATGAGAGAATAAATCATGCGTAACAGATAAACATGTAATGACATTGCATGACATGGCATATATGATAACATACATACATAAATTGTAGTTCTCTTACCCATCACACATACACAATAAACTGATAGTAAGTTAGAAGCTAACTTACCTCGATTGTCGCGTTCTATGAGAATAAAACGTGAAACACGAGGAACTGTAAAAGGTCATTCTAAAAGTTAGAAATTTAATTACTAACAATTAGAAACATGAAAACAAGTTAACTTAGAGTAAAATTATCATTTTACCCTCTACATGTGGGAAAACGACTATTTTACCCCTAACTTAAGGATTTCACATCCTAATTCCAAAAATCAAATCTTACTTCTAACATGTTCATAACATCATCCTAACATCAACCATGCTTTAAATCATCAAACTAAAGTCACCAAAATCACAAAATAACACTTGGAGTTTTTGGTTTTACACCTAATCCAAAAACAGAAACTTTTTCCTCAACTAGTTTTGATAAATCTCTTGATCAATGGCTTAAGAAGGTGAGATCTTCTAAATAAAGCATCACATAGTTTAATGATGTGTCTTAAATAGGATCTAACCATCAAACTTAAAATCATATGGCTAAAAATCAATAAACATGGATCTAATCCAAAAACATCAAATCTTAGGCCTAACCAAAATCCTCTTGTATAGAAAAATCATATATTTGAAACTAATACTAAATATCTCCAAAATAACATCCTAACATGAAAATAAGAAACTTAGGATCATCATATAAAAATATCAAAACCTTTAGAGTAAGATCAAACTTCGAAATATTCAAACTTTCTCCAAATAAAAACTGTTTTGCCACTTCCAGTTTTCAAGTTTCTAGATCTAAGAAAATATATCATCAAAAGCTTTACTCATGCAACAAGACCTCAATGAAAACTCTTAAAAACATTCTAAGAATACTCCATAAAATTTTCGGATCAAGATATGTCCATTAGCTTGGTCAAAAACTCCAAAACATAACATACTCTCCAGATTCACGCCCAGAATGACCTTTCCATGGTTAAAAATACTTTTGACCAACCAAATGACCATGGAATGATACGAAAAATACATCTATGGAAACTAGACTCAAAGAGGAACAACTTTTATGAAGGAGTCATTGTGTAAAAATACTTACAAGGGGTCGAGAATCTCCACGCAAAAAGACACAGAAATCTGCCCGAGAGAGCTCTTTTGGGTTTCTCTCTAAGAATGGGGTGAAGAAATGATTAAAGTGAAGTAAGTGTGTCTTGCACAACTCAAGACTTCTGAAGGGGGAATATATAGGCCTTAATGATCATTGAGGGGAGGTGTAGACATGTGATAAAGTAGAGGATAGTGGGGGGCAAAGGACAACCAACAAAAGCTATGAGACATGGGACTTGATGGGGTGGGTTCCTCCATATTATTGAGTGCAACTTGATGCAATGAATGATCTGCCAAGTGGGGAAGGAAACTTCTCCAAGAAGCTTTGCCAAGGTGGCCAAATTCGTGGGCCTTAGTGGGCCTCAACCAAGTGGACTTCAATTTGGGGTTTAAATGGGGTTTGGTTAGGGTTTGAGATGCTATCAAGCCCAAATCCAATTTTTCTTGGCCCAATAAAATTTCTAAGGTTTAAAATGTTGGATAAGGATGTCATAATAAGAATTTGAGAAATTAATAGCATGTGGAAGTGATTTAATCAAGTGATTAAACACAATGCTAGAAATTGGATCAAAAGGGTTTGAAGGCCAACTTTAGGGTTTGGGGAAACCGTTTAGGGTTTCGGTTTCAACCAAGTTTTTGGTGTTTCAAAAAGATTCCAACCATTTAGGGTTTCACTAGGGTTGAAACCCTCTTTAATCTGGCTCAATTTGGTTGATCAAATGAAAAAAAGTTTTGCTTAGGTGGCATGGTTTCACACATTGATTTCCTTCACAAATCCATCTAATGGTTTCTCTTTGTGCCAAGTATCTAATACTATTCATTATGTGTGGTTAAGATCTTTCCAAATGTCCAAATAAAACTTCTCTAACCTAATTTGGACATTCCACACTGTGATTTTGAAAACACTGCACTTAGTACGCTTATCGAGGGTACTATTCACTCCGAAAAAGTGCATAATAAACTTAGTACTGAAAAATCCTAAATATTCAATTAAGCCTAGTGGTGTAAACTATAATGTAATCTGACACTTCTAACTACCTCAAATAAATAAAATCGCATTTCTGACATCATAGCGAGTGATAATACTGACTATGTTAACAGGCTAAAACCTTTGCGATTAGCCGATTCGTGAAAGCTTATGGAGTTTTCACGAGATTCCTAAAGTCTATAGAAATTTCACCATTGAATTTTTAGCGGGCTGTTACACTATTTCCTTGTTTTCCTGCAGGTTCTTTTGGGATTCTCTGTGCTTGTTGGTGCTAGCGCTTGGGTGGATCTACTGGTGAGACTCTGCACCAAAGTTGAAATATTTAATTGATATGGCTGCTAGAAACGTCCAGCTAATCCTTGAGCTAGTACATTTCTAGTTCCGTGTGTAATTTCTTTAGTCCTCCTGAATGAATGCCATACATGATGGGAGAAGCCTAGACCTAAGGACATGAGATGCATACAAGAGGGAAAACTAAGGAGGCAAAGGAAAACAAGAGAGAAAATCTAAATAAGAAGAAAAGTTAGAACTATTATTACCCGACCCAGACATAAGTTATTATTATGACCCGACCAGACATAGGTTGTTACTAGCACTGTACTAAGCTCACCCCTTGTCTTCTCACAATCTTCAAAGTTCCATGAATTGTGTTCTTTTCACATGTGCTACCTTGCACATGAAGGAACCATATATAGAATACCGAGGTCCATACTGTTCTACCTACTTTGCAGTTTGTCGAGAGATGATTAGTTTTTCCCCTTCCCTTCTTGAACATAAAACACCAATTCATCACTAAAATTTTTGCCTCAGAGTATCCACAATTAGTATATTCCCTAGTGCAGCAGCCCACGCCAACAAGATCACCCACAATGGAGCTTTATTCCGCAAAATGCCCTTCCACAAAAATGAAGCCTGCAAGTTACAACATATGATACAAATTTCTGACTTAAACTTTATTTTCTTAGACTAAGCCCCTATCCTCAATGCCACCTCTCATCCTAATAGTATACAAGAGATTAAAGAATTAGACGTGTGCTGGGATTAACCTTGTATAAAATTACTGCAGTAGTCTTAGCTGGATGAAGAGAAACGAATTTTGTAAGGGATGGATGGTACCACCGTACCAACCTGATGGTTTACTTGTGATGTGTTGCCACTGTAGTCTTTCATTAATGTATAGACTTCTATTTATCGCCCGCCTTTATCTGCATCTTTACCCCCCCCCCCCCCCCCCCCCCTTTATGGCCCTTCCATGTCTAAAATTTTTCTTTGTCATTTTTCAGGGAATGATTGCTGGTCATGCCTACTATTTTCTTGAAGATGTGTATCCACGGATGACAGATCGTCGGCCCTTAAAAACTCCATCGTTCATTAAAGCACTATTTGCAGATGAGCATGTTGTAGTGGCAAGGCCTGGAAATGTACGTTTTGCTCCACCACCTGCAGAGGATGTTCTTCAAGGTTAGTCAAGACTGAGAACTGGACTTATGATGGCTATCCCTCATCAGGCACCAGAAACGGTTAACCATCAGCAGGAAGCTGTTGGTTCTGTAATATATTGAAATTTACGCTGATGTGCTAATTGCTTTTTGTGCATTTGTTTAATTTAAGGTTTAGCAAACATATGATCAAAGGTTTTACGAAGATTTCAGAAAAATCTTGTTCCTTTTATGATTTGTCACACAGATATTTCTTTTTCTGCAATTCAGTCTTCATTTCTTTTTAATTTTTTTCTGTTCTCGTGGAAAATATGAATTTGGTTTCTGGTTGTTCTTCTTTCAGTCTGTTCCTGGGGAAAATTAAGAGGAAAAAAGTTGAAAACCACAGTACTTTGATTGATTTTGTTTTCCACTCCTTTTATTCGTCCTTTTTATGATATTTTGGGTGCTGAAGGATTTGAATGATCTAGTTTTTCCAGCATAGGTAGGGTAAGCACACATGTCACCACAATTTTCTTATAAAAGGACACAAGCTTAATTTGAATGTAAACATTTATGCAGTGAAATTATGAAAACATAATCTCTTTTTATTCTGCCTCTTCATAGTAGTTTCTCCCCCTCGATCGTTCCATGCAATTAACTAATATTTTTCTCCCACCATTACCAGGCACAAAGGATTAGACAATATGGAAGATCTAGTTGTGAAATTTTAAACCATTGTTTTACTTGTCTCCACACAGTGAGTGGGAAGAGAGGAGAGACGAGGACTCTTTGGCTGTGCTTTTCCTATTTTTCAAGAGCCATCCGAAAATATTTCACCATCAAAGTTTTGTTTTAGTTGTTCCTTTTTCGGGAGACGGGATGGAGGGAGCTTGTAATCTAAATGGTTCGGATGATTTCCCAATCCTATAGGGGAATTCCGACATCATCTTATACAAACAAATTCAGATAGATGTAGAGTAAATTATACATGTTCGATCTCAGATAGATACTACAGATTTAATTTGAAATAGAAATGATGGTGATGTCCATCTTGAACCTGTTCAGTGGTGGAAGGAATACAGATGCTTGCTCTTCATTGTCACGATCGATCGATCAAACCTTCAATTGGTGTTGGATTATGGCACCATCCGGGGAATTTTTTTCCCCTTTGTTTCGAGGGTGAGATGGGGAGATTTGAACCAAGAACATATACCGACCATATTTTACTAAGGTCGATTATTAATATTAAAAAAAAAAAAAAGAAAGAAAAAATAGAAATGGTATTACGTATAGAGAATCTCACTCATTTATAGAGAGGCTTCAAGAAAGAGAGAAACCTACATCCAACAAACTCCCAATGAATTAAACAAAACAAAACATAAAAAATAGAAAAAAATGAGAAATAGAGAAATCTTTAAAGCATAAGAGGGGCCTCCAAAACTGAATGCATGTGAACTCACCCAAATAAGAGCATAAGCCCAGAGTCGGGCAATAACTAAACAAAATAGGAATTACATTCACTCTTAACCTTATTTATGGCTCAACTCTAAAACATTAAATTCAAATTTACAATGCTTCAACACTAAATGCCTAAAAGTTAACTACAAATATTGTGTGAAATGAAATATAGGGAACAAATAAATATATGTTTCGAAAAAACCGTTCAGCACACACCACCACACCATGATTATTAAAGCCTAAACCACAATACCAAAATGAGACCTACAACACCAGAATTACAAAAAGCTTTCCCTTTTCCATCTGTGAACCAAACATCACTTTTAACCAGCCTTGAATTCAAATGATCCAGGCGGAATGGAAGAAATGAATCACCTCCATCAAGCTGCAAACAGCTGAGTAATATACATTAAAAAACATAAAAAAGAATAGCTGTTGCATCATGAGCGATCCAGAATACTACATCTGGATTTTCTTTTCTTCTTGGCTCTCCTCCTGCTCAACCCCGGTAGGATCTAACCCACTAAAAAAATCACTCGTGTGCATCACTGTCAACGGATGGGATGGTATTGGGCTGATATTCTCTTCGGAGGCAACTTGCGCAGGATGTAGAGGACTAGAGCTGAAGGCAGGATTTCAACCAACTGCAATTTAAACAATTTTTATTTATTTATTTATTTTTAATTTAGGGGAAAATAACAGAAAGGGAGACTGAATAAGATCTCCAAGTAACAAGCTTATAGTAGAATACCGTGTAGTAAATCAAGTTTAAGATGGGATGATCCAAGACATCAAGTGTTGCATCTGAATCAAAAGCAGATAAAACAACCTGCATTTTGTGAATTAAGTTAGAAGCGGATGTATGCTTAGGATACCAAAAAAGTTTCAAAACACATATAAACAAAGTTATGGTCATGGGACTGTCTTCTTTTCACTATGAAAAATAATTACGAAGTAGAATGTCTCAAGTTTATATGCGCTTAGATCAAAGTTCAGGAGCTGATAGGATGAATATTCTAGATCAGCTAGAAATCCTCTTACACTCGTACCCTACTGTATTGTTAATTCAATTTCAGACTAAACCTGGGAGATCAACAGTGAAATGTAGCTTCAGCTCATCCTACAGGCTCAATTATAGGCAAAAAAATAAAAAGTTGATTCTCATTTTTAATACACATGATGCTCTCCAATTTTGCTTCGCCTATTTCACATTATATCTTGTTTTACTCAATCCATCTCCAACATCCTCATTTAAACTGCTATGCGAATTTATAAATATAATATGTTCTCCATTTCCAATCGATGAGAACAAAAATGAGAGCTTGCCTTGTAGTCATTAAATCAAAATAGAGAAGCTACTTGTGTCTGTACAAATATAATCTGAAGCAAATACAGTAGATGCACCTATTCAGATTTTCATTTTGTCAAGAAAAAGAACTACACATTGTTTCAAGATATCAAATGCACCAAGCCAGCTCATAAGATAATTTCTTATCCAGTCAGTTGAAATTTCAGTTCTGTTTATGATCTTTTGTACATTAAATTCACCACTGCAATTTTGCAACTCTTTGGATTTATAACTAGGCCAAGATTAAAATAATAACGGTTGTTAATGATGCACAGCCTACACTATGGTATGATATGAATGCACGAGGCAGAGAGTAGCAGTTTTCCTAGCACTACCAGAATTTAAAATATGCTTCAAAGCCCTCAATAAAAGTAGTGCAAAAAATAGTTTGGAACTTACGACAAAGCATCTTATAAGAAAGCAGGTGAAACATATAGCTGTAACAGATCCAACCTGAAACAAAAAGCACAATTTGCATTAATAAAACCTAGTTTGAATTGAAATACCTATTTTAATAAGTAAGATAAGTTTTATTAATGACCAAAGAAAGTACTGATAAAAAACATTAATGGCAAAGGAAATTATAAAGGCACAATCGAAGTACACGAGGGATATAAAACAGATAAACCTATTGAGAGAAAGAGAAAAGAACAAGAAAATCCTAGAAAGAAAAGGATTTTACATAGATATCTTCATTGATCTACTGTTTAAATTTCCTTGGATTTGAAGAAAGTTGCATGGTAGAAGCTTAGAAGTTACTTTGGTGGCAAGTATGACCAGACAACAAACCCCAATTGGATAATTTAACCTTTATCGTACAAACTTTGATAAAGCAACAGCATCTTGCACTTAGGAAAATTTTTATCTTCAATGTTATGGCATAGATTTTAATGAAAGTTACACGCAAGCTGGCCAGCTGTAGTGAGAAAGATCCATTCGCCAACAAAAAGTGTTGATATATAATTAATAAAAGCTCGTGAGGACTCACATTTCATTGTAATGAAATATGCTTTTAGTATGCTTATGCATCTGATGTGTAGATCTAATAGCCATGATTTCTGACTAAGATTCTATATCCTTCTAATGGCAGAAATGCAACATATATGCATAGCTAAACAAACCAAAGCATACAAAACTGATCCCATCATAAAAAGTGGTCCAATTAGGTTGTCTCAAATTTGTGATCACCTACTGGATCTAATGTCTACTAATGAACAGAAATATAGGGCCAAAAGTTCTTCAAAATGTATGCCTGTTAAATGATTGTATCATAAGACACACTTAGAAAACATAAATAGAGTAATCAGCATAAAGATCATCATCGGACAGACGTCCTCATAGAGTCCATTGCTGGGAAAAAATGTAGACTTCATTCCACATGGCCTGCTCATTACCATGCTTATGGCAGTATCAATAAGGCAAACATAATAAGAACCTCCCTCTCTCTCTCTCTCTCTCTCTCTAAGTGTGAGAGTGCACATGTTGTACCAGATATATTGAATTCAAATTGCTGTAGAACGCTTGTTATTGTTGCTTATACAGTACAGATATGCAAATGCGCATGAACAAATTGGAAACACATTCCAAAATGACAATTTCAAGTTTATTCAGATCCAATCAGGTCGCTAATGCTATACTAGATCCAAAAATATAAGATCACCCCATTGTAAATGGAAGTTAGTTAGGTTCAGTTTCCCCCAAATAATGTCACTAAGATATTCTCCATAAACATAATAACAAGGAAAGAGGAGAAATTATTGCAGGAAACAATCTAGCAATTATGTTTATAACCCATCAGACAAATTACAGTGCGAAGGCACTTGCCTCATGAAGCTTCTTCCTTCTTCCTTTTGATTCAATTGGAAAACGTCTCAACATGAAAAATAACCTGGAAACATTTTATATGTAAATCCAACGGAAGAAACTGCAGAAATAAAGCCCCAAATATAGATACCAACAGGTAGCAAGAATTGAAAAAGTGAAAAGCACTGAACAGAAATTCTGGAAAAATCAATATGATGCTCTTATAAAAAAATAAAAATAAAATCAACATGGTGCTGAACAGTGAACACTCACCTTCCTCCGTATAGCAAGAAACCTAATGCAGCTATAATTGACACCGCTGGAATAAAAACATGTGATATAATAAGCACAAATGATTAAATGGAAGAAGCAACACTTAGAATGTTTGGTATATTTTTTTATGAGTAATTATTAGGTGCTCTCGGAGTACGGAGATGTGGTACTCTCATCCTATTACGGGATGCCATGTCATAAAAAATTAGTACTTATGTAGGCAACTTTAATGGTATGACATTTTATGATAGGATAGGATTATCGCGTCTTCCATATTCTGGGATACCTAATAACTTTCCTATTTTTAAGATGGCAAATGAAGTTTCAATCTCCAAAAAAGTAGACCATGAGAAAGTTCAGCATCATTGGATACAAGGGCTAACCTGCAATAAATATCTTTCCAATTAATTCAACAACGGTGTTGTCATTGATCCAAAGGTATATCCAGATGCAAACCTGATGCCAAAGCCTCAATTTGGTTAAATCCTTCTTAAAAGCAGAAAGTTAAATTATATTTCAGTGGTGGCCCTTGGGGGGCTTGTTTGGGGCTGTTTATGCTATTTCTTTCAAAAGAAGTAAAGAGTATGATGCAGTTGGATAGAGGTTTCAGAAATGATGGAAATCTTTTTAATTTAGGAGCTGTTTATGACATTCTTGATCCATTAATGGAGGCTGGATTTTGTAGAAGAGAAAAGACATCTTTTATTTTTCCGTGAGATTAACAACACAGGAATTATTGGAAGGTTAGCAAGTCGGCCCATGTATAAGGTAGTGTAAAATGATTCCTTCTGCCTGAATATAATCATAACCTGCTAACATAAGTACAATAAAATGTACTCCCCTTCCCCCCACCCAAAGAAAAAGGGAAAAAACAATCAAGAAAGAGGAAAGAAGAAAAAATAACTGTCATCATAAGAATTACATGAAAAAAAATGAGTGAAATGCTTAACAGATCACATTTCTGATGCAGATCCTAGAGATCAGCAAGCTAATTGGCACATCTATAAAGCAACTGATGCAGCATAAGTGAGAGATTGATTGTACCTGTATAAAATAAACTCCAGCATTAACTGAGATATAAACAATCCTGAGCTTATCAGACGGTAAACTTCTAGCCTGTCCATTAATAGTACCAAAAAGGTTAACATTCCCCAAAACCCCAAAGGTCTACTACGTCTGACTGGAGTGCAAAACTGGCCATACAAATTCTGATAACAACAATGCTTTTTTGTATGAGGAACATTTTACTTGCCTGGTGATATATCTCTGCCCAAAAAAGGACAAGGAGTGTGTATGTAGAGAAAAATAAAAGACCTGGAAGATCCAATAAGACCGAAACTAGAACCTGGTTCAAGATGCAGGGGCTCTATGTCAGTAGACTAAACTTGATACTTGGAGAGAACATTATTTACTCTCTGAAGTCTGATATATATAAATATATATTTATATTTTCCTTTTAAATGCTACTTTTTACCCAGAAGGCTCAACAAAAGAGTGCATCTTACATATCTTTTACCTTTCATAGGTTCTTACATTATATCATGAAATCTTTTGAGAGTAAAAACAACAGAGATGCTCCATCTTTGTGACACTTTCTCAGATAAATGAGAGGTCCTTTAATTTGATACTTAGCATCTTTAGACCATGAAGGAGGTTGAGCTTTGTAAAACAATATCCCAAACTTTGTATTTCTGAAAACAAAAGGGAAAAGAACATGCATCTGTTTGTTTAATAATGCTTAAGAATGGAGATAAGTTTTAGTCATTTCCTTTTGGTTTGCTTCATACTTTTCAAACTATGTGGAGCTCTACAATTTAGAAAGATGAATGGTGGAAAAGAAATAAGAAAGATCTGCGGATCACATTCAAGTCCTGGAACTATCACTGTACAAAACTCAAAAGCCAATGCAAGTATCACATCACATGGCATGGTTAGCTTAAATACTTTTGGAGTTCTGGAATCACATTTCTCGAAACTTGACAAACTAACCTTTGGGTTCAATACAAACACTTGCGTGTGAAATCCAAACACAATTGCACGTACTGCGACATAAGAAAGGCATAATCAAAGAATGAAATTATGTCCAAATGAAAAAGCATATCAAAGAGTCCCAACGCCACCAGCCTTAAGAATATCACCTCCATTAACAATGAAGTTCATGAGATGGAAAACTTTCTGCGTTGTCCAACCATATTCAGGCACTCTCAACTCAATCCTTATTAATTGAATCTGCACATCACGAAACAGATACCCAACTTCAGAGATTCCCCTTAAACACTTCGAACAAGTTTCCTTATCTTTTGCAGTATAGAAATGAAGCATATCTTTTTCCTTTAACAAATCAATTGGAGTCAAAATATTCCGGAAAAAGGGCATAACTTTAAAAAAACAGAAAATAAATTAGAAAAAGAATAAAATAATATGACCCGATGCCTATTTAGACTATTAATCAGAAACTATTTGGAAAATGAAGTTATTCAACAAGATCTATTAAAATCCGAAAAATACCCATGATTATATGTCCAACAATAAGTTCAATCAAGTCAGAACAATTAGGAATTTCACAACTATGGTGCTAGATGCAACAACTAACTAGTGTCTTCGCATGTAACAGCCCATCACTAATGTCACTATCACACACAGTCAACTTCTAATGATCGTTAACAATGAAAATGGAACAAGGAGACATTTACAACAGTTCCCAATCTATCATTTTCAAATCCCAATATATCATATACACATGTACAGAGGAAGCACTAGTTAGAGAGAGGAGGGGGGGGGACCAGGGCAACTAAGGAGACGAGGGCGTAAGCTGCGCAGAGAGTGTAGAAGATCCCGTCCTGCCACCTAGTGGAGTCGTTGATCTTGTCCCACCAGCTAGAAAGAAGAGCTCCGACCACCCTAATCTCTATGGGCGTTGAGCTTATTGACGTTCTCGTCATTCGGCCCAGGTCGTGAAGCTCCTCCGAGAAGAGCTTCCACACAGAAAGTCAAATTGTAGTCTGAGAGAGGCCCCAGAAACTGAGAGCCAAAAAAAAAAAAAGAAAAAACTGCTCGCGCATAAACAAACCCAAATTCAAAGCCACTGAGACTCGGAGAGAGGGAGAGGGTTTGGGAGGGGAAGGTTCTACCAGACGGTCAGAGAAAGAGAGTGAGGGGATTGGCTTTCGGAGGGGCCATTTGGTTTGGTTGCTATCACCTAAGCTTCTACGGGGACGTCCCTGCTTTTACTATGCTACACCTACTTGTACCACATGACGGTTTTTTGCAACACAGTTCCGTTTTAGCCCCATTTTTTATTTTATTATTATTATTATTATTTAAGGAGACTGCTAGAACTACGTTTAAAATTTTCTTTTATTATTATTATTTTTACATATTTTTTAATGTTTTTAAATATTTAAAAAAATAAAAAATTTATAATAATATTAAATAATTTTTTCTTAATCACTAAAAAAAGAAAGAAAAAAAAAATGGCAGCGGTATAGTATTATTCTTTTTATTATTTTGTAATAGCCGCTTTTTCCGTCAAATAAGTACTTCACTTGTACCTTTTGGACAACTCTACACCCTACCCTACACTCGAATCCCAATGCAATAGACACGCAGCATCGAGTGTGGTGTGCACGATAACTAACTCCCATGTGTCTGTATATATCACTTTATTAAATTTCAGATAATTTAATTTAAAATGTCAGTTAACGAGCATTGAATTATTTTTTTTTTAAAATTTGTACTTTTTCCTCACTTTTTATCTTATGTTCACTCTATTTAATATTTTAAATATTAAATTTAAATATATTATATAATTAATTTAAAATTATGCTACATATAAATCGTGTGTTAGCATATCACTTATAGTGAAATTTATTATAATTAAAAAAATTAAAATATCAATTAGTTTTTTGTATAATTGACGAACAAATCATTCACATTTTTAATATATTGGGTCTGTAAAAAATAAAAATTTTAAATAAATTTTTATAATTTTTTTAAAAAATAATTTAAATTATATAACTAAATTAAAGATTCACTTAAAAAAAAATAATTTGAACGGTTGTCCCTAGTCTAAATTAGTTTTGAGTGCTCGACTCGAGACCGTGGCTTTAATGGGAGGGTGGGGATTCGGGAATGCGGAGATTTGAGTGTCACGTGTTGCAAGTGAGAAGATGCCGTAGGAGATTACTCCACTGGGGCCGACACACCACCTCCAATAAGAGGCCAGCGCTAGGAGGAGTACTATTATGACGGTAAGGTGACACGAAGCTTCTTCAATGGATGACGTCAATGCCAGGACGGTCAGTCGGTCCTGTGGGGTCTGTGGTATGTTTGTTCAATGTTCACGATTGAGTCAGATCGATTAGACGACGTATGCACTGTGCATAATAACTTCCTTTTTAAATGTTTTTTTTTCTTAATTTTTATTTATTGGTCGGCAAATTTATAAAATACAAACAACAACATCACCATATTTAATGGCTTAATGTAAAAAAAAAAATTGATGCATCTCAGCAAAAAATAAATAAAATAAAATATTTAACTGTAATTTTATAATATAACACTAATAGATTATATATTATAATACAATATTCAAGTGGGCATTGTTTCATATACCGAATCCATTTATGGAAAAGTTCCAACATGAGTGGTGAGAGATATAGGCTTTCTTAACCTTAATTGTCGGCATGCATATATAGTTTGGTAATTCTACTTTGAGAAGATGGGTTCGGGAAGGACAGATATGGTTAGTGTTGCACTCCCTAATTTCCTAAGTAGCAACTACCGCTCCGCCCACGCCGCACGAGCTTGTAAAAAGGGCCGCTTCCTCTCATTTTGACAGGAAGCACGCACTATACTTGGTTTGACAATCCCTTAATTTCTTTTGATAAGTATAGTTGATGTGTAAAATTTTCACATCAGCATTTTGTTGAATGCGTAAAAAGTAGGCTTATAAGTTGCTTTTTTAATGTAATTATAGATTATGAGTACTGCTACAGTTATAAATAGATTATATAAAAAATAATTTCACAAACTGACGTGATTTCATATAACTATTTAGATATATTTTACAATAAAAGTAATTTTATAATCTGACAAAACAGATCATATTACATCAATTTGTGAGATTATTTTTTATGTAATTTATTTGTGATTAGTAAATTTTTCATAGACTATTTGTTAATAGAAGAGGATAAATTTCTTGAAAAATGAATGTTACTTCCTTTATATTTGTATGTTCCTTAGACTCACTTTATTAATTGTGAAAAAGTAATGAGATTTCAGTCTCAAGTAATAGGTATTCGACGTGGCTTCATATAATCTTTTAGATATATTTTAAAATAAAAATAATTTTATAATTTGACTGAAGACATCGTATCACATTAATTTATAAAATTATTTATATATAATCTATTTGTGGTCTATATATTTTTCATATACTGTATGTTTATGGAAGACGACAAATTTCTGGGAAAGCGAATGTCACTTCCATGAATCCTTATTCTTTTATATCTTTATGTCCCTTAAAATCATTTGTCAATTGTGGAAAAGTCTGGGATTTCAGTCCCCAGTATTATGTACGGAAGGTGGATTAATGACCACTAGTTTGGAGAAAAATGAATATTAGTTGAATCAGAACAGTAGTGTCTAAGGCAACGCAAGCAATTTTCAATCGCACATTTGGAGGAATGAAAGTCAATGTTTCGAACGAACATGACGTATCAGTCAAGATATTAAAATAAAATATTTCGATATTGATACCGTTTCGTATATTATTTTGAGATAATTGGTATATGAATAAATTATATATATAAATTATATTTTAAAATAATAATTTATATATAAAAAAATTATACATGAATACATATATGTATAAATTATAAATAGTCTAATCTAAATTAAAGGTCAAAAAATAAACTTACAGTTTGAAGAAATGAAAAAAAATAAAAATAAAAGTCGAAATATTGGCCGGTACGTAAGTCGGTACATGTCAAAATATATACTGGTACGAAACAGACATAATATCTATATTGGATGATGACTAATACAGTATGTACCAGTCGATACATTACAGTATTAAAAACTATGATGAAAATCCAACATTGTTCGGCTTCTGAGAGTCCACGTGCTGCTCCATTCCTTGATCCTCGTCCTTTGATAATGTTTGATTAGCGTTGCACACGTTACAAGGAAATGACTATAAGAAAAATTAGATTTTATAACTATTATTTTAAAATTAAAATAACTATTTCGAATCAAAACGTATTCATTTTTATTAAAAATAATTATTTTAATTGTAAATTATGGTCACAAAAACTTATTTTTCTTATATCATAACTACATAGTTCATTAGACCGTCCATTCATTTGACATTATATTATTTTTTAACATAATGTGGAAACTAGCAAGGTTTGAAATGCTGGTAGTTGTAGCATCCGCATAATTATCAACAAATATCTAATTGTCAAATATATCATCTCACAACCGTGCTTCCCATTCCATAACCAGAATATTTGGCGGCTTTGACTTTCAGATTAAAACTAACTAATTTTTGAAAAATTATTAAGAGTCATATTTATTTAAAAAATTGGGTAAAATTAAGATTACTAATTAATTAGGTTCGATGCGGTACATTGAATTGTAAATTTCTTTTTATTATAAAATAAATATGACATCACACGTCGAGTAATATCAATTTAAACGAATGTTTTTGTAAAATTATAAAATAAAACTTATCAATTATTAAATATACTTAAAGTAAAGATAAAATGATATTCTCTTATTGACATCTCAAGCTTTGATAGTTTAATGGGGTGAGGGAGATGGGAGGGAGGCATTGTACCTTAAAATTTGACTCATCAAATGAGTCCAATTTTCAAAATCTGATGATTTTGACTTAAAAATCACTTCATTGGATTCACCATATTTTGAAAATGTGAAACTATGAGCTACAATAGATTCTCATTTATCACCAAATTTGAAGACCTATTACTTATTTATCAACCGGTTATTTTATTAAACTTTAATACCGAACGACTTTTTATTTTATTTTTCATTCCCTCTCTCATCTTCCTTCCTCCTTGCGCCTTTGCTTTTCCTCTTTATCTCTTTCTCTCGTTTCTGCAGTGCAGCAATCCAGTTTGGTGTGATGAGACAATTCGGCTACTGCAATCCACTCATTTTTGAAGTGGCAATTTGAAGAAGCTTTTACTTTAATTTCTATACAATATCACAACATTTTCCCCAAATTTTTGTATCTGACATTTTGCAAATATTTACCTGTTCTATTCCTGCAATGACTATGGTTACTTTAATTAATATATTACTAGTGTAATTGCAAAATATGAAAAATTAATTAAAAAAATTATTATTAAAAAATAACATTATATTATTATTTTAATGAATCTAATAACTAATCCAACATGAAATTATAGATAAGGATGTTTTGAATTTATGAAAAATATATACTTTTTATCAAATTTTAAAGATAAATTTAATGAAAGCTCTTAAGAATCAGTGTGTAATTAGATGGGTGATGGAGGGGAGAGGGATCTGGCGAGTTTTTGCCCTTTCCATGGGTTTTTTTATTGTGTGCTACAGACCCATTTTAGCCTCATGGGTAGGCTACGTGGCAGGAAGATATTAGAGGCTGTTTTCAGCCCTTGAACGGCATGACTGGTAGGAAGATATTCTCTAATAAAATACATCAGACACGCTCGTAGAGTGAGTTGATTGATGCCCAAGTCAGTGGACTGGTAATCCTTAGTCTTTTGAAGACGGAATACAGTCGATCCAAATTGTTCTCTTGGAGCAAATGACATTGGAGCAGCATATCTAATATGGAGAAAACTTTCCAATATTTTGGTATTGACAAGATCATATCCCTATAGTGGCCCTGACCCGTAGAAGAAAGTGACATTCTGAGCTTAGTGCTTTGTATACTCTCAGCGACAAAGGTGTTCATGTTATATCTAAGACCACTACTCAGTTGGATGAGAGAGAAAGGTTGTCTCGCTGCTTCTTTCTTTTTTTGCATCTCTTATATACATATTTCCCATGCATCAGGGTTACGCCCGTTTTGCTTTTCAATTGGGTCTCAAGAGTCGATACTCAAGAGGAAAATTGTAAAGTCCGGAAGCTTATTGAAAGAGCACAAGCGATTATGTGAATCGAAGAAGAGTAAAACTAGTCAAGAATTAACATTAACGTTTAATTCATCTAACACCACATCGACACAATTGGCTTCAAATAAATATGCCTTGTCTATCAACAAGCACCTTAAGGATTGCCTGCTGTCGGCTTCAATCATGGCGGGAGAATTGAAGCCGATTTCATTTCTTAGAAGCTCAAACACTAGTGCTGAGACGATGAAATGCAGCAGACAAACACTCTTTCAGTTGATCCCTATTCTAGGTATCTTGGGAACCGTACTCATTTGCTAGTAATCATTGAAAAGAACCATCCCATCAGCAAGATTTAAGAGACTCGAAACGGACGTCCGGTTTATCATCAAAGGTTCAGATTGATTGTAGTGGTCTGCGTCATCAAACAATTCGAAATTCACCTTTTTTAGAACAAGTCCCAGTCAAATGGCAATTACTTGGGGAACTTCTTTTTACACTGTTTCAAACTCCTAGGTTTTGAAATCTTTATATCTTTCTAAACAGAGAAGAAAACCCTGTAGCTTTTACGAGAAATCCTACAGACCGGTCAGGCTTATTTTATTAAAATAACAACCCACCAATAATATAGTGACACATAGGCATTCTATGACAATAATTTTGTGGATGCACAAAATCAAATTCGAAATCACATTCTCATTTCAAGCCCTCGTCTGGTTTGCCTCTCGCAAACTCTGCACGGAACCTCCTCTTGCAACATTGCACCGACTCTTGCACGGAACCCCCTTCTCTTAGCTTCGCACGCCCCTCTCACACAGCTGACTTCGCATGGCTTCATCTCGAGTTGACCCTCTCACAATAGTCACCCACTCCATCTCCAAAAACCTCTTTCTGTCTTGTGAACTGAAATTTGATGGCTGGAATCTCAGTTTTTTCATATCCAAAAAAGCAACAGTCATCGATTACCCTTTTACATGCAAATTACTAGAAGAAAAAAAAGCCAGAAAGAAAGTAGAAAGAGGAAAAGAAACCTTAGAGAAAAGAGGAGAGTCATCGATTTGCTGCATGCTTTGAAATAAAAATTAATATGAGCATATGAATTTGGACTATACTCCAACTTCCTTCAGCAAGTGTTTTGGAGTAGTGGAAGCATGAATTTAGTTTTTCTTTCAAGATTAAACGATTTCTACTTCTAGATTATGGTATAAGCTAGCGTCCAAAGTGGGAGAATTGGTTTCAGACACGAATATGGGGCTTTCAACTTCAATATGAACAAGTGAATGTAGATTTGGGTTTCAATGAATAGAGCTAGGTAGATTTGGAAGTAGATTTGTGTAAAAGAAATAATATTTACAGGCATGGTTGTGCAACCGCCACGCAATCTCTTTAAAAAAAGTGAATTAATACGAGACTCATATGAAAAAAAAAATTAACCTTTTAATCGTGAACCTCACTTTTTGTCAAAGCGACTTCACGACATTTCCACATTTCACGACTGTATGTAATATTATTCTTAGCGTGATGGTCTGCGGATCCATTCTCTTTCAGTGCACAGGGGGACCCTGAGGGTGGGGGGCAGGGGGGAAGATGAGATTCTGTGTAGTGGAGTCTATTGAGATTATTGTATAGTTAATGATGTGGCAACAAGTGAAAAGAGGACTGTTATTCTTCAATTAATAGCCGGACCGTTTGGAAGCGCTTCTCATCTTTTATTATCACTCATTTCATACAATGCCGAGTACATAATTTACACGCACATATTTCTTTGTTGGCAATGAGAATTGAGCTCCCCCTCCAAACACTCCCAGCTCCCACAAATGCTGCTACCGTTACTTCGTCCTATCTTTAAATGGTGCTGCCCATTGAAAGATTGCAGACCCTATGGGTGTTCATCAGTTCTTTACAACGCAGAGATCCATATTAAGATTTCCTACTGATCATGGCAGATCTGTTCCGCATGTGTTGCGCTCCATATGCTGCAGTGGAAGCCAATGTTGTTGAAGCCACTAACCAACTGCATCAAATTAAATCGACATAATGTCATCAGATTATCAAAAGAATCAAGATTCAGCGCGCCAGAATGAAGGCTGAACTACCTCAAATACGTGATATATGTTTGAGTATCTTCGGTTCCAAACTCAGGTTGAAGAAGTGCTCCAGCCACTAAAACCAACTGGAGCACTGTATTAACCTGTCATGATTGGGACTACTCGTTAAGCAACCTGAACGAACTCTTTAACAAAATTAGCCTAGCCTACTCTGTGAATTATCTTTTCCTCCAATCTGTGAAGCCACCAGCACAAAGGTGATCTCTTAAAATGGTTTATGACATTTCATAATTTACTAAATATTTTCTTTTTCATTGGCACAGGATCTTCAGGAACAACGTCCCAACTAATCCCGAGGATGCACAGGCCCTCGGTAAGGCCTTTCCTGCAAGTACACCTCAAGTAATTCAAAGAGAAAATCTCCTAATCCAATAGCCCTAGAAATTGTTTGCACCCAAGGGAATTTGAACCTTAGACTTAGGGGGAGCATACCCCCAAGCCAAGGCCTTTACCACTTGAGCCAACTCCTAGGGGTTACTTTACTAAATATTTCATTCACAACAAAGAAAAAGAAGCAGATTATTCATCCAAGAATGGGAAAAAATAAAAAAAGTTTAAAGAACTTCACCGAATAACCTATTTCCTGTCTGACTGTCAATTTCAAAAAGATTTTTTGAATGGTTGTCTCACTGTCCATTTTGTGACCCGTTGTCTAACTGTCCATTTCAAAAAGATCATCATCATAAACCCCCTTTGACCTAACCAATTTACACATACCATATTATTACTAGCCATCCAGCACATAAGTAGATTGATGAAAGTCGATGTGTACCTTGCTAATAAAGAGAGGCTCGACCTTTTGGGGACGAAAACCATCAAGGTTGAAGAAATCAAACCAACTTTTCCACTAAATGAGGAAGAAATTAAACAACATCCATCAAGATTTCAACTAAATTACTAACAGGACTGTCAAGTAGAGTAATATAAGTAGTACTATAACAAAGTTCAAGTTAGGCTATATTACCTCCCAACCAAAGCTATTGCCTCTTTGATATACTGCACCACCGATGAGAAAAACATCTCGCAACACAACAAGTCCAACAAGTCCAGCTTCACAATACAAAAACCAAATAAGATTCATTTTCCCCAAAACATTTAAATGATATATTGTGGGTTAATGATAATAAGTCCAGATTCTCTATGAATTCCGATTATAAGGTTTTAAATAGTCATGGTAATAAAACATACCCCTGGAAATGCATTTGGAAAGCTAGAGTGCCCAGTAAAGTTGCATTTTTCTGCTGGTTGGTGTCGCTGGGGAAAGTTTTAACTACTGAAAATTTGAGGAAAAGGGGTTTATATGTGATGGATTGGTGCTTCATGTGTAAAAAAGATGGTGAATCTGTTAACCACCTGTTTCTTCATTGCAAAATGGTGACTGTTTTGTGGAATGAGTTATTCGCAAGGGTAGGCATTGCTTGGGTGATGCCTTTTCATGTGGTGGATTTCTTGGCTAGTTGGGAAGGTGCTGCAGGTTGTGGAGGCAATAAAGCTGAGTGGAGGATGATTTCTTCGTGTTTGTTTTGGTGTTTATGGCTTGAGAGAAACTGGAGGTGCTTCCAAGATTGTGAGCGCACTATGGGGGAATTTAGGGATTTTTTCTTTAGCACTTTAATTTTTTGGGTGAACAATCTAGTGAGGGATATGAATATTTGTAATGCAGTTCTTTAATTTTGTTTTGCTTTAGTTTGTATTTAGGTGTATTTTCTTGTACACTTCCTATGTACTTGAGCTATGCCTATTTACTTGGAATAAAATTTCTTATTACCTATAAAAAAAAAAAACAATTAAATGATATATTTGCATTCAAATCATTCTTATTATAAGTGCACATGTATACTGCCATCTGACATCCATTAAAACCAATCATTTTTCATAGTAAGACAACATTGTTGTCGTAGCCTAATATAACATGTTCAAATACAAGGGCAAGACTATATGCTTATACAGGCACTTTTTTGACTACTTTTTTTTCAGTAATGTGTCTTTTCTTTTCCGGGCCAGAAGGGTTCGGGAATTTCCAAAATTACTTACGGTGCAGAAGATCCTTATGTACCATTGCCAAAACAACACATCCAATAAGAACCTGTATTAAGAAGGCAATAATAAATAGACAATATTTAGCCACAAGGTTAATGAACCAAATACAACCCCCAAGGAGCAAACAGCCAAAACCATCAAGCTCAGATGAAGAGGCTTGGAATTTTACCTTGTCAGCGAGGGGATCAAGGTAGGAACCCACTACAGAATCAATTCTCATCTTCCTGGCCACGTATCCATCTAGCTGCATGATGGATGAAGAAAATGAAAAGCATTTAACCTCTCATTTTTGTAAAATTGGGTTGTCTTCCATCAAATAATAAGAGGCGTGCCATACCCAGTCAGTTGCCCCTGAGATAGCCAATCCCACTATTGCGGCAGAATACCACTCATTCGTGATCATCCTGCACAAAGATTGGAAATCACAATTACAGTACAATACAATTAAAAGTATAAATATAAGTTTTTAAGGATAAGGAAAAGGAAAAGGAAAGGATTGAGGACACAAGAACCATATTTATATTAAAATATGTTTATATATATAAAAACTAATTAACTCACGATCTGAACAAACTAAAATCCTAAAGTTGTCAGGATGGGCAAAGATGCTGAAGACCGAAGAGAAAGCACACTGCAACCCAGAGACAGAGTAGACAAAGGACTCACAAAGTACACAATGGAAGATCCTAGCTAGAAAGAACAGTCTATCCTTCAACTTCGGGGCATTGAAAGGACCAAAATTAGCAAGATAGGAGAAGACCAATCAAAATTTGGGTTAACCACGTTCGAGAAAATAAAAACTGAAAAATGCTGCAGTTTGTAACAAAGTCCTCAACAATTCTACTATTCTTTTCTCAACTTCCCCATTCAAGACCTTACATAACCATAAATTTCACATAACGCAAGTCAGGCCAAGTCAAGAAAGAGCTAGTAACCATTGTATCACCTTCCTCCTTGAACACACATCACACACTGCTTTTAAAAATGGCCATGATACCCTATATAATAAGGGTAGGTGGTTAATGGAATCCTACATTATTTGAGAATGATAAGTTCTTGCTTTTAATAAAGTTTCAACAGGGCTCAAATTGTATCACTGACGAGTCTTTTTGGAATATATATTACGTGGTTTGGATATTCTATTGGGGCTTTACAAATAGCATTAGATTCTATCCCAACAAGAAATGTGGGACTTCAGTCTTAACACCAATGAAGGACAAGCCCGACGAGGACGTCGGGAATTTAAGGAGAAATTGTGATTTCATAACAGTTCGTGATAAATAAGGTCTCACATTACTTGCGAACAAGGTTTCAATTGGGCTCCAATTATATTATTGATTAGTTATTTTGAAGTATATGTCATATTGGAGCGTTACAATGACTCTCGATAAAGTAATGTCCAATATGATCCTCTATCAAGGGTGTTATCAAGTGGTTACGGCGTGGAAGATGATTCCGCTATGCATCATGTGGTGTCTTTGGGTAGAAAGGAATGCACGTTGCTTCGAGGATAGGGAACGAACAAGAGAGGAGCTGAAGAACTTTTTTCTACACACTCTTGTTTTGTGGTTTTCTGCTATTGTATTAAATGGGGATAATGTTAATGAGTTTCTGTCTTTAATTCAGCATAGTTAGAATGTATTAGGTGTTTTCTGTACACTTCCGGTGTACAAGGCTTATGCCTGTTTTCTCTTTTCAATAATATTTTCTCTTACCTATCAAAAAAAAAATCTCTCTCCGCTTTGATCTCACACTATTAAAAGTCGTGAAAGAAAAATGAAAATTTTCTAATTTGTTCAGTTGTGCGCCCCCCAACATTTCGTTTAAAAGAAACTAAATCAAAATGAAAGTTTTCTAATTTGTTCAGTTCTGGACCCAACCTTCGTTGCCCAAGTTGAACCTTTTTAAGAGCTTAAGCTAAACGAGCCAAACAGAGCATCACAGAGAAAAAAAAAAAAAAAACGCACCATCCAAGCACTGGACCGGATAGCAACCGACTCATGGAGATCAAATTCGGCAAGTTCACGAAACTCTCCACAAAAGGGTCAGCATGCTCCTTGGACAGTTCGACCCGATCCAACACTGCCTGCCCGGGCGAGGCGGACCCGAGGCCCAACTTGCTGGGAAAAGCGGTCCTACTTCTGAGAAGATTGAGGTTCAAGTTGAGGGCCTGAACCCTGCGCAAAACGACAGCGTTGCCCTGGAGGTAGAGAGGCGTAGCGGACTGGGAGAGTTTCCAGGGAGGGAAAGAAAGGAAGAGAGGGCCATGAAAGGGCGTGATCCATTTGGAGAGAGGGGAGAGGAAGCGAGAGGGAGTCGAAGAAGGCAAGCGAAAAAGAGGGTGAGAGAGAGAGTGCGAGAGAGGGAAATACGGGAGCGGGATTGTGGAGGCGGCGGCGGTGGCAGTGAGGAAAGTTCTGGATCTCTTGTTGTTTTTTATTAGGGCTTTGAAGGACCTGAAAACCACCATGTTTGTAGTAGCATTTCTCGTTTTAGGGTTTTGCAGGGGGAGCAATGTCACCTGCAACGTGACTTCCTACCGCTCCCTACAATATGTCCAACTGCCACAAAAGACACGCGCCCCCTGTTTTTGTATCTGACTTGGCAAATTTTGTAAAGAGTAATCCATTATCTTAATTTTTAATATTATTTTTTTATCATATCAAATGATAAAAAAATAATAAACTTATTATTTAATTAGAAATTATTATTTATTATATTTTATTTTATTTATAAATTTATTATATAATACATTAAATGATAAAAAAAATAAAATTATGAATAGATATTTTACTTTACAGAAAACTTACGTCGATGTCTGAAGACTGGAGGAACGAGGTGCAGCCGATTTCGGGCCAGGCCGGGGTTTGAGTCAAGAGCTGAGCCTAGCCCGAGAATCGAGTATTGATGTCAGGCCCGAGATCGCTGAAATAAGCATGGGCTCTCAGCTCTCTTGGCAACTGAAGGAAGGATAGTTTTTTTTTTTAAAGATAGTTGTAGTTGGTTACTCTACCAAAACAGCCTAAACCACTAGAGTCTAAATTAAGCAGAACTTAAGCGATTGGATTGGCTCTAGTAACCAAACTGTTATATTGTCTCCCGACAAAACCTCAAAAGACATGTGCCTTTTTCCCCATTAATGCCTTCTGTTTCTCCAAATGCCATAACAGCAAGTATAATATCCGGAGTCATGTTGTCTCTTTCAGTTGTGTACGTGCCTGTATCAGTTGGGGTTTGATAACGAAGTCATTCCCTGAGGAGTTATGAAGGAGTTTGTAGATCAAAAGGGTTTGCAGGAGATGAACTGCGTGTCGTGCTGCAGATCGCATCGACCCGAAGTTTCTTGGAAAAAGAGAAACAATCGATATGATGCTAACGGCTGGCACACATTTGCCTCCGTTGTTGCCAACTTCTCTATGAAATCAGGTATTGTCCAAGACTTTTAGTACTAATGTTTTAGGACATTCTTTTTACATAAATATTACGTACATATATACGTCATTGCATTTTAAATGATTTCAATTTTTCTCTGGATGAAACTAATAATTAAATACATGGTACGTTACTTTCATTAGATCTTGCAGTTGCTTCGAATTGTTTCGGCTGAATTATTGATTTGAATCTTACTGCTTAAGAATCCTATTCAGATAAGATTACACTTGCATTCCCATTTTTATCTATTCGCAGAAAGCAGCAAGTATAGGAGTCTGGCTGAAGAGATACTAAACGTCGGACATGCAAAGATTTCTGCTCGGGTTTTCACGTTTTATGAATTGGCTGCTTCAACTGACAACTTCAATCCTGGTAGTCTTTTGGGCGAAGGTGGATTTGGGAGGGTGTACAAAGGATACATAGAGAGCATTGATAAGGTTTCTGATCTCTCTCTCTCTCTCTCTCTGTGTGACATACACTTCCATCCTTGTGCATGCATGTGCATCGTCCCAAAATGACTTCTGCAATTTCATGCTTTGATTTATTGTGTTCAGGTTGTAGCTGTCAAGCAACTTGACAGGAAAGGATTGCAAGGAACTAGAGAATTCTTTGCGGAGGTTCTTATGTTAAGTCTGGCTCATCACCCAAATCTTGTTAACTCGGTTGCCTATTGTGCAGATGGCGATCAAAGAATGTTAGTTTATGAATTCATGGCCAATGGGTCTTTGGACAATCACCTTCTAGGTATTCCCAAGTATGGCTTTAATTCATTTAATTGAATCAGGGGGCTTCATGACCAATCTTGTGAAACAATACCAATTAATTGATGCAATTCCACAGATTTATCTCCAGATGAAGAGCCTTTAGATTGGTACACCAGGATGAGAATAGCTGAAGGAGCAGCTAAAGGACTAGAATACTTGCATGACTTTGCCAAACCACCGGTGATTTATCGCGACTTTAAAGCATCTAACATACTATTAGATGAGGAATTCAAGCCGAAGCTCTCTGATTTCGGACTTGCTAAGATAGGTCCAACAGGAGGCAAGGACCATGTATCTACAAGGGTGATGGGGACATATGGTTACTGCGCACCTGAGTATGCTTCAACAGGTCAACTGACTACAAAGTCTGATGTTTATAGTTTTGGAGTTGTGTTTCTGGAATTAATCACTGGTAGAAGATCTATTGATACTGCAAGACACACTGAGGAGCAGAACCTTGTGACTTGGGTATGTTCATAAGCAGAATTTGAATCCACAAAACTTTTTAGTACCACTTATCTACTTGTGTAGACAACTATCATCTTTCCTCGCTGGCTGGTTAGAATTAAATTCTTTCCCATTGAAACTGAAGGAAAAAATTCCTCCCAATCGATAACTACAGTATTAATCTGCTAGACCTTTTTCTTCTCTCTTTTTTTCCCCCGAATGACAAATAGGATGTTAAGTTCCTTGCAGTTTGTTAGATTTTTTAGGTACGCAGTTTTTGGTTGAACAACAACTCAATAAAATCTTAATTTTCATCTTGCAGGCACAGCCACTTTTTAGTGACAGAAAAAAGTTTATATTAATGGCCGACCCTCTGCTAAGAGGAAGGTACCCTGTAAAGGGCCTCTATCAAGCTCTAGCAGTTGCTGCAATGTGTCTCCAAAAGGAAGCTGACACCCGACCTTTGATTGGTGATGTTGTAACCGCTCTTGAATATCTATCCAAGCCGAGGAATGATGAGAAATGTGCTAGGGATTCATTAAAACAAAACAGAACTAAAATAAGCCTCTACTAGGATGCGGACACCTGACCTTTGATGGGTGACATTGTAGCCGCTCGAGAATATAACAAAGCCTATAAATGATGGGAGAAGGTGCTACGAATTCAGCAAAATAAAATGGAACTGCAATAGACCTCTACTTCTGTTTGTCTTTTCTTTTTGTCTTTTCTGGATACATGAAAACATTGTACGAATCAAATAAGTTATAACAGTTTCAGTCCTAGTACAGATCAAGTGAAAATTCATTCCTGCATGGGATGAGAGGTTCACAGACTTAACAGCTTTTTGCTATAGCTCACAATCTCTCTGAACGCCATATCAATAGAATCTAGCAATCTAGATTTGATTCAATTCTTTTTCATTGTGTTGGAAGATTGTGCTGATCCTTGCCGGGAACTTCAGACACAGTAACACTGCGGGCAATTAAAGCTTTTGAGTCATTGCAAGCTTTCATCCATATAGGAATTACCAGGATAGTTGTTGATTTCGCACACCACAATCTCCAAGAGAAAACAAGAAACTCCAGCATTTGGTACCATACCACTCCAAGAAAGCACAATCTTTGAAGATTATTATCAGATTTAGCCATCAGCCTTGGAGCATCAGAAACAGCACGATGTTCAAAAGGCTGCTTAATGGATCCTTACGCTCACTCTGACACCATCATTCAAAAAGATTGCACCTAACATAGGTGGAACTGATGAGAGATATATAATCCTAGAAGGTCTGGATTAAAAACATAGGAAAAAAGAAAAGAAAAGATAAACATAGACAAAAAGCATTATTTGAGCCATAGAACAAAAGCTTAGGAAGCATCATCTAGACATGCAAGTCATTCTTGAGGATTGTGTAATTGTAACCGGGGATTCTGTTCAGCCGATTGCTTTCTGCAACTTCAACAACCGAGCACATCCTTGGCAGGATTGCATTAGTGCCTCTCCGCTTCTTCCTTCTCCATGTCATAATCAAGAACCAGAAACTTGGCCTGGAATGGCCTCTGGTGGAAGCCACGCCCACAATCTGCCCTTGAGGCTTTCGGGAGCTTCCATATCGATCTATCTCGAGGTTTCTGAAATATTCAATTTCCTTTCTAACAAGTGATCCTACAGTGCCTCGTGTGCCTATTGCAACTGGAGCAATTGCAGCCATTTTCTCAGGGAATTGAGTGGTAGTGGTGGGGCCTTTATATTGCATGCTGTAAGGTTTATAGACTATAGAGGCTTGTGGATGAAGAAAGTTGGGTCCTGGGTCTTTATCAGAATGGGAATTGCTTTGAATTTTGTTGGGGGCTGGAGCATCTCTACTTTAGCCACTCAAACATGTACTCATTCAAATGCTTTTATGTCAAAGTGGACAGCATGAAATCTTGCATAATTGAAGTTCTATATAGGGACATTTTCATCATAGCCACCTTGTGTTTGCAATGAAAGCATGACTTTTTCCCGGGTAAATTCTTTAACCCTTTTGACTACTTTAGGCTGCATACTTTTGTTAATGATCGATCTTTATTTTTTCTTTTTTCTTTTTTTTTTTGGGTACGGACGCGGCAAGTTTTCTGAATTTTTATTAGGAAAATGCTAAACTCACCGCTCCAATTTTCTGAAGTTTTCTGAGTTTTCTGAATTTTTTTTGGTGCCCATGCAATTTTTTAATTTTTTTTTAAAAATATTTAAATGTGTTAAAAAAAATACATATTAAAAAAAATACACTAAAATGAACTAACGGTAGATCTGGAGCGGTGGCTGTAATTCCTCCCTTTTTATTACTGTCTGCCAAAGCTATGTATGGACAAAATAGAAATACCTCGTGCTTTTAATTTTTCGGTCATCATCTTTGTTAGGTTAAACGTCTTGTCCTTTCCATTTCACCATCTTGCCCGAGTGCTTTTTAGGTATGGGGTCATTCTCTTGCTGAATATCTCTATTTCATTCTTTTGCTTTTTGATTATTTAGTATCAAAATGTATATCTTTATTCCAATCTTTCCCTTATGAAGAGCATCTATTTTTCTATTATATGGAAAGTGGACTGTGGTTGTTTGAGTAAAGACCACTTTTCTTCCACGTTATGTGGGTGCTCCTCATACTGGCAATTGATCGAACTCATTCAGTGCAGTGAAGCGACATAAATGATTTTCTTTGCTTTAAAAAAGAATAATTTTCTTCTTAGTTGATAGAGTTGAATAGTATTGAAAAAGTATTTTGCTGAATGGTTTATTCATCCACTTATTGATAATGCTTAAGCATCTCAATTTAAGGATGTTTACACACCCCACTTTGAGTAGGCCAGATTGCATTTTTAAAGTCAATTTCAATGGGACCATTTAAGACAAAGGAAACCATTGGGTATATTATTTTTTTATCATCATCAGGTCAACTACTCTCATTCTCTGATATTAACAGCTTCTATTTCAAATAGCAAATGTACGAGGAACATGGCTTACAAGCTTTTGCACCAACTACAGGTCCTCGGCACTGCACTTGAGAATATGTCATCATTGGATAATTCATAATTACAAACCTGTAAAAACTACTTTTATTTGGGAGAAGATAAGTCAATTATTACTATTGTAGCCATTTCTTTCCTTGTAAAATCAAATCACATTGCAACACTCGAATAATGACAACAAAAGACAAAAAGATCAAAGGCTCTCTCATAAAATTGAGTCAAAGAAAGAACAGCGCTTGGGGAAATTCAAAGTTCAAACCCATGTCTGTAACATTCAAAATGTAGACAGCTATATTCACGTTCATGAAATCAGTTACAAACAACAATTTTTTTAAGTAAGCCTCAAAATTGGATGTTCTCTCTTATTTTCTTATATACCTCTAAAATATGCTCCCCTAAGCCGGTTTTCATTTTTGCTTGATTTATTTTTTGTTGACTACGAGTTTGATTTTTATGTATGGTGTTTACTTAACAACCTGCTATATACTGGGGAGATGGCACGAATACCTTAACCTTCGATGTGTCGCCAGAGCATGTTGCAGAGCAACATCTACGCTCTTACCATCCCGGAATAATGAGTCATATAATTCACAGACAAACCGTGACAATTCATCCTCATCTTCGTCCCAAAAACCTGTAAAACGGTCCACGCTTTTCTCAGGGTCACTATCTTCCCAATCACTCACTGGACTGGCAGGTTCAACTTCTTCATCATCTGCCTCTTCCTCTCCAATCTCAAACTTCCCATTTTCAAAAGTATCGAACTCCCCTGATCCATGGAAGTTCGTCAGCTGCATTTCAGGGGGTTCAGTTGAAGAACATAAAACGGCCTTGGCACCAGAGTCAAGAAAGGCCTTGATCAGCGTTGGGTTTAGCCCATATGTCCCCGTGCAAATTATGATCCTATCCCTCCAAGCTCCAACCTACAATTATTCCAGAAAAAGCATCAGTAGCTACATCAACAAAAAGATAATATTAATGCAACATTGGCACTGCTACATTAAAAGAGTAAATGCTCCAACAACTAGCCAACTCTGCCTTAAAGGAGCTATGATTTCTCTGGGCAGAAGGGAGTGCCCAGAAAGATTATAAACAACATACAGGGAAAAGAATAAACTTATTATATTTTTTATGACGAGAAATCTCAGAAACCGTGCAAACACAACATACCTTTTACCCAGTTAAACCCCATACCCATGTAATGCATCCCCATCACACGGATCGGGGAAATCATCGGCTTTTCAATAATGATATGTGATCCCTAGAAATTGTTTGCACTCAAAGCATCGAACCTTAGACCTAGAGGGGCATACCACAAGACCAAGGCCTTTACCAACTTTTTTTAGCCCTTTCCACTTGGAGACAACTCCTAGGGATTAAAAGAATAAATTAATTCTTTAAATCAACATCTTCGTATTGCATATTGGTGCTTGCCAAGAAGTACATGATGCTTCAATCAATAGAAGGACAATACCTTTGAAAGCTCAACAAGATTTTGAAGAAAAGGGCAAACTATTTACATGTGAGTGAAAACCAAGAACATACCATCCAACGAACATCATCTGGAGTTAAGTGCATAGAAGGGACTGTTCTACGAAACATATATGCCCCAATTTCTTGGTCATCTTCCATGACCTTCAAAAAATATCAAACAACTATTAGACCAAATTCAGTAATTTGATAACTTCCTACTAGCAATAAAAGAAAAAGAAGTGCTACAGCTGCAATGAGATTGCACAAAAGCAAAACCAAAAACTGACATGGCTTCATATGATACGTTAGATCTACTTCATAATAAAAGCAGTTTTACAATCTAATATATCACATCAAGTCACGTTAATTTTGTGGGTTTACTTTATGTGGAATCTCTTTGCGGCTAAAGCATTTCTCTAACAGAAAATATTGGGAAGAACACTACAGGGCACATACTTGGGTTTGGCGTCCTACATAACGGTGAACGATGCCTCCAATTTGGAAGTATGGTCTTAATGCAACCAAATCAGAAACAGTTGAAATATTGCTAAGGAGTGATGTCCCCTTTTTGCCACGTGTCCGCATTACAGAAAACAAGCTCAATTTAACACTTTGCAAAAATTTATCTGCTAGCTCTCCAGGTTCAGCAACCACAAATACATCGTTCTGCCAACTAAAGCAACAAGTAGCCAGTAGGTTAGGAATAATAGACAGAAGCAACATGAACTTGCACAAAATTGCAACCGAAGTAACGGGCACATTTACCTTAATATTGAGCCAATAGAATCATTTTGAAGGGACAAATGTATTATGCCCACTTGCGGTGAGTTCTGTAATTTCTTGTGCAGTGATTGTACAGGTAAAGAAAGCTGTCTAGGCCCTGGAGGAGACTTTGGCGGCGATGCAGCTGCCTTTCCAGATTGGCCATCTAAGCTTAAAGGTGGGACCATATCAATTCGGCCAACCCTCTGAGGGCCAAAATCAGGACTGTATAGAAGTGGGCTCGATGGGAAGCTTCCAGTGAACAGAGGTGATGTAAAAGGTGTTGGGAATGTTGTTGCTGGCACTGTGTTCACAAACCCTGAAATCCCTTGGATGAGGGACAGCCGTATTCCAGTACGGGAACAAAACGACTCTAGTGCTCGTGCATGGTGCACAGTTCTTCTTGAATCCGGACTGTGTGAAGCTTCGACAAGGAGTACATTACGCCTCCAACCCAGAGAAGGTCCATTCACATCTAGCACAGCAGAAGACCGGAAGAACTTTAAGTTCTGGAGAAAAAGTTCCTAAAAAGATCAATTTCAACTGACCCAACTACAAAAATAGTAGTGCCAGTACCTACACTTGACCCCTTTGCTTTGGGGTAATGCTGAACTCTCAAACTCTCTGACCACCTCTCATCATTTTGGTAAGGAAGAAGTAGTCTCTCACAGACATTCTTGAAGGCCTGGGAATTAGTTTGGATGTATTCCTCAACTGCAGCTTCCAACTTCAGCCAGACAGCTGGATCAGTCTCATCCAGTTCCATATCACAGCGTTCATCAACTGCAATGGTAGACGAAGTCCAATAATGATGTGAGAATCAGAAATTTCAGTAAAAGGCAATTCAAGGATAGTAATAAAACAAATAAGAACATCTTTTACATCCATGCACAGGCTGCGTAACGGTGGTCATGAGTATTTGACAGCTCGAGCTCAGCTCAGCCAAAATTAAGGGAGCTCAAGCTCAGCTCCAACTGGAATCAAAGCCATAAAATTCTAGCTCATGTTGGCTCAGTATACACTAACTAGAATCACTAGTTTCTATGGCTCCTCTCATTAAACAAGTTAGAGATGCTCAAAAAGGATCACAGTGAATCCGAAAGTCAATTTTCAGCTGCTGAGCTCTAATATTCTATAAAGTCTGAGAAGTCAGATGATGCAAAAGACAGCAGTGGCACTAACATGAGTTTTTTCTTGTTTGTCTTTTCATGCAAATTCAAATTCAATGGATTAATATTTTAAGCAATCAGCAATACCATGGCAGCATAGTGAGCCTGCCAAAACAAACCCTGAAGCACAAGTGGTAAATAATTATCATTTCATGGAGGCTCACAAACCCTATGAGCCAACTCAGATATGGCTCGAGCTTGGTTTATTCAATAATGACCAAGCCAACTGAGGCTTCCAGGCAAGTTTATCCCATTTACAAACCCACCCCTCCCTTTGAAATTATACAGAATCCCAACGTAAGCAATGTACCAGGATTAAACCGAAAATACTGTATTTCAGGGAGCATAGGCAGCAATGCGCTTAGAGCTTCCTCTACCCGATCTACAGAGCATGCACTCTCAATTAACACTTGCCCAGTATCCAGATAACGCCAACCACCTTTCCGCACCTGCAACAGCAGGGATTTATGAATTAATAATATCAAGCAAGTCTCACAGAAGGCTAGCAACAATAATAGATATTTAAAGATCAGAATAAACTAGTATCAACAATTTATTTGTTACAGTACTCTGAAAACACTACAATATATTTTAAAAAGCATAGTACTTCTGAGATAGCATAATTGTATAATGGTCCTCGCCTGGAAAGGTTTCTCTTGTATCTTTTCCTTTTTCTTTTGTTTTTTATTTAAAAAATCGAGAGTGTTAAGAGTTCAAGCACTTTGATTTGGCAATGACCATGATGTTCAGGTGTTTTATATGTGCTAGGTGTAGATGAAAATAAAGCCTCAATAAGAATGGAGTTCTAATATAACAAATTTTCTCTAGCCCTTATTTTTTTTATAAGCAACAAAAAAAATGCAGAAAAAGTGAGCAGTTACCTTTGTGGGGACAGAACCACACCCAATGGAAACTAAGCAGTCAATTCTTGTGTCAGGCCAAAGAAGTTGTGCTTCTCTTATGGCAAAAATAGTAGGATTGTTTGCCACAATTGCACCATCTTGCCAGCGTAGTACATCTACAGAAATTAGCAGGAAAAAATGACACGATCAAAAGAAAATTGACAATAAAAAGGGAAAACTTCCAATGCACTAGTCATGAAAGGAATGGTGGCAAAATAGCCAAAAGATGAGTAAAGTAAAACAATTAAAAAGAAAGAATACCATCTGAGAAATCATCAAGATAATATGGAGCAGCAGAAGATGCTCTTATAGCTTGCCATACTTCATGCTTACAACTTCCAATAAAAGCGCTGCGCTTATAGCCAACTTGAGCATCTGTAGCAGGCAACACTTGCATAGAAGTTCCTGAACTTTCAGAGATTGCGATGGGCACCTCTAGTGTTCCAGCAGGGTACTGCAATTTAGGATGGGAAAAAAAAAAAGATGAGTCAAGAGATTACCAAAAACAAGGCCACCTACAGATGCAACATAATTACCAGCTACAACGCCAATATTAAAGTAATAATTGATCCAAATGGAATAAAACAGGGACTCTAAGTATACCTGATAATTACGAAAAATGAAAGGCTGAGCTGGTGCAACATTCACTAAGGTAGCTACAACAAAAACTTTGGGAATGTTTTTCACTGCAGACTCTATTAGAAGGTCTCCATCATCATCAGCACACATTTCCTGCAACAACGTCTGGAACTGATCTGCGCTGTGCTGCAAGATAAAGTTTTATGGTGTCTTTTTCGAAGGTCTAGGGGGTAATATAAACACTTAACATAAAAAAACATAAATTTTAATTTTTTTTTATGTCGAGAACCTCTCCAAGGCAAGGCCCTTCGGACCCACCCTTACAGAATAAACCTCGGTCCCGTGCACTGCACCCTCGGAAGTTCCCTACACGGAAATAGTTAAATCGCTGGCTTTTTCACCAGCGGGTGTAGCCCCAAAGGATTGTTTGCACCCATGTGGTATTGAACCTTGGAACTTGAAGGGAGTGATACCCCAAGACCAAGGCCTTCACCACTTGGGCCAACCCCTTGGGGTTAATTTTAAAATATAATAAGTGGAACTGTTTCAAATAATGAATTTGATTCATCTGATAAAATTATAAAATCTGGAGAATCAATGTGATTCACAAGAAAAAATAATCAGAGTTGTAACACTGCAAATTATTTAGAGAGTCAGCAACTTAAAAGAATTATTTTTTTGTTTTCTTCTTTAAAGGCTATTCTCCTACACCTTCCCACCCCAAAAGAGAAAGAAAAACCTAGTCAAAGCATTCTGAAAGATACTAAGCATGTTTGCCTAACAAAAATCTTAAGAATTGATTTGTTTTGTTTCTGTGTTTGTAAAGTGACGAGGCGATTTGAAACAGGTTCGGAATAACTGTTTTGTGAAACATGTGTTTTTTGAAGTTTGTGAAAGTCGTGGGGTCCACTAAAAGTAGAAAAGTTATGCCTTTTTTTTCCCTTTTTGGTTTTTTGTTGAAGTTTTTGATTATCTTGGGTTTTTGTGAAAGTAACGAGTTCTACTATCTTGTTCACTTTCACAAAACTCTCATCTCATCTCATCTTATCTCAATTATTACAACTTTTTCAAATCCCTATACAAAATAAAATAAATAATTCAACTTTTTCAAATCCCAATACAACTTTTTCAAATCCCAATACAAAAATACTATATTCTAATAATATTTTATTCAACTTATCTCAACTTATCTTATCTCATCTCATCTCTGAAAACAAACGAGGCTGATGAAAATTAGGCTGAAGAGACGAAAATTATTTTGGGGGAAAACATATTTGCATTGAAAGTTGAAGATAAATGAAAAAAAAAATTGTTGGCAAGATTATAATTAATTTTCTTTCAAGAACTCTTACCTATGCATGCCTCCACATAAAAATAATGTCAAAATATCAATGAGAAAAAAAAGCATATTGAATGAAAATATCAAGCAAATAAAGCACAAATGAGAGAAGAATAACACATACTTTTGATCCATGTACAACCACTCTAAAACTCTGTGATGAACTCTTATAAAGCTGATCCAACTTTTCTCTCCAAGTTGCAGCTTCATTGTCCTTTGGCACAGAATCAGCAAAGACAAGTTTTCCTAAGATTCCATAAATTCAAAATGAAATAAACAAGTTTTCCTAAGATTCCATAAATTCATAATGAAATAAATAACTTGAAAAAAATTAAATAAAAAAATTTATATGTACTACATTCTGACTTTAGCATACTCACCAAGATTTTTGTATATTTCCTCACACTGTTCCAAGGTCATTAGCTTGATACCAAGGGCAACAGCTAGCATGCCACCAGTTGATGTTCCACAAATAAGGTCAAACATCTCGTGTATCCGCTTTCCAGTTCCCTTCTCAATTTCTTTAAGGATCTGTACAGTTGCCATACCCTTCATGCCACCTCCATCCATGGAGAGTATGCGCAGTCCTTGCTTTGCCACTGGTCTCCCTTTTATCGAGCGCCGTAGATTTTCATTCTCCCCTGAAATGACACAAAATGAAAACACCCATCAGGTTAAACAAGCTAAAAAACAGAGATGATATAGATGCAAGAACAGGCGAAGAAACTCCAAGGTACAGAGCATATTAGATCCGAGAAACAGACCAAGAATTGCTAATGCACGAGCTGCAGCTTTATTCACACGTGATTCAGGTGCAACTGTCAAGCGCAAGAGAAGTTCCCGCAAACTTTCAGAAGTAACCAGAATACGGCGATTCTCCAAACAGAAGGCCAAATTCCCAACAGCTAACAAAGCTAACCTTTGTATCTAAAGATAAACCTCAAGTATTAGTTGACCATGAGATAGAATTCAAGCAAGTAAACCCAATCTATTATGAGAAGTAAATAGGGAGCTTGCCTCAGGGTTTTTATGGGCACATAACAATTTTAACGACTTCAATACATCCTTACTCAACATCTTCTGAGCTACAGTGCCAGATGCAAAAGCTAACTTTGCCACAACTTGCAATACAGATATTACTTCTTCCCGACCTATAGATTTCAGCACTGTTTCAATGGGTTGCATGATGTCAGCTTTTATCAACTGCATTGCAACAGAAACATCAGCAGCAAGAGATGAAAGAGCAGAGCATGCCCGTTCAACCTGTAGAGAAGTAAGAATTATTAAGACCATGCCAAAAAGAGGAATATGAACAAAAGAAATTTTAGTTGCAATTGCAAGAACTACCAAAACATACCACATGATGGTTGTCACTACTAATCATACTTATAAGCTGCCGCACCGCATTCTCATCTTTTCCAACAACTACACGGTTTCCTTGGTCTTGCATTATCTTTGCTAGTGCAGATGCTAGTAGAGGGTGATGACAAGAAGAAAAACGGAAGATAAGAGAGAAGAAGGCACTTAGCTTATGTCTAGATGCAACAAAATAAGAACCGTTTTCCATCTGCAATTAACAAAGAAGGTACATATGTTCAACTTGATATGTTATCTACAGTTGAAAGATAAAGCCAAAAGACCTCCATTACAGCTGTATTCATTAATACCTCTATTTGAACATGCACTGATCTTAAATTTTCATCTGCTACAATCCTGATATTTGCAAGAGACAAATGGCGAAGTTTGTGCAATGGCAAAATCTCAGGAAGGAATTCAAGAGGATTACCAAAAAGCCTTAGAACCCGTAACTCGGCCATCGCCCTACCATAGAAGAGAAAGGTAACATAATTGAACATTAGCCCAGATAAAAGTTCTAGACTTTTACAACCTTTTCAGACCAGAAAGTAGAACAAAGTGTGAACTGAATCATGCTGATTTTGTATAAAATGACCTGAAGTCAAGGAGTGGCCGAACAAGCTTGTTATGTTCCAATGATAGTTCCACTAATTCAACGCACTGTCTTAGCTCTACTGCTTACATTCCAACAAAAAATGCACTATCTGAGGTCAATTTTTTTGTTCCAAGTGGAAATTTACATAATTAAACAAGTCAATAAAAGATACACAAAATAATTCCACGCATACCAGGTACTGAAACCAGCATGTTGTAATCAACCCTAAGTGCTTTTAAACTTTTCAGCTCACCAAGCTCTGATGGCAGAAGTGTAAGTTTGTTGTTATCAAGGTATAGCTTCTCAAGATGTGGCAAGCGACTTATCTCTACCGGGAATACCTGTCAATAAATAGTTAGTAATATGCTCAACTCTTTGTTTTCAGAAATATGCTCAACTCAAATAACCAAGTCCCCCAGGAAAACATAGAGTTCGACCTCTGTATTGAGACACATGAAGATTCGGACTTCTCTCAAGATAAACAACCCAAAGTTATCTCAAAGGACAACACAACTGATGTTCAAAACATAGAAGATAAAGGAACTGATGATAAGATCAAATGACTAAAATTTGTATTTCAAATGTAATCTATCTCTGTAACAAACCTTTATAATCAAAACTTAATAAATTCAATGTACAGCTCCCAAAGATTGTTATGGGAAGCATATTCAAACTAAACTTCTTTATGGTATCAAGAGCCTCCTGACCACCATCTCTCATGTCAATTGATGGTTCTCTCTCTTCCTCTCCCATCAACCCAACTCACCAAATCACTCTCAAAGTAAATCGAGATAATTATCTCCCCTAGCAAGCTCAGCTCCTACCATATCTTCGTGGCCAGAAGCTATTTGGCTATTTTGATAGCAGCAAGCCTCAGCCACCTCAATTCCTTCCCCCCACCTCGTCTTCTCCTCATCCCACTCCTCGTCCTGCCTATGATTTCTGGTTTGAACAAGATCAACTCATACTCAGCACTCTCATTTCCTCTCTTGTTGAACCTCTTCTTACACAAATATTTGGTCTGCAAACCTCTTGAGAGGTGTACTTGCCTTAGAAAAGATGTTCTCATCAACTTCTCGTGCTCGAATCATGCACACCCTATACAAGTTAGCCACCTTAAAGAAAGGAAATCTCTCTATTCAAAACTACTTTCAAAAAGCTAAAAATCATGTTGATATTCTCTCAACCATTGGTAATCAACTTAGTGAGTCCGAAGTCATTTCCTCTATTCTTGCTGGTCTTCCCACCAATTATGATTCTCTCATCACTTCAGTTAACACAAGATTAGAACTTACGTCCTTGGATGAACTATTTGGAAATCTGTTAACTCATGAACTGAGGCTTGAACAGCTTGCTGCTTCTCAAGATCCCAGCGTACCATCTGTCAACATGGCTACTCGAGGCTCCTCTTCCACAGGTCGTGACAATTACTCTTCCTCCCGTGGCTCATTTTCTGGTAATCGTCACGGAGGACAGGGGCGTGGTCACAGCTCCAACAACAACACCAACTCTCCCAGGCTGGATGAAAGCTGGACACACAGCTCCAAAATGTTGGCATCGATTTGATCAGGGATTTCAAACACCAGCTCCTTCGAATACTATACAAGCTTACACTGCTACAAATCAAGCCTCCACCGATCAAGCATGGTACCCTGACATCGGCGCTACAGATCACATAACTTCCCATCTCAGCAATCTCAACTTGCGCACTGACGATTACAATGGACAGGATCAGATGCTTGTTGGAAATGGCCAAGGTTTGAAAATTCATCATATTGGTTTCTCTATCTTTTGCTTCTCTGCCAAATCTTTCTTTCTTCACAATGTCTTACATGTTCCCCATATTAAGAAAAACTTACTCAATGTTTATCAGTTCACTAAAGATATATCATGTCTACGTCGAATTTCACCCTTCATTTTTCTTTTTTCTTTTTGATAAATAAATAAATTATATTGATCAAAGAATGGCAAAGCCAGTTACACAACTCTGATGCCCTAACTAGGTAGGCACATTAGATACAAGAAAATCATGAAGGGCCATGCCATTAAAATCCACAGCAATGGCCCAACTACAAAGAGTTCTAAAAAATAAAACTTTTCGCTCCTCTAAAGATCTTTCCTGGTCTTCGAATGTCCACTCATTGTGCTCCTGCCACAAGCACCACATAATGCATAGAGGGATCATCTTCCAAATTGCTCTGATTGGTTGCCTACCCTTAAGTTTGGCCAACTAGCCAAAGCTGCCTCCACCATCTTCGGCATAACCCACGCCATATCTAGTCGAACGAATACTTCATTTTTCTATGTTAAGGATCTATCCTCGAGAGCTATCCTCCTCCAAGGCAAGAGTGACAATGGTCTCTACCCATTCCACAATCTCTCCAGAATTTCCTCCCGGTCTGCTGCTTTCTTGGGTGCTAAAGTTCCAATCACTCAATGACACTCAGGGCAGGGTCATCCATCCATGCATATTGTCAACCAGATTATCAATAATCATGCTTTAGCTGTGTCCAATAAAAGTTGCAGCAATGTTTGTCATACTTGTCAACTTGGAAAAAGTCATCGTTTACCATTTTATTTATCTCCTTCCATATCTAGGGGTCCTTTAGATGTATTACTTACTTATGTATGGGGTCCTTCCCCAACCCTTTTTATCAATGGTAATCGATATTATCTATGTTTTGTCGATGATTTTTCCAAGTATGATTGGTTATTTCCCATGGCTTCCAAATCTGATGCCCACTCCTTATTTCTTAAATTTAAGGCCAATGTTGAAAAAAAATTTGGTCGTCCTATCAAGCCCTTACACTCTGATTGGGGAGGAGAATTTCGAAAATTACACCCTCTTCTTCTATCTCATGGCATTACTCACTGCATCACTGGATCACATATTCATCAACAAAATGGCTCCGTTGAAAGAAAGCATTGCCACCTTGTTGAAACCGGACTCACTCTCCTTGCTAATGGCTCTGTTCCACAATGTCATTGGGATGATGCCTTCCTTACTAACTAAACTTCTTTACTCTGCAACATTTGCGAGCTTTAGTTTGAAGTTTTGAACATGTACTTCTCTAAAAGATGGTCAGTGTTTTATTCAGCTACAATTACTAGCAGCACATTTAATTATTGATATTAGTTAGAATGGCAACATTGCACAATAACTGTAGAGCAAGACAGTATCTAGCACATGCCAATTACATCTTCGCCAAAGTTCAACTATTAAACAGGAACTTGGCTATACCTCCTTTTACTATGAATAAAATTTCTTGATTGACTATAAAAAATTAAAAAAAAAAAAAAAAAAAAAAAAGAGAAGAAAAGGAAAAAAAACAGGAACTTGGAAGAACTAAAGAATCCCATTCTCTTCTTGAGACCACATATTCCCTCTTGCACCACGGCCATATGCCAATTCACTAAACGAGGGAAATAATAGATTCTGTTATTCTGTCATCTTAAAAAACTCTGCCTTCCACGCATTTCAAAGTATATCAAAGAAAACTGCCTAGAAAAAAATATAATACATTTCACAAAGTGTGTTGGTTTTGCTTTATCATAGCTCATGTAGCCCAGTAGAGCGGAAGACAGATTTTTTCTTACGCCCCAAAAACTGAAAAGATATTAAGTACAATCAACGATGAGAGACATAAAAAGAAGAACGAAGACCCATCATCCCACTTATGAAAAAGCAGTATTCTAGACAATTCCAGAGGGAAAAAATAAAGGCTCACCGACAAGCTACAGCCGCACAGACTGAGCACAGTGACGCTCTTCCAATGCTCGCCGCAGGAGACACTGTCGGCCACCCCCGGAGTCTGTGGGGCGAGATTCGACCTTAGCAAGCGCGTCAATACCCCCGTCCCATCGCTCTGCTGGCCCGACCCGGCCGACTTGGTCATCGTCACGACCCGCAGAGGCTCTCTCCGCTTCACCACCCTCATCTCCAAGCATACATTTTCCGCCGCCTCCTGGGGCCTCAGCTCCACCTCCACCATGTCCTGCGGCATCGGCAGCGCCACCATGAGCTGCGACTGGAGCCTCAAAACCACTTGATCCTCGTCGTCCCCGGCAGACCAATCCAATTCGATCCGAAAGCCCAACTCCTGGTCCTGAGATACGATCGACGCCAGAGACGACGAAGACGAGCTCGACGAAGATGCCGATGACGTACGGCCAGACGTCTCCCCGGGCTCTTCATTACCGTAATTCAGCCTGAGGTGGAAGATCTCAGAGGATCGCTTCCAGCCCAATCCCCAAGACATTGTGAACTGGATCGGAAATTAGGGTTCCAAGGCAATCTGATCGGACGGTCGCGAACGGAGATGAAGTGGCATTTCGGATATACGCTATAAGATAAAGATGATCAATTCTGTTCTTGAAACAAAAAAATGGGATCCAAGATTACAAGTAATGAATGGGTATTAGGGTTAGGGATTAGAGAGGAAGTGGATGAGGTTAATGGCGGGAGAGAGACGCCAGTGTTGAAGTTTACAGTGAGAAGAAACGGGAAAAAAAAAATACAAACTTGCAGGTCTTTCCGTCGTTTTGGGCTGCAGGGGCGGCGTCGTACTTGTTGTACTCGTTATTCATTCAGACGGATGTTATCGTATCTGTGGAATACAAAAGAAAATCATAATTTTTTAAAAGCTTTTCTTTCTGAATTTCAATCCAAATTTAAAAAAAAAACTGATTGATTAAATTTTACAAAAAGAATGAAATTAAATTAGAGAAATTTAGAACATAAAAATAAAAACATTTTAAACGATGAGATATTATTTTCAAGAGGAATGATATATTTACAATTACTTTTACAATTATCTTTTTATTGACATCAAGCATCTAAAAATGTCTCGACTAATCCTAAGATATATAGTACGTTAGAAAGAAGTTTTACGCAAATGCATTTTGGATAATTTAAGAATAAAATCCTCCAATCCGATAGCCCTAAAGGCTAGAGATTATTTGTATTTAAAAAGATTTAAACTTTAAACCAAGAGAACATATCTCCAATCTCAAAACTTTTATCATTTGAGTCAATTCCTACATATTTCTTTCATATAACTATATTTTAAAATGAAAATATTTATATAAAATGATGTTAGCTTTATAAATTATTTTATAAAAATAATCTTCATTTAAAACATAATTATAAAAAGATTGTATGTATATCATTTTCTCATTCTCAATATATAACTTTAGCTCTTTCTGTTAATCACACACGTCTTATGACTAATTATCGTAAAAGCCGCGCCATAAAGCACTAAACACGCTTTTCTCCATACATTTCATGTTCCCTAGTAGTCAGCACCTCATGAAGTCCATACTGCCGTATGAAAGAGTGAAACAAAATAAGGTTATGCATTGGTACTGATTTATTTTGTTTGATCCTGTCTAGAGTTTGAAAAATCCGGGATGGGTATCCCGATTTTATATCCATCATAATATGGATTAATCAGATAGATATTCAGACTGCATTGTAAATCCAAATGCGAATCTAGATATCCTAATCCATATATAGGTTTACACTCCTCAAATAAAATTATTCCTATAAACCATATCTTAATCTCCAACTAAATTGGGTGATTGGTATCGTTTTTGGAATTGGCTCATTCTTTCCAAGTAATTATGAGAAAGATGATCAAAATGTGCTTTGGAAAAGACCACCGAGGCAAAGATGGATGATCAAAAACACAAAAGAGGTAGGATATGCATCTAAATGCCCACCATGCATAAAAAAGTTGATGGAGTACATTGGTATCCAAAATATTCTAATAATAGGACTAAACCGTTTACATTGCTATAGATGACTGAGTTAAAAATAAATCACAAAATTGAAACGTACGTGGTGAAAAGTACAGACACAAGAGGTCCCAATAAGAAAGCAAGAATGGGCTGAAAGATACAACACGAGTTTGATTCACTGAGCTAGGCCTGTCGATCGGCTGTCTACAACATATGATCGATATCTGTGCCTACCTAAGGTTTGGGCCTTCAAGGGTAACAAACCAACAGGAAAAATGAACTCCTAAGTTGAGAGCCCCATTCAATTCCAGGGCTTGCTCCTAGACAAGTTAGCCTTCACTACCAAACAAGTTCAAGGAGCGCAGCTTTGGGTTATTTCTTATCTTTTCATTGCATGTTTTTTTTTTTAATCGAAGAATAATATATGTAAGGAATAAACTTTAAATATACAAATATTGTATAAATTTTTTGTAAAAATATGGGTCTCGTCAAGAAAAAGTTCATTGTGGAGTCCACATTTTTATAAAAGGTCCACATAGAATTTGTGCATTTGGAGTTTATGTATATCATTTCTCTTTATTAAATTATATTCCAGTTACAATCTCTCCCTCTCTCTCACATAAGAGATCGATATTTCCCCCACTGCATGGAGACAACTATAGTCTTTGTCGGGGAAGTTCACATGAACACCAATACTTACCCTCTCTTTTCTAAAGCAAGATGAGAAATCCATGATTAAAAAATGGGATAGATGATGGGATCGCTTTAATGAACAAGAGAGTTATAAGAAGATTAGTCCATTACCGGGGTTGGGGGATCACAAGAAAATAGTATTGGAGGTAAAATGTTCGAAATAGAAATACTTCTCATAATGTTCGAAATAGCAAGATTGTTGACACTTTCTATAGATTTTGAAAAGATAAATGATATTTATAGTTTTAAAACATGCAAATTCCGTGTATTTTTTTTTAAAAAAAAAGTATGTAAATTCCGTACATTTGTAGTTTTTATCACTGAAAACACACTTTCTACCAACTATTTTTTTTTTTTACACTTTGATTATTATTAAATTTAATAATTACATCTTTTAATTATTAAAAATGAAAAAATAGCCTTATTATCTAATTTTAACCATTGAAGTTGATAAAAAAGTACTAAGTAAGAACATGATGTTATGTGAAATATTTAGGGGCCTAGTGGATTGAGAAGCCATCTCATCTCATCATTTACAATTTTTTCAAATTTTCACATAAAATATAAGAAATAATTCAACTTTTTCAAATCTCAAATTATTAATAATATTAAAAAATAATATTTTATTCAACTTTCAACTAAAACCACCTTATCTCATCATCCAAACATCCCCTTAATTTTGACACTCAAATTTCATGGAGATCGTACTACATGATGATGTTAATTACATCTTGTTGCTAATTTAAAAAAGCGATGTATTAGTTTTAGTGGTAGTATATATTTTGTGCAAATGTAAAATGTTTTGTTAATTAGTTGTAGGATGGAAAATATATATTTTATTTAGAAGCCGTTGTTGGGTAAAATATGTACTGTATGACAAGCCATTAATTGCATAACCTATTATAGACTTGTAACATTAACTTCTAACATAAATTACTTCACCTACCCAACGCGCCATTTGCCTTATCCCTCTCCATTATTCAAACCTACATTTCTTTTTGATTTTTAACTGCGTCCACTAGATCTCTGACAAATTTAATCCACGCATGGTCCTGCCATATCAGAGTGGTATGCATGTTAACGCCCCCATTTGTTTATCCAAACTTAACTTATTTAATCTCATTTCATTATTACTAGATAAGAGCATGGTCCAATTTGGTCCTATCTAGTCCAGGTGATGGATGGAAATTTTCATACTATCATTTTCCTGGACGGAACATCCTTAAAGCCTGGACCGGACCAGGGTCGGTCGAACCTTTTTAAAAAAAAAAAATTAATTAATTAATAAAAAAAGTTATTTAAAATACTAAATCAAAATTAAGTGATTTATTAAATGACAATTACATAAATCATCATGGCCTCCTTTTATGAGCTTCCCAGAGATGACGGTGAGGAGGATTTTTCAAACGGGTCTTCTCCCTTGAATGGGGTCATAGGCCTAACCGGCTAAGAGCAAGTAAAGGAGATTTGGACGGGGGAAGAACCAAGTAGGCTGAGAAGTGGGAGACAGATATTAGATCCTTCTTTGTCCCTGATGATCCGTGACGTGTCTCTTAAATCGGGTTCGCCATGTAAAGGTGTGTGGTACTGTGCGACCATTAAAAGACCATACTCCAAATAGTTTTTTCAAGTACATGTACTTTTTCCCCCCTACGGCATATTGATAATTATATGTTAAACATGTTTTTTTTATAACTTTGCAAGCAACTGTAGCAAAATAGTATCTCTATTTCAAATTTGAGAAATACTTTAGTCATACAAATTTCACAAAAATAATGTGGTTTGATGTGTAATATAATGATTAAATTGTAAAATTATTTTTATTATCAAGTAGATCTAGTGTATTATAGTATAGAATTATGCCAATATATAAATTTATATTTATGGATTTTTTTTTAACTGTAATAGAGTAGTACTTATCTACAAACAGCTGTAGCAGTGAGCATTAATATTTAATTTCCCTTGCTGGTATTAAATAGACAGATGAATGGCCGGTCGGCACTGTTCTCTATGAACATGCAAAATTTATAAAGGACCAAGGACAGCTGGGGTCTATTCCTGAGGGAAATAATTACGGGAGCCTTTAATTTATTATGTGTTCTTTATGTACAGTTCTCCTAGCTTGTTCCAGAACTTCTCACTTATCAGAGGATTCCCATCCACGTGTAAAATATTTTAGTTACGTAGAGATGGCGTAATAATATAATAAATTTATAAATTGATATAATTGATATAATTATTTTTATTAGAAAATAAATTTAATAATTAATTAAGTGAAGTATTTATAATTTTTTTTATATGATCACTATACATATGTAGTACTTTTCTATAATCATATATAATGATTTCGCCGATCAGTTTGAATTATCATCACAATTAATAATGATGGTGACAGATTAAGGTCTGTCTAGTTGTTAGACTAGCATCAATTTAAATTAATTTAATTTTAAGTTCAAGTTAATATCTAAATATATAATTTTTAAATAATTAAATTTATTTATGTTTAATACTTATTTATACGTAGAATTTATAATATTTTTTTAATTTTTTATAAATAGTATTAAATTTATCTTAATATTTAAACATATATAAACTTATCTTAGATCATGAATCCTATATAACTCACTCTATCATCTTAACTTATTATTATTTATAAAAAATTGAATATAGCCCAACTTAATTTAATATTCAAGCGTAGCGTAATGCATGCAAATCGCGTCATAAGTAATATTAGGGGTGTGCATCCGGATCCAGATTTTCAAATCCGGGCGGTTATCCGCCCAGATTGAATCCGGATATCTGGATTATTTGTTTCTATTTTAGGATAAAATCGGATCTGGGTTATAACCGGATTCAATTCGGATTTTGTAATATTTTATTTTTAAAAAAAGTTTATAACTTAAAAAAAAATATATATATATATATATATAGCACTTTAAATTTATTATTATTATTTTTTAAACAAAACCCGGTATATAATCCGGTTACGGATAACCGGATTATAAAATCGGTTACGGATCCGAGTTTTCATAAACCGCCTGGATTCACCCGAATTCCAGATTTATAAACCAAATCGAAAAAAAATTCGGTCGGGATGAACACCCTTTGAGTAATATCGATTCATTCAGATAATTAATTAACCAGCTGATCGGCCTATTTAATTAGAATCGAGGTGGGTGTAACCGTACGTGCAAGGGTTTAATAAAAGCATTTTGTGATGGTTGGTGGAATTAATAGCCTTTGAACGGCCACCGCGCACGCATGCATTGATCCCAAATTATTTTTATACCTATATTATCAATAACTCATGAGATCGACAAGACCTACGGCCTGCACCTTAATTAGCAATTATCATTTCATAATTACGTTAGTTTGATAGTGATTTCATGTCGCGATCAAAGAGTATATACTTATGTTAACTTACCAAAAAAGTGCTGATCAAGAAGTATATATATAAAACTCAGTCGGCCTTCCCAAGTTCCAAACCCGTCTGGATCGCACGTGCATGCGTAACGAATGATCATTTGGTCATGTTAAAATACATGAATGGATGATCGATCAGCTTCAAAAACCTACATATATATTAATGATACATGATCATTCTAGATATACCGGGCCTAGCTAGCTACACATCATGATGCTTATAAATTGTCTTCTCAATTCTGTTTGAAACAAGGCATTAATTAATATGCATGCAAATATATCCAAAAGGCTTATCCAAAAACATGCAAATATGATTGCTTTCACGCGGCCATTCACAAGCATGGAAGAAGGCCGCGTACATCCATCCATGGATCGAAGCTGCCACCGCGGTTCCTTTTATGGTTTTAACTTCTAGTTTGCTTGGTTGATTGGAGGGGATTAATGCCAATTTGTGTACTCAACATGTTTTTTTCTTCTTCCTTCCTTCCTTTTTTTTTTTTGTTTATAGAGGCCGTAAGTGAGAAAACATGAAAACATGTTGGCCTATATACGTGGCTATATATATATATATATATATATATATATATATCCATGCACCACAAATATTATATGCTTTGGAGATCGACAACTTTTTTTTATAGTAGGAAACTTTTAGTAGCATACAAATTGCAATTAATTGGCCAGGTGCAGTACATGATCACATCGATCATATATATATATATAGAGACGGCATGCATGCATGCAGTACCTTTCATTTCTAAAAAGTTATTCAACTATATTATATATATAATTTTAATATTCAACTAATCACATCATAAAAAATTATGTAAAAAAAAGAGAACTGTATATTACATTAATCTTAAGGTGACAGTACTACTGCTGCATGCGAAACAGTGTTTCTCCGCGCGGTGTTTCTTTTGACTCGAGTGAAGCTGATCGATCGCCTCGTCCAGAAATTAAACCCAATTACGAGACTTTTTTGTATTCTTCAACGAACGAACGAGCAAGAGAACCCATGATATAATGAACACATTAATTAAATCTTTCTGATCAGAACGTCGACGTTGTACGTACGATTCCCAATTACACCGACAATTAAATGAGGATCCTCACCACATTTGTTAGACCAACAAGAATATTAAGGTACGTGCATGCATAAATATATATATATATATAATATAGTCTCTACAAAAGCATACCATGCATTTATAATTACGATCGATCTTGAAATGAGCTAATAATAAACTTCGATCTATAGTATATAATGGTAATTTTAGGGACAAACGCTCAATATTAATGTTCCTTTCCCTTCCTGATCTCATTTATATATATATATATATATAAAGATAGAAAAGCGATTATTAACTAGCTAGTCTAGTCTCTTTCTTAATTTTTGGCTAAGTAAATGCATGCCCACGACTAGCTTAATTCCGAAAAGCTTATTCATGCACACAAGATGCTAATTAGAGGGCTAGGCGCTAGCACTAAACCCTGGTCTGGCCATGGCCACCAAACAACATTATCCCATATCAAATAATAGCAGCTAAAATGCAAGCTTAATTAAGCTTTCACCCTAGGCAAGATCATAGCCTTGAGAGGGTCCTTCATCACAACAGTAAAAGCAAAAGTTTCTGTCGGGTCGGGTGGGGCTCCGGGAACAGGCAGCCACTTGAAAGCATGCACCATCCTAGCCAGCAACAGATTCACATGCAGCGTGCCCAGCGTCATCGCCGGACAAATCCTCCTCCCGGCACCGAATGGCACCATCCTCACGCCCCTCGTTCCGGTCACGTCCACGTCAACCCCATCACCGTCTAAGAACCTCTCCGGTCGAAACTCGTCCGGATCTTTCCACATACTCGGATCCTCTGTCAGCCATGCTGTGTAGAATTCCACGCTCGCGTCCGCCGGGATTGTGTAACCGCAGAGCTTGGTCTCCTTTGTCGCCGCGTGCGATAGCACGAAATGGCTCGGTGGGTGCCGCCTGAACGTTTCTTTGACCACTGCCCCGAGATAACTCATCTTCTCTACGTCACTCTCGGTTACCACCCCGTCTCTCCCAACATGTTCAACTATTTCCTCGTATAGCTTCTCTTGAATCTTTTGGTTCAGAACCAAGCGAAGCAGCGCCCACTCCGCAGTCGTAGCGCTCGTGTCCGTCCCGGCATTGATTGCTTCAGAGCACAACGTCACAAGCTCTTCTTCTCCTAACTTTCCCCGACCCGGCACTTCCAAATCAAAAAGTGAGTCTATATAGGCAGCTCCAATGGGGCTTGCCATCTCCGCGCCACCATCACCAATAGGTTTTCCACCACTCTTCACGAAAGCTCTTCTCCTCCTTACCAGTGGAACCAAACACTCCAGCTGTTTCTTTCTCAGCTCTTTCGCGTATTTCAGGTGCTTGCGGAACAACGGAGTGAACACGGGCAAGAAGTCCGGAAGCTTTGGTAGGGTCACTAACATTACTTCCTTTAGTATGCTTTCGATTTTTTTAATCTCATCTTCGGAGATTTTCGCGCCAAAGCAAAGACATATTAGGACGCTGCATATGGTGAGCCTGCAGTTGCTCATCACCTCCACGAAGCCTTGCTCTGAAGCCTCTCTCTGGAGCCTTTTCTCGTGGTTTTCGAGCGCCCATTTCCTTATCCAACTGCACTGCTTTATTCTCATCGGGTTTATTAGCTCGGTCACGAAATTTCTGCGTAATGTCCTCCAGAGAGGCCCATACTCGGCAGAGTTGATGGCGCATTTACCGACGCTGAAAAATAGCCGGATCGGCGAGTCAGCCGGCCTGCTGGCAAATTCCGGGCCTCTCTGTACTAGGGCTTCGTGGATGAGCTCGGAGCTGGTGACAATCACGAGCGTGCGTTGGCCCATTTGCATAGTGAAGATTGGGCCATATTTCTCACGTAAATCACGCACGACAAAGATGAATGGACGGCGTTGGAGGACGACTTGGCCGAGGTTACCCAGAATCGGCCACCCCGGCGGGCCGGGCGGTAGGTTTTTGGACCCACCACCGGTGACGGACCAGTACCTCCACCAGAAACGGAGAAAGATTAGACCTAAGAAGATGACAAAGAGATCCAAGAACTCCATTCTTAGAGGAGAGAGAAGGAGGAACTTAATGATCTGGTATATAGAATAAGGTGGCAAAGGGAGGAATAGTATTATATAGATCAGGGAGAAGTGGGCTGGGTGGTTGTGTGTGTATGAGTTTGGTGTACGAAAACAGCTTGTCGTATTGAATTTTAAATCAGATGCATTGATTACTTCGAAATCAAATATGCGCCAGTGATTTATGGGACTGTTTGATGCTGAGATTGCGTTGCTGCACCCGATTATTTAGATCTTCTTCTTTTTTCGCGAACTGTTGTGATGGAAACTTCACAGAGTTTTGAAATGAAGAATGTTAAATGTATATAAAAAAATTTATTTCTTAACATATCAATTATTAATATATTAAAAATTATAAAATTTAAAATTATTTTAAAAAGATTAATAAAATAAATTTTCTAAATAAAATTATAAATACATGTATCACTCCTCTTCTAAAATTCAGAAGAAAAAGAAATGTTTTGATCCATATTCATGGGGCCGTGAAGAACTAAGAATGGAGATGGCCGGACAGGTGGCTCGAGGTGGGGTTGGTCGTGGTTGAGATTCCATTATAGCGTACCAGGCCTTTAAGAGCTAGGTGGGTAAAATATATATAGAAAGAAGCAAAAAAAAGTGAGAAATATTCTCATACCTACTGAGGTGTAGAATATTAATGGCGGAGTCACGATATTAATAAATTATGTCATACGTCTTGTATTGACACAAATAGTTTTAACTCTTATTTTCTTCTTTCTTCCCTCTCCCTCTCCTCTGATTTTCCTCTTTTTCTTTTCTTTTTTAGTTAAAGTTTCTCTAGGTACTTATTTTCCAGACAGACGAAAAGTTTTACCGAGCGACCCTATATGTGAACCACACGCGTAGTCTAAAATGGATGCATGAAAACTATGTCCCAAAGGATGCTCATCTGTCACTACGTGCGGCATTTCTGAATCCAAGATTATTGATTATTTCAGACCTAATCGACCGTCATACTCAGGTGGCGCATGAGTAGTGAGAGTAGGATGGTGCGTGGTTCATAATCACTTTACTAATAATTTTTTTCTCCTCAAGATTGGAAATGTGAATATATATATTTTTAAAATGTAATTCATGTTTTTTATGTATCTTTAATTTCAATTTTGTCTTTTGTTTTAGGAAAAAAACACATTATATTTTGAACTTTTGTTCATAGAGTGTCTTTTATACTTTTATCCATAGAATATATCTTCTACTCAGTTTTAGACAGAATATATAGTTGTTAACTCTATATTGGACGGAGTTGTGTTGTTTCTCAAATAGTAGTATGCAGAGGTTTGCAGTGTGGACTAAACCATATTAATCACAGTTATGTATTATGAAGTTATTAATATTATAGTTGGCTTCTAACGTATGTTTTAAGTCAAAACTGTAATGTTTATTATTATTAATGAATGGAGTATGTTTTATAAAATAAAAAATAAAATAGTTTTAACTCAATATTTCTGAACTTAATTTCATCATGGCCAAGTTTCATATCCATCCATCCTTCCAAGGTCCGATCTCGAACATATATAAATCATGAATATAATTTATATCTTTGCAGATACAAATATTAATAATCATGTCAGGACCCAATGGAAGCATTGATTTGTAACATTTATGACTTGCTACGTACATTCAATTTGTGGAAAGGCACAAGTAATGGTGAGAATTTGTCTATTTTGTTCGCACACTGTACCTATAGATGCATTGATCTGCTATTCAAGCTGAACTATGTATGTACACAAAAAAGTGACAAAAATCGCTTAAATTACATTTTGTACAAATTGCGCCCCTAGCCTGCCATTAATTTATATTTCTTGAGAGTTTATAACGTTGCATGCCGCCATCACAGAGATATTTATGAATATTGCTAGTTGATTCGATTCGGGGCGTGAGCCAGTGATCAGCTGTTTCGTTGATTGCGGTTCAGAATTGTTTGAATGATTATCCTTTAATACAATCGATATCAAAGCCATTCTATTAATGTCATTATTAGACAAAGTGAGCCGATATGCTGCCCAAGTCATATTGTCAGTCATATTTTATGTTATATCCTTGTCGAGCCGACTGCTTAAAACTCCTAGTAACTTATATATATAATTCAATATATATATAAATATATATAGACAGTAGGACTTAACACACAGGACTTTACCTTTTAACGAATCCTTTCTGCTCATCTAAATATTTACACGAAAGATCTAATCCAACGCCATGCATTATATATACATATATATATATATATATATATGTATGGCGAACCCGGCCGGCAACGTACGGGAGTACTTTCTCAAGTTACGTTGACATATGCATGCTTTCCGTCACGGGGATCGTGCATTGCTCTCCGTCCTTTCACGGGGTAATTGGCAGTACAGTATGATCTATTGGAAAAGCAAAGTCGACCTCGTGCACCACAGGACATGAATAATTGGTTCGCTTCCCGTGACATTAATATTTGATGCTATCGATCTATCATGCATGCTAGTCAATATTGCTTAATTATTCCTCTCTCTTATCTCTTTGAGTTTTGATCATCCTGCATTTTCCCCCAGCACAAAAATAAAACCGAATATTTTCCTGCAGTAACGTACTGATCATCCTGAGTTCAATCAAGTAGCAAGTACTGCGCGTGACACGGTTGGGAAAATGAGCTAGAAATTTACGAAGCCTTGACTTTAAGCCGACAGAGGCGAAGAAGCCATGTGTTTACATGGTAGAAACTTCTCCGAGTGGTGTTCAGAAAACTTTTTCCTGAGCAGAGCAGTACTCTGAGATTTGTATCCACGTGTTGCTGACTGTGGTGCAAATTAGTCCCAAACCACGGCCATGGACCACTGCGTATACAGAGTCAAGAGTCAAGAGGTTCATGAATGGTACTCTGCATTCTGCATCCAGTCTGTACTCTGTATGCTTAAAAACACATTCAGCTACTAAAAAATTAAGATTTAGGGGATAAACATGAGTCAAAGGAGCTGAATCCTGACATAAAATTAAGGACGGTTTATGAGAGAGAAGGATATCATGGTTCACAAATCCCATTGATCTATTTTCTGTCTGATCAATAAATTAGGAAGATGAGTAATTAACATTGTGTCTAAACAGTGATGTGATTTTAAATATTTTATAAATAATAATAAAACATATTAAATAATAATATAAAATAATAAATAATAATAATAAAATATTCTCAACCACCCTAATCAGCCTAAGTCTATAATATTGGAAAAAGTCTTATTAATAATCAAATAGGTAGTGCTACATCTCTTGAGAGATGTTACCAGAATATTCATTGCAGAAGGTAATTTTTTTATTTAATTTTTTATGTTCTTAAATATTTAATTTTAAAATAAAATTCATAATATTATTAAAAAATATTTTTTTAATTACTAAATAAAAAAAATTTTGGAAAAAAATTCAGTATACAATTTAGAGTCTAGGCCCCGAGTTCGGGACCAAAGCATTTCTCTAATAAAATACCCTTTTTACATGTCAGAGGCAGCCTGAAAGCATTTACTAATTACTTTAATTTCATTTTTTTCTTCGGAAACTTTACTACTACAGTCATCGATCCAGTTTTGCTGTGATCACTTTTTTTTTCCCCCTTTTAAAAAAAAATAATTCGATATCCTAGGTCTATGCTTCTATGGACCACAAGCCCTACTATATAGACTGCATTTATTGTGGTTTTGCCAGCTTGAGAGCCCTTCTCTAAGAACTCTGGACTGGCACATTAATGTTGCCGGTGAGCGTTACAGTACGTCGTCCCCCCTGGCCATCAGTCCAGCTTTCAGATCAGGTAAATTATTATTTTTTTAATAATATTATATACAATTATTTTTATATATTTTATTAATATAATTAATTAGATTAATTTTTATAATTCACAATCAATTTTATATACCCATACTCAGCTGCTGAGTATGGGTAACCATTCATTGCATGTGTTTTTTAAAATTACAAGAATGCCATTGCTAATGATCATCTTTTTGACGTGACAAAGACCATGAGTTTTATTCTTGTTCGAACTAGATTTGACGATGACTTAATTATAAGTCAAAACACAAATTATTAGAGTTACCGAATTGACTATTGAGAGAGAAAAAAATAATAATAATACCACGTGATCTGTCTTTAGGTGTCCTGACATTTTCTTTTATTTCAAAATAATGTTTACAAGAAACCTACGCTAAAAATGTATTAATTCACATGTTTAACCTATAAATTCATGTCGCTGTTATTAAAAGAATAATGCTATAAGCCGATAATATAGTTATCTTAAAGTTTATTATTTTTAATTATATATATTATGCATGAATATGTTTTTAGTGTTTTTTTTCCCTATAAACCATTTAAAATATTCTGCTATATCATTTAGGATGACAACCATTTAATTATTTTGTAATGCTCAATCGCTTTATTTAATCACATCTTTATAATATGAAAAATGTTTAGTTCGTTAAAGCATCTCATGAAAGGAAAATTACAAACCGATGTAGTCAGTGTAATACATAAGATTATATATATATTTTTTTATTGTACAGTAAATCTAATTTGTGGCATAATCTTCATTTTTGTAAACCCAGTATTTCTAGTTCACTCATCTTTAGGCTCTCTCATTTTGATCAGGCCAACGATATTAAGTATGTATTTTCGATGGGAGCTAATAGAGACACAAAGAGATCTCACACACTGATATAGCATACCATCAGTATACCACATGTCGTTTATTGTTTTTCCTCTCTCCCCATGTGTTTCCCCTCCTCCCCTTTCCCTCTCTCTTTCTCCCCCCTTCCCTCATTGCCGGCTCAAATTCTGACCACCACAGACGACCAACGAATGACCACCATAGTTGACCATGCAAACCGTCGGCTCAGACCATGGACAAGGCAGGGGAGAGGGCATGAGGGCGGGTACGGGGGAGGGGGAGGAAAAAAAAAGGAAGGGGAGGCAACGAGGTAGTCCCCGACCATGAGGTGGTCCCCAACTACCATGACCAACAAGGGGAGAGGGCAGGGGGCAGGCATGGAAGAGGGAAGAAAAAAAAAATTAGGGAGACACATGGTACATTAGTAGTGTGTCACATTAATGTGTAAGATTTTTTTATAGGAACCCTTTGTGTCTATGGTGTTTTTCATTTTGGATAAGTTATTTATGAGTTTACTTGTTGTTTCTCCTTTTTCTTCCATGACTTTTAATTTTTTTTTTTAAATATATATATTTCTAACTTTTGATTTTCAATTATCTCTTTTGTGCCTGGAGTTGCCATCAACACATGTTTAGTACTCACCCAAGGTCATGAAAAGTGGAAGAGAATAACTTTTCACCAGTGCTTCCTATAAGTTAGATTTATTGGAGACCAATAGAGTAGTGCCACGTAAGGGCTACAATTTCAAACTTGTTCGCTGCATTGCAGGGGATTTACTCTCTCATTCCCTCTCGAACTCGATCTCCTTTTCCCTCCCCTCCCTAACTCTGCTCTCTCTTGAACTCCCTTTCACCTTTCCTCTCTCTCATTTTGTCTCTCTCCTTCCCTCTCCTTCACGAAAACGACAACTGCAATTTGGTAAGAGGCGCTGTGATGAATATGAGTGCAACCTGGAGGAATCCAATTGCTACCCGCAACAAATCAAGAGGCATTCTTCAACCTATGCACGTAATGCATCAAAATTTCGGATATAGAGAAGGATGATGTTGATAATCCAATGGTTGATTTGGATCAGATTAAGAGCTAGCTTTGACTTGGGTTTTAAATTTATAGGTGCAATCTTCAACTTTCTTCACTGCCTAATTCTTAGCAACTAGACTTGAGATTTGGGGGGGGGGGGGGGGGGGGGGGGAGATATTGAATAAGTTTGAAAAGATTGCATCCCAACTGAACCAAACAAACCAACCGCTGATCTCCATGCCACCAAACAATTATCAATGTTGAATTCCATAATTGTGTCTACGTGTGTATGAAGAATTTGCGGATGTGGAGCTATCATCGCGATTCGCATCGAACACTGAGAACCAAGCAACCAAACAGAATTGAGAAAATGCCTAAGTAGCTAATTGTTCACTAATTTATTGATTTGTCATGCTACTCTCCATGTAGATTAGTTGTAAGAGTCTCCTCTATGCTTTTACAAAAGATGTAAAGCAATTTCCTTTGAAACCCTATTATTGATTTGACGAAATTAACATTGCATTTTTTGAAAATTGTGTAGTCTTCCTCTAAAAGAAGTCTTTTAGTTCCAACACCCTCAAGTGATTAACTGAAAACACAAAGGTGAAGGAGATGGAAGGAGAGAGACGGAAGGACAAAGAAAGTTTGAGAGTAGAGCTCGGGAGAGCGAGAGAAAGAGGGAGTTAACTTTGATCCCCTGCTATGTGTCGAAACCCAATTATTGAGGAATCCCTTATATGGCAGCTCCTTATTCGTTTCCGATAACACCTCCTTATTGGAGACATAAGCTCGAGGCGTTTCTTGAAGTGGAAACACAAGCCTTGATGAGCTAGGGTGGTTAAATTTTTTATTTTTTATTTTTCTAAAAGTTATGAATTGTACGGGTCCATACTGATTCCTACCTAGCAAAATCGGTTGAGACCCGATTCAATTTCAATTTTTAATTTTAGAACATAAATTCGAATCAAACCGGACCCGTATATATATATATATAATATTTTTTATTATTATATTATTTATAAAATACATTTTTATATGATCTTTTATATTATATATAATTTTTTATATTATATTATATGTATTATATGCTAAATTGCTAATTAATATAATATGACATTTTAAAATCTTAATATTCATGCCTGTTAGTCTTATAACATGAAATTAATCTTATAAAGCTCAATATAATATTTGATTATAATGTATCATAAATTAATCTTATAATTTTTAATATAAAAGTTTAACTTTGATATAACACATAAATTTTAATTTTATACCATTAAATTAATATAACATAAAATGAGGGAAATGAGTCAATTATTTACTAAAATTTTGTTGAAATATGATTTTATTTATCTATAAAACTGGAAAAATCGAACCAGTCTAAAATCAAAAGTTCTAATTTTTGTGGTGAATCTATTTTTAAGTTTTTAAATTGATATGTACTAGTTTCAATATAAAAGATATTCAAAATTGAACCGAATCGTACTGATTAGACCCCCTAACTTGAGCACATGTAGCAACCATGGTGCTTCTTTCCCCTCCTCATGCGGGAAGGTGACCATCGTTTTGTGGGCCGTGAAGAGAACTCTCCTGCGGCCCAACTCTACTCTACTACACTGTTGAGGAGAGTTTCGATTGTCACGCTTGGTGGGAGAAGATTCCTCAAACGACCCGGGCGTACATTTTCCTATTATTTTTTAAGGGCTTCTCTTCTCACACTTTCTTAAAAGAACTAGTTTAACGAATCAGGCCTAATATCTTCCGAATGCCGTCCTGATCTTCGCGGAAGCCCTTACTCGTATAAACCCGACCCGTATCCTAAAACCTGACACCGACCAAAATCTCTGGCTCCGCTAATACCTCACCTCAACTCGCACAGGACCCCGAAGATGGGCTCCGCGAGTTTTGCTTCAATCCTAGCCAATGGCTGCCGGAGTTTCAGTTTGCCTATGGCTCTTGCGCGCACGTTAGCAACCTCCCACGCTGCTTTCGTTAAGCACTACGACAACAAGCACGTGACGGCTTGGTCTTCGTCTTCTGGGTGTTCACAAAGCAACGGCAGGGTGTTTGCATGTGCATCCTCAAGTTCCGGCGTTACCACCGCAGCTGCCGTTAAATGGTACTCAGGATGTCACAATTGACTGATCGTATATTCTTAACTAAAATTGGCTTACTATTTTTCGGCTGCAATCAATTTTACTTGCCGCCGATTGGTTGCCAAAAAAACTGAGGAAAGCACAAGAATATGAAGTTTTTAGTGTTATACATAACTTATATGGTTTCTTTCTTAACGGATAGTTCAAATTTTCCATAACTACTGCTTAAATTTGTTGAGTGTCAAAGTTTGGCTTGTTTGCTGGTTGAAATTATATTTTCAATCAAGTTATTTGCAAGTTTTTCCGGCACCCTTTTTTTATTGGTGAGAAAAGGCTTGAGAAATGAAGTCTTTAATCTTGTTTTTATTTCGCCACACCATCTGCTGTTTGATGATTTTTTAATGAACCTTCTTGGTCTTATTTTTCTTTTTGATCTTCATAAGTTTGATTTTTACTTACTTTTAAGGATTTTTACTTACTTTTAAGTGCCTGTTTATTGGATTCCCGACTCTAAGACGTAAGTTTTTGTTTAAGCTACCCTGAATATGATCGGTTGCTTCCGTGTCCCTCACATAATGGCCCGCCAAGAGTTGAACATTTGGTTGTTTCAGAAGGAGGGCCTGTTCAGGAATATATCTGTAAAGCTCTGGATCTTCCTCCTCTGTAAGTACTGCTCTGATTTCTTTTCATTACTTTGGAATTGACGTTATGTTGTAAGCCTTTTCATTGTCTGTTACTAATCCGGATGAAGTAATAAATAGAGACAATTTCATTCTTTGAAGGTTTGTTGCAGATCTCATCCATTTTGGAGCTGTATATTATGCCCTTGTATGTCCGAAGCCTCCTCCAAGTGCTACCTCTGAGCAAATAAGAATATTTGAAGAAGCAACAGCACCATCAGTACTGAGAAAGAGAGCTTCCATCAAAGGGAAAACAATACGAGAAGCACAAAAAACTTTTAGGATAACTCATATACACCAGATCGTTGAAGCTGGAACATACTTGCGAGTGCATGTGCATCCAAAACGCTTCCCAAGGTTGAGCATAATGTTTGGCAGAATGTACTATCGTTTTTACTTGCATGATACTAGTTGACATTTGAATCATCATCAGGTGCTATGAAATTGACTGGAAATCAAGGATCATAGCTGTGGCCGAGTCCTATGTGATTTTGGACAAACCTGCTGGAACATCAGTATGTGACCAATCCATTAATTTTTCAATTTTTTTTTTTTTTTTTTTATGTGACTTCACCTTAGTTTTGCCTCAAGAATGGATCTCCTTTAGCATTATTTGTTTGACGGAAAATCCTTGAACTGAATAGTTACAATATAAATTCTATACTTTTGCTTTTGGCCTCTCTCCCAAATAAAATGAAATCTAAGACAATGAATAGTCGAAGTTTGTTAATTCTAGTGCTCATTATCATTGATATGACAATTCTGTATGTTTGCGATTAGTTAATTGATTGCTTAAGGCCTTTATGATTTTATGTGAATTTTACTTATCAAAGAAATGATTCTATGTTAATTTTTATCAGGTGGGAGGAACAACAGACAATATTGAAGAAAGTTGTGCAACCTTTGCCACTCGTGCCTTGGGTTTAACAACCCCTTTGTTGACTACCCACCAGATTGATAATTGCACGGAGGGCTGGTAGTTGCATATTATAGTATATATTTACAATAGACCTTATTTTCCTTTTTTTCTATGCACTTATTTTCCTGATTTGCTAATAAGTAATGGCTTGTAATTTACTTGCAGTGTTTTGTTAGCAAGGACTAAGGATTATTGCTCAGTTTTTCATGGTAAAATCAGAGTAAGTTATATAATATCTTTTTAAGGTTTAAACTGGACTCTAGTAGTCCTACTCATCGGAGCCTCCAAGTACCCTGGAGCTGCAAAGGGCCCCTCAAGTGGTGTGCCCCGCTCCGTGAGGGTGCCCTCCTCACAGAGTAAATCTACAAACGGAATTCATTTCTATTTTCTATACATGGTATCTCTAATTGACATTTATTTGCTTTTCTTCTTAGGGTGTTATTCTGAACCATGTGATTCTTCCTGTTGTCAGGAGAAAAAGGTGAAGAAGCTGTATCTGGCTCTTGCTGCTGCATCTGTACCAATTGGAGTAATTACCCACTACATGCGTCCAATAAACATGGCTCCAAGACTCATTTCAGAAGGTAGTCATCTCAGTCAAGCATCAAAGTGGTCATAGGAAATTGGTTCAAACCTTTGATCAGTTGCATTATGTTATCTCAAATGCGCATTAATCACATAACCTTGTGATGCTATAGTATCCAAGAGGCATGCAAAGACATGGATTCAAAGTTACAATTTTCTTTATTCTTGTCTCTGGCAGATGTTTCCAAACCGGTTGAAATGAACAAGATGAAGAAAGAAATAAAAAAATCTTTATATTTTCTTATATTTTCATTGCAGTGTTTTGCTCAAATAGCACTTTTAATCTCATGAAAACTTCTCTTGGTTTGAGCCAGAAAGTTAAAGAAATATATCTTGTGAGCTACCAAACATAATTTAGATCATGAAGTTATTTTATCTGCTCTTCTGAGCTGTGTAATGAATGAGAATAGTAGTCTAGTTGCTTGTATCCGCAGAAAAAGGAAATGCTCCCAAAAGGAATCTGCAGATTATATCAATTGGTTGGACTGTAGGCTAAGCGTTTCACTTCATTGGTGAGGTCAAGGATGGCCTGGCTGTGCCAATGAAAAGAATAGAAGAATCATTTAACTCCTTCATGCATGATTATATCAATTGGTTGGACCATAGGCTTAGTGTTTTACTTCATTGGTGAGTTCAAGGATGGTCTGGCTGTGCCAATGAATAGAAGAGGCATCAACTCCTTCATGCATGCTCCACCTTCACACTCTTGTAACACGTTCACTCATTTTGGGAGGATACTTCCTGCACAAACTCCAGTTTCTGATGCATTTTTTTTTTTCCTTTCAGTAACTGTTTTGGGAAGTCCATTCTTAAATCAATTATTTCTGCAGCTTGTATGGTTAAGAAAGTATTCTATGACGTTCTATATGGGTTTATATGGTGTGGATTGATCCCAAAAAGTTTGTGGCATGCAGATTTTATCAAAGGATGGAACTTTTGTCAACTTGAGGTCTTGGAATGTAAAGAGGTTCCCTGGCCAAATGCTTTCATTGAAAAGCAATATTGCATTGAAGATTGTGGCTGGCCCTCCAAAGATATTGCATATGAGTGTAAAATCAACCTTCTGACTGGCCGGACGCATCAGGTTTTTCACCTGTCTCTTTCGTTTCTAATTTGATTAGCATTTTTTGCATCAATCCTGTGGACTCCATGACATTTTAGAAATAACTAGTAGTTTTTGCTTAATCAAAATTTCCCTTCTCCTGTGGAGACAACAGGTAATTATTGCCTCTGCAAATTTCCTGCACTCCCAGACATATGTTTCTTTTAGTGTTACTTTGCTAAAAGTACCCTTTGATTCGAAAGGAAAAGTTCAAACTTACCTCAAAAGCAGAAATTTTCATGGACGATAGGGTTTGAGATTCAGAGGATATCGTCCAAAGACTTTTAAATTTCAGTATTTTGATTAAGCTTTTGAATGAATTGACTCAGAATATCTGATGGCGTCCACACGGATAAGTTAATTCATGTTGGTAGACCAGCTGTTCTAGAACTTTGTTTTTGTCAATTTTATAGTTCTTTGGTTCAAATAAAGAAGCTATTGAAAAGTCAATATTGAGCAGACTTTATGGCAGTTATATTTATTTACGAATAGCTTTGTTGGTATTAGATGCTATCAAAGAGAGGGGTGTGGAAAGGATCATTTGATAATATATGCGAGAAGATTAGATCTACTACTATGAAAATAACAGACTGAATATGCAGATTCGAGCACAACTGGCTTCCTATGGTGCACCATTAGTTGGTGACTCAATGTACATGCCAGCTGCAATTGCGGAGATGAATAATCCTGGGCTTAATCCATTTGGAAAATACAAGAAACATTATACAAGAGAGACAGATGAAGCAATGGCTGTTATGGAATGGATTTCACAGCATGGAAAGGAACCAAAGGTTGCAATTGGTCTTCAAGCATGTCAGATCTCGTGGGATGATGGTGAACTCATGTATAAGGCTGGGTCTCCTTGGTGGAGACATGAAATAGTTTAGAATAGGTGCTTGGTGATAAGGTTCAACTGCAGGGCTCAGTAATTTTCTTCAGATAATGGAGGTCCATGTTCCTTGTCACGGATTATTGAAAGCATGACTCAATCAAATGAAGGATGAAAACCGAAATGGTCCCTGTTGTGGTGTTCACTTCATCTCATGAGAGGACTTTTGGTAGGATTGTAAGGAGAAACGAGAACTTGGTTAGTTTTCCTCTAAAAACAGTTGACATTGCAGTAAGATAGTGACATTATTAGGGAGAACATCTGCTTTTCTTATAGCCCTCCTCCCCCCTTTCCCCGGCAACATTTTATTTTTATCAAGAGTGGGATTCCTTTTGTGTGCTCGCCCTTACATTTTTACACCCAATTTCATCTGAGGCTTTATGGCCATGGTCAAATGTAGGAACTTGGTTTTAAGATGCACATACCATTATCGGTGTAATAATTGATGAAAGTTTTGTGTTGGGTCAAGTGCCATCGCCTATGGAATTATACTCTCTCTCTCTCTCTCTCTCTCTCTCTCTATATATATATATATATATATATATATATATATTTATATATATGTGTGACTTCGATTAATTTCTATCCTTTCCCCAGCAGTGTCTGCAATCGAGGTTGGGTATAATTTCCTTCTCCACTTGCCCTGTTTGTAGACTATTATTTATTGACTAACTTTTCCATTTTCTTCCAAGTTAAATACGTCAAGAATAATATGTCACCTTATGCTTTGTTTATTGTTCAGAACATGAATACAAAGTAGTGTCAATATTGGCGCTGTTGCTGATTTTGTCCTGGCATTAAGACCTTATGCTAAGCGATGAACTGCTTGTACTGACTTGCTGAGAATATTGGAGTTCTCTTTAGTTTGGCATAATCAACACGATGAAGTCCAAACCTTATTGTGTATCCAAACGTCCACTGCAACTTGTCAAGCAAGGACCAGGCAAGGTACACCCTCACATCTGCTCCTTTTCTAATATCAGAGAGAGGAAACAAGAAAGACGATAAAAAGGAGTGTGTTCGTCTTTCTCACTTCTCTTGTATCAAGAGCAGACTCTCTCACTATGAAATGATGCATTGCCTACCCGAAGTACATCTAATTTTATCTAAAAAAGACTCAAGAGAGAATATGGTATCAATGTAAAATGACCATTACTTGTCGAAGTGGAAATGTGGCATGCACTTGATCTCTTTGAGGAACTTTGTTGAAATCTAAACTGAATGAGTGAGTGGCACATTGGCTAGTAATACAAAACTGAATGGCTGTTGTAGTATACTTGGGTCCAAGCACGCATGTATGGCTTTCCCAACAATATATTTGCCTAAAAACTTTTTTGTGCACTTTGACATGCAATGGTTTCATGACAAAAACTAGATATAGCAGTAACCAAATTTACAGCAGTTGCCCACAAGCCCTAATCTTAACATACAGAAAATCAGGGTGCTATTTCTGGTGAAATTAAACTTGAAAATTGTACAAATTTAGTTGCTATATATTCAGATGCCCCATCTACTTACCTCTTTCTTGATTAGAACTGAGCGAGCACTAGCATTTTGTGCCTTATGGTTAGCAATGAACTCTTTATACCAAGTCGCTGATAGTCTTGGAGTTCTCTTGAGGGTTGCATAATCTACACGGTGAAGCCCAAACTGAAGAGTATATCCAGATGTCCACTCAAAGTTGTCAAGCAAGGACCAAGCAAAATACCCCCTTACAACTGCTCCTTTCCTGATCATATTTACCAAATCCAATACAAATCAATTGAATAAGTGGAGATATTCAGTCCCAAATATTACTAATGTGGGATTCCTTAACAGTAAGCACCTCGTAATTGTTGTTAGAAGTTGATAGACAATTCGAGGCATAAAGGGAAGTAAAACCTCTAGTGCTAGCGATAGTTGTCTTTTAATACCTCATAGCTTTTGCTAGAGCTTCTAAGTAGCTGTTCATGTACTCCACTCTCTTGACATCATGAAGTAAAGTTTCCATGGTGGAATTGGGATTCTCATGCTCTCCAAACCCTACATGATCCTCTAGATTTATGTTAAAAGCGTCTCAAACACACACAGGAAATTACTGAAGAAGCTTCAACGTTGGTTTTGCACTCACCATTTTCTGTTATAAAGATTGGAATGTTGTTATATCTCTCTTTTATGTACGTCACTATCTTTTCCATTCCTTGAGGATAGACAAATATCCAGTCAGCTGCCGTCTGTGTTAGTACGAAGTCTTAGTAATTTGGGAAAACGGAAGTTGTGGTGGTGTTGATAATGGAAATTACATACCGGTTCTCCAATGAAGATGCCGTTCTTTTGAGCAGTTCGTAAAGCAAAACCTTCCGTTTTAGAAGCTCCTGGTCCCGGTTCACAAGGAGAAAATATGCAGTCTTTTACGTAGAAACTGGTGTAGTGATTGATGCCAATGAAGTCCAATCCATTCTTCAGCTTCTCCAAATCGTGCTTGGAAAATGTAGGCAAATCAGATCCAAGAATTTCACGCATTTCCAAGGGATATTTCCCGTGAATAATTGGGTCTAAGAACCTGCATTGAACTCTTAGATTAAGTTAGAGCTTGCCTCTACGGACGATTGTGGATATCAGTTATAGATATGAATTGGTTACCAGTTCATGTAGAAAGATTGAGCTCTCCCAGCTGCTACCTTGTCTTCTAAGGAGTTGCTGATGGGTTCGTACCATAAAGCATTCATCACAATTCCAATGCTACCTCCTTGCTTTTTCTGGACGTTGAATGGGAAACATTTCAGTGTAGAATACTCACTGTAGCGTTTCATTAGGGAAATGTTTGGTTTACAAAGAAATGTTACAAAAGTAAATTTATATATTGAAGTGGTTTGATGTGGTACAAGACATAGAGTCATATCAATTTATAAATTTGCTTTAAGTAAAGATTATTTTGTAGATGTATCACTTCTCTTTTATTAATCAAATCTGCTTTATCTACAAAGGTGACAGAAATCATCCTTAAGCAGTAGGTTCTAGGATGTGATGACATTGAATTATATACCTGGTATTTGGTTCGGTAAATATCAACAGCAGCAGCATGGGATAGGATCATGTTATGGGCCGCAATGAAAGGCTCTTTCTCTGAATCCCCACTGCTACAATTCCCGAATGGGTGGGAGCAGCGAGATGGTGGGTAAATCCCTGATCTGTAACCACGAATCGCTACTACATTCGGCTCATTGAAAGTGACCCAATACTTAACCCGGTCCCCAAAGAATCGGAAACATACATCTGCATAATATTTGAAATCCTCCCTGTAAAAATAAAACTGACATGTTACCCCTCTAATATCCGTTGATTGGCAGATAGTACACTCGTATAATTATGACCATTAAGATGGATAAAATATAGGTTAAAATAGGTGAGCTGATACGATTTTAATGATCGAATTTAGATAGAGATAGGGTTCAGATTGCAACTCTTTGATAGTTAGATTATGCAACTTGTTGGGTGGTCTTAAGCCTATCTCAATCTCAAAGCTAGCTCAAGAGGTGAGGTTTTCTCATATACTTATAAACTGACCATTAGTCCATTCCACAATCGATGTGGGACAACCCTAATAATCTTCCCCTCACACAACGGGCTTAGGTCGGAGTAATAATAATCCATTTCTCCTGCAGACAGTTGAGCCGAAATTGTTAGTAAATTTGAGCTCTAATACCATTGTTGGATAGTTTTGGGCCTCTCTCAACTCCAAAAGCTAACTCAAGAGTTAAAAATTTTTCCTCACACTTATAAATTGACTACCAGCTCCTTCCACATCAGGACAACACCAACACAATTGACATAGTTTAGGGTGCTAAGTGTTAGTACTTGGTAACTGAACATGAAAAGTGTATTTTTCTCTAACACGAGACACATGGCCTAAAACTGTTTTAGGAATAAATTCAGAAAAATATTTCCACTTACTGCACTTTGGAATTAAGCCAAGATTCATATATATCTTCCAGTTCCTGAGGGATGTCATAGTGAGTCAATGTCACAAAGGGTTGGATGCCTGAAACCAGAAAAACGAGAAGGAAAAGAAAATATTAAGTAGAGGAAATCAGGAAACATGTTTTCCAATGTAATCACAAGGAAACCATCAAGTAAAAATGAGTTGGATGAGCGTTATACAAATGTTGCAAGTTGAACCGACCTTTACGCAGAAGAGTGTTTATTAAGTCGTTATAATGGTTGATGCCAGCTCTATTCACATTTCCAAATCTTCCGTCTGGTTCAAAGATAATAATGGAGTGAGTGAGAGGTGGAAATACAAATACCAACATCTGCAATCAAGTTAGAAGGATATCCCTTTGAATGATTGAAAAACTTACTTGGAAGAATTCTTGCCCATGATATAGAGAAACGATAGCTGTTGACTCCTATATAATCCATGAGATCAACATCTTCCTGTTTACTCACATCATAGCAAACCAAGTTGATCAGATTTTCTATAACATTTTCTACTTTGATTTAAAAAAAAAAAAAAAAATTTGTAGCCTGAACTACTGCTACATTTTCAATCTGTATCCTTAACTATTGGCACCCTAAACCACCAAATCGTGGTGATCTTAACACCCAGATTTTAATCCATGTTCAAGTAGCTAAAGTTTGATTGCTAAGGGTGTCAATTGCCGGTTTTGATTATTCATATTTCAATAAACCAAAAGCGATAACACATCTTTGGCAAGTCCAATTATAATAGGAAAATCATAAACACTAACATATTTCACAATATTTTACACAACAAGGTTTAAAAGGAGGGGTATTTTTGTAAATTACCTTATAAAATTAACATTACTTCACAAAAATACCCTTATTTTATAACATGTGTTGTGTAAATTGTTGTGAAATATATTGTGTGTCTATCATATCTCATTATAATAAGGTAAAGCCTTCTTCTAATGGCAAGCAATACAAGACTACTCTCTAATTCAAGACTATCCGATCATCTCAAAATGCTTTTTTTTTCCCCTTAAATATTAAGAAAAATATTTCTTAACAATTATGGAAAAAAAAAACAAAAAAAAAAAATTAATACATTTCTTAACAATTAAAAAAAAAAAAAAAAAAGGACCTATCGGTGCAAATGCTTCGGTCTACCTAGCATTTTTCATTCTAAAGTAGCCCATTAGATGGTGAGAATGGTTCGCTTTATTCCTTGTTATATTCAGGTACTGATGGTAGTCTAATCGAAAGAACGTCAGATGCTCAATTGTCTTGGCTGCAATAATGCTACTTTAGATTTACATGTCATCATGGCGTACAGAAGTTTCCAGCTCTTTCAAAACACGCAATTCAAAGATTGGTATTATTGCGTCCTTTTCAATTATCAGCCGTCCCCTCTAATATCTTGGAGTTGACATCACTTCATAATACGCAATTGCAAGAGAAAACCGCCCTTATTGGCTCCAAGTCAATAAGGTATTGATAGCTAACAGAAGCAACCAAAAAGGACCTCAATTGGAATAAATTATATAAGATATATATAACTATATACACTATCAGATTTCGTCTCGTTCGAACAGTAAAATGATACATCTCATCATTATAATTTTTTTAAATTTTTATATAAAATATTATAAACAATTCAACTTTTTCAAATCTTAAAACAATAATAAAATTAAAAAATAATATTATAATAATATTTTATTTATCATTTCTCATACTACAAATTACATAAAATTACATGACAATGACACTTGTGGTTTATAACTAATCAATTGACTAATCTTAGCTATGCACTTGAGAGGTTGATCAAGTCCACAAATCAACAGTCTAGTACTTCATTTATTTGAAAAGACTCAGATGTATTAGCCACCCGCACTTTGCACTTAATACCTATATCACAAATCACAAATATGTACATCTATCTAACTCATGATTTTGTGATTGGTTGCAATGAATTCAAGTCTAACTCAGATTGGTCTTGTGCTTGAATTGAGTTTCAAGTTTTAAGGACACCTTTTCTCATATCTCTTGCGTTATCTAAAGATAAGAACGAATCGGATTACTAATAATTGCCAACAGAAAGAAAGTAAAAGAGGAAGCTCATGAAGATTAATTCTCAAAGGGTCAACTTAATTACCGGGTACCGATGGTAATGATCATCAGCAACATCTCCATTAGTTCCATCCTCTATATTACCTGCAACAAACAACTCAAACCACAAGAGGAAAAGATTAGGGACAGCAAGACATGCTACCAGGCTTTTTTATTTTTATTTTTTAATATGCTACCAGGCTTATGAGTGAAAACATCCCAGTTGTTGAGGCCTTTGCCATCACTTAAGACAGCACCTTCAAACTGCAAACGAAATAGAGCATGACAATATGTTGGTAACCAAAACAGTCTTGATTCTCTAGTGTGCTTAAATGAACTTGAGAGAGAAGGGAGTGAAAGCCAAGGAAACCTGATAAGAAGAAGAAGCTGTTCCGAAGAGGAAGTTGCTTTGGAATGGACATGAATCTGCACTTCCTTGTAGAGAGATGGGGTCACACGAAACCATTAGAATTGAAAAGCAAGTCTTGAACACAAAGAAAGCACGCAACAATAATGATAGCTCCATTACAAGAAGTGTTCTCTGCTCCTGATAGAAAATGGAACCTTTAGAGAAATTATGAAGTTTAAGGCTTGCGAAGGTGAGGATTTTTGTAGTTTAAATGCGGAGTATCATAATTGGAATCTAAACCAGTAGTAGAAGAAAGACTTTCTAATAATTGATAGCAACCTATCATCAATGATCAAATGCATGATTGTTGGAAATATTTTCAAAATAATTAATTAATGAGAACTACTATAGATATAAAGAAATTACACAAAGTAAATTCACAAATTAATGTGATTTTATAAAATCTATTAGATCTACTTTATAATAAAAGTCACTTTATAATTTGATGTATCACATTAAGTCACATCAGTTTGTGAGTTTACTTTTATGTAATTATTTTATGGCTAAAGTATTTTTTTAATTATATATTATATTTATTAGTAATAGTAGTTTGGGATTGATTTTGAAAGTTGTGAATTATTTTGAAAAGAGAGAATTAAGGAAAGTTTATAAGCAATAGGTATTATTATAATAATTTGGATCTACTGTTCGGGTCATTGTTGGTAAGTGGTATTGAGCACCACTATATCTACCTTGATGATAGATATTCGAGCCACGTCTCTATCAAAGAGAATTTGAATTATGAGGAATGCTAATTATCATTCCACATCACACACTTTACATATTTTAAAATAATTTTTTATTATTTTATTTTATTTTATCCTTGTTAAATTAAATAAGTTGTTCTACTTATCATTTATATATTATGTACTTATTATATGAAAAAAAAAATGTGATATGTGAAGATGATAAATAGAATTATTCTTTAATTATTTGTAGAAATGATGGCCCTACCATGGGCCTGGGCATGTTCAACCCAGCCAGCAGCACGAGGGTGCACAGCCCAGTCAGCCCAAGGAAGCGGAGCAATTGTGGTTTGCAATTAAAAGGCAAAAGTCACACTCGTTGGATTTCAATCCTGTGCGAGAAGGATTGTAGGGAAGCAGCGTAACCGTTAGACTAAGTCCAACCTATACGTTAATTAGCAGCAGGTGTAATACATATACCTATTCAAAATAGATGAGAAAAATGAAAAGTTAATTTTTCATTCACATTTTGGTTATATGTAAATAGATTCATTAGCCTACAAATTTAAGACGGATAGAAGACAACTTCGAAATTCTCTTTTTTTCAAAAATTTATATTTTTTCAGTTCATTCTACAGAGAATAAATTTCTAATCTCTTGGTTGAATAGCAAAATTTGAGAGTATATGGAGTCTAATTTTGTTTATGCATAACGCAGTTAAAAAAATAATCTTATGCTGGGTTTCATTGTATCTTGAAGACAGATTCGCTTATAATCCGTGTGCATACTATTATTGGTAAAGACGAATATTATTTTAAGGAAAGCGATATTGTATCATGCCTTGAAGTAAACTTTTCTCTCCCTATTTTTTATTTTACAGCCCCTTTGCACTAACAAAGACATGCATCCACCTTCAATTCTGGCTAGGGGTGTAGGGCAGGTCACCCTTACGCCCCAGGCATGGTGCATGCGGGTAGCTTAAATTTATAATTCTAAGCGGGCGGGTTCTGGGTAGGGTATCCATCTACTTGGTTTTAACTCCGCCCACCCGTATGCCTACCATTAAAGCATAAAAACTAGCGGCCATGATCGCGGGTCGCTCGAATCAGATCTATGTTTTCCATTTGTTTTTTTCTTTCGTGTTCGCGACCTAGATCTGAATTTTCAACGAGGGCCAGCCACCATTGTGGGTCTTGATTAGTGATCATTGGGTCTTCTATGGATTCCTTCAAGGCCCATAAAGCCGTTGGTCTACAAATTAAGGTTCGAAAAAACAACTCGATTCAAACTGATTTGATCGAATTTCCATCGCTTGGAATTGAACCGATTTTAGTACATTGCGATCGATTATAATCGTTTTAAAATTGATTTGAACGATTCAAAACTGTATTTCTTTTTTTTTTTTTATTATGTTTGAGAAATGAGTTTTGTTTGATTTATTTTTTATTGAAATATGATAAAATTAAACATATATTAACTTTTTCATCCTTATACTCAATAAAAAAGAAAGGGTAGAAAAAATTGAAAAATAGAATATGAAGTTCTTTATTTTATTTTATTTAGTTGCACGGTTAAAATTAGAATATGAATAAATACATACTTATTGAAATCATTGAGATTCATATCATAATTTTATTATCATATTTAAACTCTTTTATACAAGATAAATGTTTAAATTACATTATTTATATTTTAAAATCTTTTAACGAGGCATTTTTTCGATTTTTAAGTTGATTCTTATTATTTTTAGATCCGTATTCTATGGGTTCAACGAAAACCGAGCAACCATGTCTGCGACTTTAGGGAAGGCCGCAAACAACAAGTCTTCGAGTTCTTCAATGGAGCTGGAGGACTAGATGATCAGCTCATCAAACGGTCGACAATGCAGCACTTAGGATTAGTCACCAGCTACTCCGACAGCGAACCAGGGCAGGAAAAACAAATTGAATACCTACTCTATTTATTTATTTAATTTTTCATATTTTTAATATCGCCAAAAGTATAAAACCCAATTGCTGTTTGAAGGCATCCGTTGTTAGAGAGAAAATCCTGAAAGAAGAATCCATTACTATTTCCCAGCGTTTCTGTTTCTCCAAACAATATCAATGAAGCTATGTTCATTACCCTTTGCATATTTGCATGTCTTTCTACTTCTTTCTTTAACCATACCGTGCTTACAACCGATCACAACTATTACTACTGCTCCGACAAACGAGAGTGATCGTTTAGCTCTGGTCAAAATCAAAGAATTGATAAACATGACCCTCGTAACATTTTGAGCTCCTGGGGTGAATCTCTCCCCTTCTACAATTGGTACGGAGTTTCTTGCGGTCATGAGCATCAACGGGTCTCCGCCTTGCCCCTACAAAGCTCTGCTTTGAGCGGACCATATCGCCTTACATTGGCAACCTCAGCTTTCTTACGAGGATCGATTTCCAAGACAACTTCTTACAAGGAGAAATTCATCTCATGCATGTTGAGTTCCTATTGGCCGGTGTGAAAATGGGTATTACACGTTCTGAGCTTTTCCCCTCTCAAAAAATACTGTGTTCAATTTATTGAATCACCAGGCTCGAGGCATTGTTCAATTTCAAATTTAATTCTTAGCGTATGTTTGAGATTATGATAAGTAATTTATAGTGTTAAGATTTATAGTTTGTAGCTTAAATAATAAATTTAATACTTTAAAAGTTATTTATTATTGGATAAATATATATTTAAAATATTTTTAAAATTAGTTCTATTAATTTTTAAAAATATACAATTATATGCAAAAAAAATTCAATAAAAGTTTTAATTTAGTACTTTTTTAAAAAAGTAGACTTTCAATTTTTTGAGATGATTAAAACAATTTTTATAAATTTATTAAACATATTATTTTTTTCTTAAAAATAAATTTTAAACAGTTAAAAATATTTTTAAAATTTTCAAACTCAGTGCATGTTTAAAATTATAATAGAAAATATAACTTATAATTTAAATAATGAACTCTATATTTTAAAAATTATTTACTATTTGATAAATATATATCTAAAATACTTTTAAAGTTTAGGACATTAATTTTTTTAAAATATATAGTTACCTTCATAAGTTTATTGGTAAAAATTTTAATTTAATACTTTCTTAAAAAATAGACTTTTAACTTTTTAAAGTGATTAAAATATTTTTTATAAATTAATCAAATATATCATTTTTTTTTTCATTAAAAAATACTTTTAAACGAATAAAAACACTTTTTCAACTTTCAAACCCTATCCAAAACAGGCGGTCAAACCCGAACATGCTCTTACTGTTAGATCCGCATTCTACGACTGGTTCAACGAAAACGGAGAAACCACGTCCTCTTACGACTCCCGGGAAGACGGCAAGTGCAAACAACGTCCTCAAGCTCTTCAGTGGAGCCTGGAGGACTAGATGATCCGCTCATCAAACGGTCGACAATGCAGGGGGAAAACAAATTGAATACCTACTCGATTTATTTATTTAATTTTTTTCATATTTTATATACAAAGCCCAATTGCTGTTTACTTTGAAGATCACAAAGGCATCCGTTGATAGAGAGAGAATCTGAAAGAAGAATCCATTAATATTTCCCAGCGTTTCTGTTTCTCCAAACAAATATCAATGAAGCTTTGTTCATTACCTTCTGCATATTTGCACGTCATTCTACTCCTCTCTTTAACCATACCGTGCTTACAACCGATCACAACTGCTACTGCCGCTCCGACAAACGAGAGTGATCGTTTAGCTCTGGTCAAACTCAAAGAATTGATAAACAGTGACCCTCGTAACATTTTGAGCTCCTGGAGTGAGTCTCTCCACTTCTGCAACTGGTACGGAGTTTCTTGCGGCCATAAGCATCGAAGGGTCACCGCCTTGCTCCTACAAGGCTGTGCTTTGAGCGGATCCATATCTACTTACATTGGCAACCTCAGCTTTCTTAGGAGGATCGACTTCCAAGACAACTTCTTACAAGGAGAAATTCCAAAAGAAGTAACTCTTTTGTCTCGACTGCAATATCTTTATCTTAGGAATAACTCGTTCACAGGGGAAATTCCAAGAAACTTGACCAATTGCCCAGAACTCAGAGTCATGGATTTGGAAGAGAATAAACTAACAGGGAGCATTCCTGTTGAGCTAGGCTCTTTGAGGAGGCTTGAGACGCTTATAATTCGCTTAAATCAGTTGACAGGAGGCATCCCACGTTCTCTGGGAAATATCTCTTCACTCCAACAACTCTCTATTGCAGACAATAATTTCTGGGGAAATATTCCCGATGAAATTGGCCGTTTGCCGAGGTTGTCTCTCTTCATCGTTGCAGCCAATAATCTGACCGGTACGATCCCTTATTCCCTATACAATAGATCAACTTTGAGTAACATCCAAACCGCACGTAACCGACTTACTGGCACTCTTCCGGCCAATATAGGTCTCACCCTCCCAAATCTCCAAATTTTGTCCTTCTCTACAAATAATTTCTCAGGTCCAATCCCAGTTTCACTATCAAATGCTTCTCGACTTGAAGTACTTATCTTCTCCCGGAACAATTTCGTGGGACAAGTTCCAGCTCAGTTTGGAAACCTCCTACATCTCCAGGACCTTCGTGTTTCTGGAAATAATCTAGGAAGTAACTCAGCTATGGATTTGGATTTCATAACATCTTTGGGAAACTGCACCAAACTGCAATTTCTCTATTTTGGTGATAACATTTTTGGAGGTAGTTTAGCCAACTCTATAAGAAATTTCTCGATGCAACTCATGGAACTGTATATGGCTGGAAATCAGATATCAGGAATTATTCCTGCAGCATTAGATAATCTCATCAATTTATACATCCTAGACATGTCGCAAAACTTGTTCGAAGGCACCATTCCTACTTTTTTTGGGAAGTTTCAAAAGCTGCAAGGATTGCATTTGGATGGAAACAGATTGTCAGGACAAATACCATCCTCTATTGGCTACCTCACTGGATTAGTCGAACTTAACTTATCAAGAAACAAATTGGAAGGAAGCATTCCATCGAGTCTTGCAGACTGCAAGAGCTTGGAGGAGTTGGATATTGCAGAAAATAACCTTAGTGGAGCCATACCCAAAGACATTATGTCTTCCCAGTTACTAGTACTCAACTTATCACAGAACTCATTATCTGGCATCCTGCCTGTGGAAATAGGTAATTCAAAAAACATTTACGGATTGGATGTCTCTAAAAACAAACTTTCTGCTGATATTCCTAATACTCTTGGAGATTGCTTGAGCCTGGAGTATCTTTACTTGCAGGGTAATTCATTTCTAGGAGCCTTACCTCAATCTCTGACTTCTTTGAAAGGCCTCAAGTATTTAGATCTTTCACAAAACAATTTTTCAGGACAAATTCCTGAAGATCTACAGAAACTACCAGTTTTGGTACATTTGAATCTTTCTCTCAATAATTTGGAGGGTGAGGTACCGACTGAAGGAATCTTCCATAGTGCAAGGGCAATATCATTGACAGGAAATAAAAAGCTTTGTGGAGGTATTCCTGAAGTGCATCTGCAAGCATGCGGCATCAAAACTAGAAAGCAAGGAAAATCCCATGTTTTCAAATTAACTCTCAAAATTGTTACCGGGGCTTTATGTTTCCTTCTGTTTTCATCCTTGCTTTATTATCTTTATCGGAGGAGAAAATTAGAAAAGAAATCATCTTCTGTATCCTCAAAAACTGACCTGCTTTCAAATGTTTCGTACATGGAGCTTTATCAGTTGACTGGCGGATTCTCTCCCAGCAACTTAATTGGATCCGGTAGTTTCGGTTTTGTATATAAAGGAGTTCTTCATCATGAAGGGACAATGGTTGCTGTCAAGGTCTTGAACCTTCATCAAAAAGGAGCTTCTGAAAGTTTCTTGTCCGAATGCAATGTGCTAAGAAATATACGACATCGAAACCTTGTTAAAATTCTAACATGTTGCTCCAGTGTAGACCACAAGGGTGATGAATTTAAAGCCCTTGTTTTCAAATTCATGTCAAATGGAAGCTTAGAGAAGTGGCTGCATCCAGATACAGTCAGTGAAAATCAATCAAGAAACTTGAGCCTTCTTCAAAGACTAGACATCGCAATTGATGTCGCTTCTGCACTGCATTATCTGCATGACCACTGTGAAACACCAATTATTCATTGTGACTTAAAGCCAAGCAATGTTCTTCTTGACAATGACATGGTTGCTTATATTAGTGATTTTGGTTCGGCAAGGCTTCTCTCTCCAAAAAATGACCTTTCTCAATACCAAACCGGCACAATTAATATAAAGGGTTCTATTGGCTACGCTGCTCCAGGTAAATATGTACTTAGATCTTAGATTTTCCTTGCTGAATCCTGTGTCTATTTTTATCAGTAAATATATAGAAGAGAAAGCTTTTGGTTTGTGAAACTTTATGAATACTGGCCCCTTTTATCATAAAATTTCCCAAAAAGTGTCAAAGTTTTGATTTTAGAATGCAGGCTCTGTGTCCCGTTACTCTCCATAGATTAAATTAAACATGTATCCTCTAAGTATTGAATCCACTATATTTAAGAGCATCTTTTTAACAGAAATCATCGTCACATTAACCATGCATATAAAATGTATGATTTTGCAGAGTACGGGATGGGTGGTGAGGCATCAACACAAGGAGATGTCTATAGCTATGGCATATTTTTGTTGGAGATGTTCACGGAAAAGAAACCCACGCATAAAATGTTCAAAGACAGTTTCAACCTCCATAACTTTGTTAAGATGGCATTGCCAGAAAGACTTGTAAATGTTGTTGACCCAAAGCTTCTCACCAGAGAAGGAAATGAAATAGCGGTTGCAACGAAAGATTATTATAACTCCGACGACCAGGATGACATTGATGTCGAGGCAAAAGAAGAAAGGTGCTATATTGGGAATTTAAGCCAGGTGAATGATAATGTGTACAAGTGCTTGCTTTCAGTTTTGGAGATTGGCCTTTCTTGTTCATTAGAAGCTCCTAAAGAAAGAACAAGCATGGGGCATGTCACCAATGAACTACATCGGACCAAAAATGCTTTTCTTGGAATTGAGATCGATGGACGAGGAACGAGGTGGCAGGAAAATTGCCACAACACATTTTAATTTGGAAATTTAGCCAATCACAACAGTGATTGAAGATGTTCAATGCTATAAATCAGATAATTATTTCAAACTGCAAGGACAAGACTTCTTCTGCAATGTCACTTGTTAATAGAATTCTGTGCGTTTATTAATTTTTGTCGTCAGTTCTTCTTTTTTCTTTTATTAATTTTTAGTGATTTATTTTTAAATTACTTCTCTGATACCAAGTTCTATCTTTCGAACGTTTATTAATTAAGTCATAATGCTACAAGCCTTCTGACCCAAGATAAAATTTGGGAACAAAGAAAATGATAGTGGGATTTCAGAAGCCTCAACATTGCTGAGGAAAATACAGAGAAGCCTCAAACATTGAAATTCATATAAGTTTGAACTAATAAGTAGTCCAGAGGATACATAGACCAAAGGAAGGTTTAAGAAAGGCAGGACCACAATACTGGCCCGTTTAATTACATAGTTCAGATGAGATGTTTTGAATAGTAATAAATAAAATATTGTTGTAATATAATTTTTTAATATTAGTTTTGTATTGTGATTTGAAAAAGTTGAATTGTTTATTATATTTTGTATGGAAATTTAAAAAAGTTGTAATGATTAGATGAAATGAAATGAGATGAGATAAAATTGTTTGGTTTTTGGTAACCAATCCGGTAATGTTGCATTTGTTTGGTAATCTCATTTTCAGCCCGTGAAACATTGACCCTACGTTATCTACTACATTACATTCTCAACTCGTGAGCGGAGGAAAGAAATGGAAAACTTTCATCTAGAAACGATTCTTGCTATAAGATGATCAAAATGCGTCATTACTATGATCTTCAAGGAGAAACTCTGCCGAGTCAAATTGACCACTGTCTAATATCTGTGACTCTTAATCAAAAGGCAACACTAGCACCTGCAGTTCCAGTCCATGCTAAATCCTCTCTTCTCTCTTAACCCATGTTACATGATTACTATGGAGTGTTCAAACTTCCTCACTGCTTGGCCTGCTCACAAACATGATGGAAAGTTATCAGCACATGCCAGAATCTATAATAACACTAATTCAAGGATCTATGCAATAATTTGATGAGAGGTCACTATGAGTATCACTAAAATGTACCCTCATACAAACTAAATGGATTGAGGCTCAAATTCTCTTGGGTAAAATATGAGAGTTCCATAAGTAAGAAAGATGACCATCCTAGGAAGTTCCCGCCCATTTGTTTAGTGACCCTTTGTGAGATGCAAAGGCTGTTCTGCAGTTATTGTCCGTATACAAGCAAGTTGCATATGAACAATGCAAACAAAAAGAAACTTTGTCCATACACATCATTATGCACTTTGGTCCCAAGAGAAATCTCAAGACCCCTATACTATCAAACTTAATCTGTAAGGAGATGAGATATTACCTGCGAGTAGAGGAAGGTGCCAAGAATTGCGATGGCAGCTCCAATAGCATTGATTGGTTGGATAGGTGTGTGGAAGATTATGATGGATGTGACTATCACGGATATCCGCTTCATTGTGTTTCCTATGCTGAATGTCAAGGGAGAAATTTGATCGAGAGACATGTATGAAACTTGGTTATATAAGTGGTAGAAGACACTCTGGGCTGCCAGCCACCTGCCAAAGTTCAGAACCACTTAGTATTTTTAGTCAAACATCAACAATGAAAGCGTGCTCATATAGCTAGCGCGGCAAAAGATCATAGCCATTCAATAATAAGAACCATCAAACCAACATTGCCACTTCAAACATCCAATACCTAGCTAGGAGGGAACAACATTCCCACTCATCAGCTGACATAAAAGAAAATCCTAGATGTCGACTTCGTTTCATGTCTGGTATATAGTGGTCATGACATTAGATATTCCACCAAGAGCTCGAATATAATGCAAATTACAACCAGCAGGAAATTGATCTAAAAGCAAAAATAGTAATAATAACATATTGATGAAATAAAAGATTTCTCTGACTATCATTCAGACCTGCAGATAATGATACTAATTCAATCGGTGGACATTTCTATTCAAACCACTTCAATATTCTATTCAAACCACTTCAATAAAATCAGAACACCCATAACGGCGTTCCAAATTTAATATTTATAGCTGTTTTGAAGAAAGCCAATTCCCCCAGCAATTGAAATGAAGGTTAAACCTCTAAGTTCCTATAAGAAATTGACTAGACTGATCCTAGATTACACAACTGAAACATCTTAATTGCGTCTTTTGATTTATCTTCTGCATGCCCAAAACAAGGTGAAATTACTTTTTAAGAAAAAAAAATGCGTCCATTTGGCATAGAAATCTACCATCCTAAACTTGGTAACCTCCAAGTCTTACTTGACAGATGCATCAAACCAGGTGAAAAAGATCGGACAATTGAAAAGTACAATAGCTTAGATGAATAAAAAACTGTAACAATTCAATGAGTCTAACAGGCAAGTAAGATTACCATATGAAATGTGGTCCATTCTGAGAGATGGCTTTTTCCCATCCAACAGCCCACATCTTGGGGCCCTCGACGGCAATGGCAAAAGGTGTAAGAATCAATAGCGACAGCATAGACAGACAAGCATAGTAGTTCATCCCACTAACAGACTTGCCCTTCATCCCTTTCTTTGAGAATATGTTCCGAAACACAAATGCTAGATTTGATATCATCGCCCCCATAAACCCTGACAAATTTTGCAGAACATATTTGAATTCAGAACACTAGCCAATCATTCATCAACATTTCCCTTAAATCCTATCCGCAATTGACGTTTTCTCACCAGTCATGTTGAAATTGAGCTCGGTCGCAGCGGCAAGAGCGCATCCTCCAATAATTGGCAAGAGTGACAGATAAACCTGCACCGGGAACATCTCACCTAGCAAAAACCTGGAAACCAAGACGCTGAAAGCAGGCTCGCCACTCTTTATGATGTGGGTGAACGAAACCGCAACTTTCGACATGCTCACGGTCGCTGCTACATGCCCAATTGTGTGTGCCACCGCGACCTACAAACAAGAGACATAAGCAACTCGGTAAAAATTAATCGGAGTCCCAAAACCACCAAATGTTCTGTTTGGTGCCAAGAAAACTAAGAAAAAGCACGCCAAAAAAAAAAAAAAAAAAAAAAGGAACAAACGCCGTTACGTTTATTAAAATGGTAGCAATAATGGGAGATACTTTTTTTATATTTTCGTGTTCTACTCTAAATTTCACGAAGCACGATTCATTTTTTTTTTTTTTTGTTAATATTTGTGTGTGTATAATTGATTCAAAAGTTACGAGCTTTCTTACCGGCAACAGAGTCTTCCAGAACTCCATATCGGTTTTGGGAGCCTCGGCGATCCTCGTGGCCCACGATATCAGCATCATGAGCGACCCAGTTGCGAGCGAAAGTGTGGAGGTGAGCCACGGGTAAGGAAAAGCATTCAGAACCATCTTGTTGTATATATTGAAAACCACATTCAGAGCCCACCAGGTGGCGAAATATATACCAATTTTCAGCTTCTGAGCCGCCTCGAACTTAGCCTGATTGTCCGGGAGCTCGATGTTAATCTCAAGCGGCAGAGACCGGTCGGCTTCGTAGGCCTTGCACTCCGTTCCGCGCTTCTGGGTTTTCATCGGCAATGCGAATTTCTCAATGGAAGAAATGTAAATGGGTTTGTGGGAAGAGACTGCGGGTTTAAAGCTCCATTTACCATTTTCAGCAGTTGGTAGTGAAAGAAACCGAGGCTTTGGAAGAGGAAGCTTTCGAATTATGGAATCTGAGGCCGGGAAGGATGAGGCTGTGAGCTTCCCTGAAGAGATCATGATGTCTGTGTATGCAAAAATCTAAAATGAATCCGGAAATCTAGATTGGAATTTAATAACGTAGGAAGTGGAAGGGATGGTTCAAGAGACTTTCCTCAGGGTGTTTATCTAGTGAGAAAATGTGAGAGCTTTGAGAACAGAGGAGATGAAAAAGAAGGATGGGCTGAAGGATTGAGAGGTTGCAGAGTCTGAGAGAGAAGAGAAGGTGTTCTGAGAACAGAGGAATCTCCCTGTAAAAGTGAGGGAACGCAGGATATGGAGGAGAGTTTTGAAACCGTCTTTCCTAGTTAGGAAGTGGGAAGCAGAACAAGTACATATATGTATATATAAAGGTCGACCAAGGCGATCTTGGGGAAACTTCTTTTAATTTATTTTGGACTTGTTATAATACGGTCAGTGATGACCTACAGTTTTTGGTGTTTCTCAGCCTAACAATTTCTAGTTTGCTTCCTTTTAGAATTTTAGAAACTTGGAATATTAGAAAGAATGAAAGTTCAAAATTAAAATCTTACCAAGATAGTTAATACTAGCGTCTGATTTCTAGTTTTTGGTTCAACATCTTTGCATTCTCTTCTTCTTTTTCTTTCTATATTCCAATAATAGAAATCCAAAAACTTAGTACGTTTGGACACATAGATGAGATAGAGTTTTCAAAATTTTAAAACTTCTTATAATTTCATGCCAAAATATCATTCAAGTATAAAATACTTTTTAATTTCAGATCTTCAATTTTTCTTTTAATCATTAACTAATCATTATTCAAACACAGAAATTAATATAATTTTTACAAATTTCAAAACAAAACACAAAAATCAATACAATTTTCTTAAACCTTAAAATAAAAATTATATTTAAATAATTTTTTAACTTCATAGTATTTTTATTTAACTTTTTTTTTCTCTCATTTTCTAAAACCTAATAAAACATATTAACTTATAACATTTCATTACTATTAACAGAATTATGAGATGTTCCAAGTGTCTAAACAAGCCCTTAATTTAAGAAGAGAAACATCAAAAGTGCTTTAGCACATCAAAAGTGGGGATGATGGTATTATTTAGTAAAAATTTGTACCCAATTTCTCTAGCCATTTTGCAAAATCTGAATAATATTCTAAATTGTTAACATCTATCTGCAATAAATACAAACTGAACTTTGGTGATAATGTTTTTTTATTGAATGTCGGTCAATTTTTCGTGGCAAATTCTTCTTCACCAACTTGGTTTAGTATGATCAATTCAGGTTAATTTGCTGGGGAACAGACATACTTCTGTCTGACATTTCCCTCCTCCTTACCCCCACCAGTACAAAAAACCATTGCCAATAATTTCAAAATATCAAGATTTTCTCTTTTCCAAAACTAGTTGCTAACTTGCTTTATTCAAGCCACCAAGATTGATGGAACTGCAGTAGGTGACGTTCCTTTTAGCACTGCCAATTCTTCACCGCAAACTATTCCTCGTAATCATGTCTTTATTTACCAAACTAGCTAGTTGCGTCATTCTAGCCACCAACTTGATGGAACCATCCATGACGCGACGACAAACCTTTTAGCCTGCCAGTTCTTCACCGTGAAAGACTACTACAAACGACAAGACATTGAGTTCGTTGATTGATCGGGAGCAGAAAAATCTCATGAAGAATATGAAATACATATTTCCCTCGACTTTGTCTGTGAAGGGCTCGGGCAACCATTATTGAACGCATGCCAAGTTGTTGCTCAAGAGTCAAGTACGCGGTGATGCTCATTTCCAACGCTTCTCACAAGGCAAAACATTTCATGTTTTTATTTTGGAGAGGTTTTTCGAAGTATTTTTTTGACGGCTGGAGATAGATGTGAATTGGGTTGGTCCAGTTGTTATTGACAATAACAGGTTTGTCTTGTCTCCATGCACTTGTTCTGGATGTCTTCATTTTGGAATTGAACCCAAGCCCATGATGATATACTGATATAGGCATCAGGCATGTGTGCATGTGTGATTGATTGCATGTTTTGTCTTTCTAAGCGTGTAGATAGGCATGTGTTTTGAGTTGTGAATCCAAGGTTTGTATAGGGGACCATGTTGTTAAGGTCGTTTTTATGTTTGGTGGAGATGCTTGATACTGCTTTAGGGCACGTGATATCTAAGGTTGAGCAAAGTGGCCTCTCTCCTCCTCACCTTCTTCGAAGCCCGCTAGCGACTAATATTCTCCACTTCTTTTATTTTCACAAATAAGATAAATTGTGTGATATTCCGTATTTATGTATATTTTTATTGAATAATTATTTAAATTATTATAATTAGTAATTCTCTTATTTTAAATTAACCGTGATTTTTATGGTATTATTTTGTATTTTTTTAAGTTGTGAAATTATTTTAATGTGCTTTCTTAATATTAATTATTATTTAGTATCTAAATTTCTCTTTAATTTAAATTACTTTACTGTTGGATTTATTATTTTATTTTATTTTATTTAGTTATTGTGTTTTAATTTGAGTTATGGTTTTAAATCTTGCTCGTTGGATCAGTTTCGAGACCTAAGTTGAAAGACTGGATCTTAACTTTTTCCCTTTCTTTTTCTTTTTCATTTTTCTTTTTCATTTTTCTTTCTGTTTTCTCCCTATTTCTTTTTCCCTCCCCTGCACCCGACCCACCAGCGCAGCTCATGCCAACGACCTCCACCCCCCAACCTCTCCCCTTCCGCGATAGCCAAGTCCGAAACCAAGGGTTTCTCTCTCTCTCCTCCATGCATTGCCGTAGCACAGCCCAACGCCACCACTTCACCACCAGCAACTCCCTCTCCCTCTAGTGACTACCCCCTTGGACTCCAGCCACCCCTAGCTCCTCCACCCTCCTCCACGCACAAACCCATCTTCAATGGGTTTCTCCTCCTTCACAAGCCCTAAGTGCCGCCTTGAGTTACCCCCACTGTTACATCGAACTACCCACGACTTCCCCTAGCCTCCTAGCACCTTTCTCTTCCCTCGTGCAGCCTGTAATGGCCTGAAACAGCCATCCCAAATCCTCACTCTACACACACAGGATCTTTAGATCCACCACCGTGCACCACCACCATTAGCTTCCCCTGCCTCTCTAAGCTCCTCTGTGGACAGCCCAAGCTCCCTTTCAATTTCTACCCATTTTAAGACCCACAGTCATTGCTTGGAAAGCACTGTCTGCCGCTGCTTTGCCACCTTTGGTTTGACCTTTGATCTTTCAGATTTTCCTTTAAAGCGCCGTAAGTATTTTTTGAATAATTTTTAAGATTTAAATATATTTGGTATTAATAAATATTCTGTGAAATTGGTTGGTTATGCCAGATTGGGTCCGAGGAGTCGAGAGCCGATTGGAATGAAGAACATAGTTGTTTGTATGATTGGATAATGTTGGAATTTGTTGGATATTTTTGTGGCTTGTCATATGCATTGTATGGTGCATGCATGTTCATGTTTGTAAAATGGAAACTGAATTTTCGCATATTGCATGCATGTTCATGTGTTGGAAATGAAAACTGGATTTTTATGTGTTAAATAGATTTTTGGGTGTATGTGTATCATGACCCCAAGCCAAGATGAAACATTATTTCGGTGGAATTCCTCTGGTCATTCGGGGTCGGAATTTACTGAGTGACGTCCCCTGAGTTGTTGCTAGGGGACAACAGGATCAGACAGGATGGTAACCCTCTCGTGTCGACTTTGTGGCCCTTCTGCTGGTAAGGGCAAGAAGATATTTGGCTACGAATACGTTGGGCATGGAACTGGGCATCGCTCATTATAAAGTTACACGCATGGTCATTACCCATGATGTGACAAAGGGAGCCAAGGTATGCGGATGGTTCATATGGGAGATCATAATGCATACTGTTAAAATTGGATATGTGGGCAATTTTCTAGAAAAGTGACGAGATTTGATTAAAAGATATATGTGGACCATTTTCTAGGAAAATGACGGGATTTGATTAATGGAAATATGTAGAACATTTTCTAAAAAAATTGTGGATTTTACGTTGGGTTATTTTCTGGAAAAATGGGGATGTTTTAATGGATTGGATTTTTGGGCCAAAATGAGATTTTGGCGTGCGTGGAAAATTATTTATTTTTGAAAAATGATGATTTTCGGATCTCATACATCTATTATCATGTTCATGCATATTGTTGCTGCATAAATATATTTTTATCTTGTAGACTGTTTGAATTATTACTTATCTATGGAATCGTTTATTGGTACCATAGATTTTGTTGCAGATGATGAGGAGGTTGAGCCTGAAGATGCGGCTCCTCTAGAGAAGTGATCGGGGATCACTTTCTCATGAGATGCGATTTGTTTCCCTCTTTCAGTTATTGTATTTTAGTTTATTTATATTTTCATCGGATAATTGTACTATTTTTTATACTCTTGTATTTAATCGAACTTGTATTTAAACAAATTATGGTACTTAGTTGATCGACTTAACTTATCTGTTGCATTTTTTTGTCTTATAGGTGTTGCATGCATTGTTTCAAATTTCAAACCGTATTGGCCGGTACGACTGGTATATGCCATACCGGCCATTGGTCCGGTACAAAAATTTCATCTATTTCATACCGGTTCAAATACCGGCCTGTACTGGCTAGTATTTTGGTCTTCAAAATATATATTTTTTTCATTTCTTCAAACTACAAGTTCTTTTTTGACTTTCAATTCATACCAAGCTATTTATAATTTATATATATATATATATATGTATTTATGTATAATTTATTCATATATAGACTATTATTTTGGAATATAATTAATAAATATATTTATATATATAATTTATTCATATATTGACTATCTCAAAACGGTACACAAAACGATACCAGTATCAAAATTTTTCGTTCTAGTGCCTTGACCGGTACGGTATTCAAAACATTAGTTGCATGTGCACACACTTAGCATTTGTCATTGGGGTGTATGACCCATGTTGTCATCATCCCGACACTTCGATTTCAACGTGTCCCTACGTAGGAGTTGGGGGCGTCACAAATTAAGATTAAAGTTAAAAGTTGAATAAAATATTGTTAGAATACATTTTTTAATATTATTTTTATTTTGAATTTGAAAAAGTTGAATTGTTTATTTTATTTGTAAGGAAATTTTAGAAAATTGTAATGATGAGATGAGTTAAGATAAGATAAATTAATACTCGCAGGCTCTAACTGGGATAGAAAATTTAATTCATTAGTTAACAACTCAATTATTTTTGCTAATCCCTTCTTCCGAAAACCATCATAAGACCGGATGATTATGAATCTTTTCTTTTATGACATAATTCTACAGATATAAGCGTACGAGTAAGATGAATTTAATTAAATATGGTCAAGCTCCAACACTCGAAGAATTAAGGTTTTGAGATATAGTACCCAGCCCATCCTTGTCTGAATTTCTGAAATGCTGGGCCAAAACAACTGCTGCTGAGTTGAGTAGCCATCTGAAAAGATAACGTGCCTAAAGTTTCAAGATCTTAAAATTACCTCGAATGTTTACAGCTTTGAAGTAACATTGCAGAACTAAGAGTTTGCTACTTCCAAATTCTTCAAGCAAGTCTTTTCTATAACAGGCTCCATTAGTTAAAAGAACCAGCAGCATGCTGTAACGAGCCTTAGATCTACCATGGAGGAACGGCACTGGGAACTGCAGATGGAACTCTGTGGAGAAGAGAGAGGACGTCGAACTGCCTAAGTCAAAGGCTTCGGGTGCAATTACAACATGGGAGCTGAGGAGCTGGGCTGGGCCCGTGCTTTGGGCCTCACTATCTTAAGTTTAATTCAGTAGATTTAGTTCATGCCTGGAGTGTGTTCCGTGGGCCATCTATCAGTTATGTATTTAGTTTGGACTGTCCTTTCGGCCCTTATCTAGTTATGGCCCATGGCCTTTATGTTTATTTCCCTTTAGTTAGCCGAGGGTACCTGGATGTATGTACTGAGGAATCATCTTGTATTTTCATTGTGGAATGTTCAAGAAGTTATTTCATTTTCTCTCATTTTTTTGAGGAGCTCCCTTGAAGAGAGCAAGTTATTTTTGTTTACTGTTCAGTGTTCACAAGGGATCTGTTACACATGCATCCACAATGATATGTAATAAGAAGCCTGTTAATGTAAAAAAATTGCACAACATGCTGAAATGTGAAAAAGAGTTATTTTCGACCCACTGTGACGATCTAGACATCAATCGGCGTGGTTAGGAACCCCCGGCGATGGTCCGGTGTGGCTATGCGGTGTTTATACATATATCCATAATAATAAACAGTAAATAAATGAAGGAAAAATAAAATAGGTAGAAACATAGACTTCCCCACTAACAAACTTGCCCTTCATCCCTTTCTCTGGAGCTCCTGTCACCATGTAGAAGAAGCTAAAGTAGAAGTCAAAGTAGCAGTCTGGCTTTCGTCGAAGTTGTCTACTCCCTTCCTTTTATCCTCTACCCATTCTTCATTTATGTCACATCTCCTCTCCTTTATGTCACATCTCTTCTTTTCCTCCTGACACCCATTTCTTTCCTTAGCTTTTTGTCTTTTCCTTCATTCTCTCTTTCTTTCCTCTTAATGAGACCCCCAACTTAGGAATGGGCTTGAAAAACCACTTTGGACTTGAAATATTTTATCCACTCTGCAACCAATACAAATACTCAACAAATTAACAATCAAAGACTACATCCTAGATGAATCTGAATTAAGGGTATCAAAGGAGAAAAAAATAAAATACTGAACACATCAAATCGTGCATAAGCTTGTAGATTGGAGGTCAAGGCAGCAAAATCGCCACAGGTCTTTCAAGTTCCCAGCAGAGTGAAATAAGTAGCCTTACTTCTTTACATCTTCCAATAAGCAGGACTTCATGGCTTTCATGAGACTTTTAAAAGCTCATTTCAAAACCAGCTCACAATTTTTTTGACCCTTTAGGTAACTCTAATAACTGTTCACAAACTTTCGCTTGCTTTGTAAGTCCCCTGCAGAATGCTTCATGCACAATATATAACTATTATTTAATTTCCAAGACAACTGCATTCTCACGTCCAGACCCATAAACTTTAATGCACTTGAGGTGTGACACCAAGGATGGAGGCGCTGGGTGTGGTATTCGATCATCTTTCTCACAATCGGCCGAGACTAAAGCAAATTACATAAAGGTCCATTATAGTGCTGGCGAAGTATCTCAGAAAAGGTCAGAGCCCTAAGACTGTGTAGCTTATACACGCGAAAAGCAATTACGTAACTTTCGGTCTCTTATATATAAAGGCAAAGAACATCAATGTTTGCCTTTTCCGGTGAGAATTGAGTCATAAAATTAGCAATAGTCGGTGAATAATTCACCCATGTAATCAAGTCTTCTGACAATTGTCCCAAAAATTCCAATATTGCTGCTCATGATCGGTACTGAGGACTGCTGGGCCAATATTCGGAGCTAGCAGAAATGCTCACAACCTTGACAATGTCTTGAGGGCTGGTAGACCAGAAAAACGCTATTATAAGACTTTTTTTAAAATAAATAAATAATATATAATAATCCTTAATTAAAATAAAAAAAGTAGATATGACAAAAAAACAAAACGCCGTTATTGCCTCTATGGTGTTTGTTTTCCTTTTCTGCTTGCAGTTTCCCATATATATATACAGTTACATCACGCCTGATGAGCCAGCTCCAAGTTACACCTCAGCCTCAGGTATTTCCTATAATAAGTAACAACTACTGTAGTCAGCATCAAATAAACTTCAAAACGAAAAGAAGCTTTTAATTAATTTATCTGACAAATACCAAAATTCAAACAAGACCCACGAAATTCAGAAACGCACGATAATGGATGAGAGAGAGAGAGAGAGAGAGAGATCTGACATGGGAAAGCACTCCTAGTTTGCAAAGCTAAATTTTAAGAGAGCCATTTCCTGAGACGACACGGACTACCTTCTGTTCGGTTTCAAAGAGTCGGGTTTCGGGTGGGTGGCCGGTGGGGGCTATTTAAACGCAAGGGTAGTAAAGCCACGTGTCGGGCACTGTTACAACAGTAGGCTTGATTTAGGGAAATAATAATTACATGTAATTATTTAAAAATAAATAAATATGTGAAAAAAATATTAATTTTTTAATAATAAATATTAAAATTTATAATATAACTGCACAATATTTACCTACTGTACATAATATTACTAGTTATATAAACCGTTTAATAGTTCCATTTTTAATGTTTTATTTCCGTGTGGTTACTCACACCTGAAGTTTCTTGCTTCCTGGGAGATTCGGTGGGCCCAAGCTCAGAACTATCTTCCTAATATTGAGCGTTCGATTCTTGATGTTATATAGATCACAAAGATAACGGTTCCCTTTCTCTGTAAAAATCCTAACTAGAAAAGTACCATTAAGCTCTCTCTCTCTCTGATTTCTCTGTGTTTGTTCTTCTATCTATGGTGGGAACTAGCCCTAATTCGATTCTCACCCTGACGTGGTGGGACAAAACCCTAGCCGCAAATTTCTGTCCTGTTATTCTCTGATGGCCTCCATGGACTCGGAAAAGCTCTTAGTTAACAGAGAAAACCTAAGGAACCAATCGGTGACGAGGGCAATGGCCAACGAGCTCGCGCCACAAAAGTCACCCCAAACGATTCTTGATCGCTTCAGGTCTCTGCTAAAGCAGCGCGACGATGAGTTTAGGAACTCGGCCGTAGACGATGCTGTCTCTCCGCCGAGGGCCGAGGAAATCGTGCGGCTTTACGATCTCTTCTTGTCGGAACTAACGTTTAATTCGAAGCCCATTATCACGGATCTCACTATAATCGCCGGCGAGCATAAGGAACTCGGCAAGGGCATCGCCGACGCCATTTGCGCTCGGATTCTCGAGGTTCGTTTCGGTGCTTGTGGAATCTTGGGGAGGGGAGAGGGTTTCGCTGAATTTGTATAGTTATGGGATTTTAGGGTTTTTGTATTTCTCATGTACGCAACTTGGTTTTGTGTAATTATTAAGCTCTTGGAAGTGTAAATATTAAAATTTTGTACCAGTTCGATTTCCGAGAGGGGTTGGGGGAAAGAGAGAAATTTCGAATTTTGATACTTGGTTATTTGGGGTCTTATCGACTAAACCTCCATTAAATTTAGTCAAACTAAGTTTTGGAATTCAAAATCGGTTGCTGGAATACATTTCATTTTAATGCAGTCTTAATACTCACAAATGGTATATTATGGTAGACTCCCCAGTGTCTAGTACTATAATTTGCAGCATTCTTTGCAAGTTAATGACATTAATATTGTGACAGATTTTTAAGAACCGACACTGGTTAGTACGAGCTCTCTGAAATTGAAAAATACACGATTCCTGTATCCAATGGAAGATTGGCCATAGCTGAACAGGATTAAATCTGTAATTTCAGCCTCTGAAGAAGTCTGAATGTTGCTTGTAATACTTATAGATTCACAAGTTTTATGGTCCGTGTCATATTAGCACAATGATTGGAAGTAGGTATCAATATGATTAATAGTACTACTAAATATGTATATGAGTGTTACCTGGACATACTAAGTTTTAGGATTCATTGTTTTAAGGGGTTGAACTTGTGCGGTATCTCATGTTTCATTGCTGTGAAACAATAACTAAAATCGTCTTACCTTGACGCGCTATGATACTGTGGTAGAACTTGAAAGAGTAAATTGTTACCATCTCTAATCTTTTTTTGATAAATTGTTACCATCTCTAATCTTATCCAATCCTTGACATGACTTCTGAACTTCTGAACTTATTGAAAAGATAATTACTTTGTAAAAGTACAGATTATGCCATAAATCAATATTCTTTTTTCTTTTTTAATAAGTAGAGAGCATGCTATAAATTAATATTGTCTCTCAAAGTCTTATCGAAATTTATTTGTTTTTGTAATTTTTTTTTTGGGTGGGGGGGCTTTGTTATTTTGTCCCTTTAGTTGTATAGTTTAAGTTGAAAACAGAACCTATAGTGTTCCAAGTCATTCCTCAACTGGCATGATAAATGCTTGGAGTTTTAATTTTTTCTTTCTTTTTGCTTTATCCTTAAAGTACATTTGTCAAATTTTTATCTTTCTTGGTAGGGTTTTGGTTGGACCTATTTTTGGGAAAATAGGGGGAATTGTTGTATATCGTATGCTATCCTTATATCATCCCTCATAATTCGATACCTTCTTCTGCAGGTCCCAGTCGAGCAAAAGCTGCCTTTATTATATCTTTTAGACAGTATCGTGAAGAATATTGGCCGGGATTATGTTACTTACTTCTCTTCTCGACTGCCAGAGGTGCGTTTTGCACTATCTATCGTGTATTGTTTCATAACTCATTAGTTTGTGAATCACACAATTCTTAGAAATTTTTTATGTCATCTTTCCAAAGGTTTTTTGCGAGGCATACAGGCAAGTTAACCCTAATCAGTATAATTCCATGCGCCATCTCTTTGGCACCTGGTCAGCAGTATTCCCACCTTCTGTCCTACATAAAATTGAGGTACAACTGCAATTTTCTCCTTCGGTAAACCAGCAATCATCTGGCTTGAATCCCTTGAGAGCTTCAGAATCTCCTCGACCAAGCCATGGCATACATGTTAATCCAAAGTATCTGCGGCAGTTTGAACATTCAGCTGTGGACAGTGTATGTTTTTTTGGTCGAATTCTCTATCTTCCTCTGTTTTTCTCTCCCTTTAAGACACAAGGATTAGAGTCATTAGACTGCTACCTTTACTAGTTTAGTTCGTGAAAGTCTGCTTACTCAGATAGCATACTTATTAAAGATGCAATGAGATATCTGTACTCAAATTCTATGCTGCATTTTCTATTGACCTTATTGCTGGACTAGTAGAAGGGTATGTTTGTCACCAGAAGTAATCTCATTGGAATGTACTAGATCTATATGTATCTTTGATTTTTATAACATTTGTAAGTTGATATCCAGATTTGTTATAGGGGCTGTGACCAACGATTGTTGATTATGTGGAAGTATTTTCTTCCGATACCGTAGTTTGGTATAACTAATTTGATATCTGGAGGGTTTCAATGACAGAGAAGAGTTACAATGCCATTAAATGGTGTTGAACATTTCCCCCTCCTTGCTTTCCACCATAAAAGGAAGTCTAACTTGGTGGTTTGAGTGAGGAACATGCCTCTTTATATTTTTTTATTGGTAAACAAAATCTTAGTGATCATAACATGGCCTCGTTATATTTTTATTCTAGGTGCTAATCAAGTTTAAATATATATATATATTTTTTCTACATTGGTTCATAAATTATACCTTTTTTTCAGTCAATAAGAATTTTATTAATGAGAACTAGGCATAGCCCAGGTACACAGGAGTTCAACTTATTTTACCTTAAGCTATAGAACCTGAAAGATGATAGATGTGTTTATTTTGTTATCGATTTGTAAGTAAGGTGGACACACGTTTTTTTTTCTTTTTTAAAAATGTGTAATCTGTAACTTTCAGAATATCCAGCAAGCTAGAGGAACTTCAGCTGTAAAAATGTTTGGTAAAAAACCTGCCATTGGATTTGATGAGTTTGATTCTGGTCAGGCAGAGCTTGTACCCTCCCAGGTTGGAGCTGAAAGATTGAGCTCAACAGGAAATGCAGGTAATGCCCCTTTTGCCTTTGGGGCTAATAAGGTTCGTCCACCTTCAACCATCAGACTTGGGAGACCCTCTTCACCATCAAGAACCAGGCCTGATAGGTCCTTGTCGTTGGCAGTTGAAGAATTTGCTGCAGACCATTCTCCTAGAAGGTTTGTTGGTGGGGGCTCTCCAGCTCATCCTGTATATGAGTATGGATTAAGTAGAGCAACTGCTAGAGACGAGGAAATGAGTGGCCGGCAGAGAAAACACTATTCCGATAATAAGCATAACCACTTTGAAACTAAAATACTACACAACCTTAGTAATGGACGTGAGCACCAAGGACCAAGAGCTCTAATTGATGCCTATGGAAATGACACAGGGAAGAGATCTTTTAACAATAAGCCTCTGCAGGGTCAACGCCTTGACTTAAACAGTATAGACAATAAGGTTGCTACACCATCATGGCAGAATACTGAAGAGGAAGAGTTTGATTGGGAAGATATGAGCCCCACTTTAGCAGACAGTAATAGGAGTAATGATTTCTTGCCAAGGACAAGGCCTGGTATTGGAGTACAGAGTGCTTCCCCTCTGAATGCTGGTCAGGCTCATCTTCCTGCAGTGGATGATTCTTCTGTTAATGCTGAAGATTCAGTCCCCTTACTAAGTGTATGCTTTTCAACTTGTTTGCTGTGCTGTTCTTTTTTCTTTTTCTTTTTTGATAAGTACATTCTTTTTTCTTTTTTAGGAAGCTTTGTTCGATGATATGGAATTCAAATAATATTTTTGGCTGTAGTGTATTCTTTTTATAGATTATAAATCTTTTCCTTTGTTATAATCGGACTAGACCACTCCTTTATGGCTGTTTCTCGACCTGATTCTTTTCAGCCACTTGAGATCATATTTGAGGGTTTTGAATTGAGAACTTATTTTTATTTTTAAACCCTAACTTTGGAATTCAACCTGTACCCTCTTCTTTCTCCTTTAAGAACCTGAAATCACTGATTTTCATCTCTTTTACCCACCACTAAAGTCTTGGTAGAAAGCCATGATAATTCTCTTCAGTGCAGTCCAACATCATTTGAAGTTTTTGCTGTCAGAGTATCATTTTCTTTTAATGTCTAAACTACTAATTTATTCTGGGAAATGAATTTACTACCTTAACATGGGAAGTTCTGATATTTCTACAGCAGTTTGGTCGTGGATCGATGAGGAAGATATCTGGATTCCAAGCTGAGAGAAATCAGATTCTTGATCCTCGCTATCCTCATGAGGCCTGGAATTTGCCTCCCCATCTCTCCAAAGGAAGAGGAAGGAATTACAATTTGCCCTTATTGGCAAGTCATATATCTTCATCAGATGGTGACAAAATGCCCTCTCTTATTGATAAACTTCCCGATGCCGACCCACAACTTCATGGACCTCCAACTATTATATCAAGATTTGGTTCTTCCAATCTTGATTCTATTGGTGTTGAGGCTCGGCCGACTGTAGCATCTAGGGGTGTAAGGCCTTCTCTAAATGTGCATAACTCTCGCCCACCATACCTGCAGCATATTTTTCCACAGCAGAGAGTGATGGGGGGCCAATTTGAGTCAATAAACGCTAGCAATGCTGTCAATAATCTTGGTCCAAATGGGTCGTCTTTACATATGCCCGAGCTGCAGTCGGATGGTTTTAGAAACAGGGAGCTGAGTTCTGCAAAGCTGCCACAACTGCCTAATCAGCATCGAGAACTAATTCATGTGAATCAGCGAAACCAGGTTCAAGGCACTCCTTTACAGCCACAATTTCTTCCATCTCAGGAGGCACATCCATCTTTAGCAGCTGTAGTGCAACCTCATTTAGTGGCACCACCTTATAATCGTGGATACAGCCCACAAATGCATGGTTCCACTGTTAGCACAGTTCTGTCAAATCCTGTAACTGGTATTCAGTTGATGTTACCCGTTCAAAACATCCCAAGCTCATTACATTTACGGGGGGGAGCCTTGCCTCCTTTACCTCCTGGTGCCCCTCCGACTTCGTCACATATGATACCTTTCACACAAAATGCAGTTCCTGCTGTCGCTAATCAACAGACGAACATTACTGGATTGATTGGTTCTCTCATGGCTCAGGGTTTTATCTCATTGACCAAACAGACCTCTATACAGGTAAATACCACATTGATGTTTCCCTGTATGCTTTAAATGTTGAAAACTTGGGTTTCTCCCTTTGATCAATTTTTAGATTGTTTCTGAACCAAGTAAATTATATATATGTATATATATATGTATAAAAGAGAGAGTTTCTGAACAAGTTATTCAATATATAGGATTCTGTAGGAGTTGAGTTCAATGTGGACCTTCTCAAGGTGCGTCATGAGACTGCAATAAGTTCCCTATACGCCGATCTCCCAAGACAATGCACAACCTGTGGCCTTCGATTCAAGTGCCAAGAAGAGCACAGTCGTCATATGGATTGGCATGTAACCAAGAATCGTATGTCTAAGAACCGTAAGCAGAAGCCTTCTCGCAAGTGGTTTGTAAGTTCAAGCATGTGGCTCAGTGGTGCGGAGGCATTAGGAACTGAAGCAGTTCCTGGGTTTTTGCCTACTGAGATCATTGTAGAGAAGAAGGATGATGAAGAAATGGCTGTTCCTGCCGACGAGGATCAGAATGCATGTGCATTATGTGGAGAGCCTTTTGATGATTTTTACAGTGACGAGACAGAAGAGTGGATGTACAAGGGGGCTGTATACTTAAATGCGCCCTGCGGCTCAACAGCAGGCATGGATAGGTCTCAGTTAGGTCCTATAGTGCATGCTAAGTGTCGGTCTGAATCTAGTGCGGTTTCTACAGAAGGTTTTAGACAAGACGAAGGGGTATGGATTTCTTGTTCAGCTTTTTATAAATTTTACATTTTTACAATCTCCAGAAAATCTGTCTCTGTTTGACTGTCATTGTGATTAGTATTTTGTTTGAGGTCTTTGTTCTTCATTCTGGAACAATGCAGTTATGTTGACATTTTCTTCCTTTTTTTCGTTGTTATTTTGCTTGAATTCTACTTCTATTTTCTATGGTTATTTCATGTTTCTTTTCTTCTTCTGTTTTCCTCATTATTCTTATGTGTACAATTCTACTGCTATTTTCTATATTCATTGTTTCCAATTGTCATATTCAGGGAATTACTGCAGAGGGTAGTCAGAGCAAACGAATGCGGCTTAGTTAGATCGACTTCTTTGTTGTCTGTAACTTAATGTGATTTTCTTCATGGCAATGGTATGCTCTTAACTTACTTTTACAGTAGCATTGGAGCTTCTTGGCTTCATGCCAGAATATTGTACATGTATAGGTGAACTTGAACCATGCAAAATTATCCTGCAGCAGAGGTTACAATTTCTTGTGTGTGTACCTTCTGGCATTATTTTCCTCTTTTGCTGTCAAAACGTCGTGGGGCATTAGAAACATTGGTTTATGTTCTCAATAGTTCTGCTTAAGAATCAGTTTGAACCATGTCAAAAGGCTTATTTAAAATAGAACAAGTCAAAAAGAAAGAAAAGATAGCAAGGCAATGGGGATGAGGTCAGCTGCCAAAGTATTGGGTCCACTTTTTCCACCCCTTTTTTCTGTAAACATTCTGCAGGATGAAGCATGAGCCAGTTCTATCTACAACTGCAAGCTAAGGCCTCTTGTGCATATTTCTCATCAAACCAATAGATCAACGGAAGTGATACTCTACAATTGCTGTTCAAGCCACGGATAGGTTTCGAGCCCTGCTTCCAATTTTTGGTTCCCAGGATTTGGTTTTGGGTTGTTTATGATGTAATTAAGAATTTTTTTCTTTGGCGGTGGTTGTGCGCTGTTAGCTTTAAGACTCTCGTTTTCAGCTGGTACTCTTCTTCTACTTCTTTTTTTTTTTTTTTGGGTAAGTTGTAATCTAACTTCTATGAGAAGTGCTAAATTTCTAATTCTGATTTAAACAAATGTATTTTTTTTTTTAGTTCTTTTTGAGTGAACAAATGTACTTGCTGTTATTAAGTTGAATGAGGTAATCTTCAAGCACCTTTCTCATGTCTTTCAATTCAAGGTTGCAATGTGTAAATAATACCTTTGATGATAATGATAGCCTATTTCCTTCGAAGCTTGCAAACCATGACATTCACTCTGTGCATGTCTTTGCTTATGAATGGATCATATTCTTTTTGCCGTCCTACTGAAAATGAAATAATGACATCTTCTTCAGTGGATCAGGAAATTACTTGTAATAATGGCAGCAGTTAGATGTTTCTGCTTCATTCTTATTTAGCTGATTCTTCTGAATAATTCTGGGCCGTTGCAAGCAGCAGAACAAGTGTGGTGCTGGTCAAAACCTTTTTTCTTTTCTTTATTATTTTTAATTTCCTTGGGCAGTGGTTGTCTAATGCTTGAGGAAGATCACGAGATAGATCTTATTTACTGCAGTATATCTTTTTTCTTTTCCCTTTCTGAAAGAAAAAATTTTGTAATGTAGAATTCAGTGTATGATGTGAATTTTGATCCTCCCCCTCACTCGACACTTCAATAGTTGAATTGAGCTAATGCTTCTGGTCTTGTAGGCATTGCTTAAATCACTTATATCTTCCAAAAGAGCAGTGCTACATCCACCGAGGATGTAAGAATCACTCGACCAATATTTCTTACAATCGTGTGTACATATTGTAGGCATTTCCAGAACTACTAGTCTAAAAAATAGATTCCAAGTGTTCAGATTTATAAACTAAAATGGTACTACTTTTCTTTTTTTGGGTGCGTTACATACATTTGCAAGTAGTTAGAAAATAGGCAACCGTTGCTACATTAAGCAACATCAATGGATGGAATTGGAAAGCGTTGCAACATCCTTGTCTCCACGTCCACTACAACTTACTACAACCTTCGTGCCAGCGGGTAAAGTAGGACACAGTTTATTTAGAAACGCCAATGCATGAGAGGCCTCCAATGAGGGAATTATACCTTCCAATCTACATAAAAGTTGGCATGCTGCAAACAATACGGAAGCAAATTAATGGTTTCAATTTTAGAAAGTAAATAATTTTCTTTCTTGAATGTATAATTGCCTCCTGGCTTACCATCTAGGGCTTCCTGGTCTGTGGCAGTGTAGAACTCCGCGCGCTCACTGGCTTTGAGAAAGCTCAGCTCCGGGCCAACCCCAGGGTACTGCAGTCTGCATGTATTAGTGGATTAGGCACATATCTTCCTAACAAAAAGCATTTTCATTCCTTTAATATTCGGTTTAGAGGTGAAGTCTCTTATTTCTGTAATCAAATGATTAGATCTCAAGATAACAGAGGCTAGGATTACCTCCTCATGTTGTGTAGCCTATAAACATATGTCCCAATACGTACCTTTTTCTTTTTTGGTAATCAAATGATTCTTGTATGTGATTTCCAGTTTTAATATTAATTTTAGAATTAACTACTGAATTTGAAGTGCCACCTTGCCATGTTGTGAGGGTATTTGCAACAGATGGTAATGATTTTATGCAATAAAATCTGATGGTTTTTCACTTACCCCACAGCAATAGAGTATGGTTCCAGAATTTGTCCTTCCTCATCTTGCAACAAATAGCTCATGGCTCCATGATAAACACCAACATCCCCTCTAGCCAGAGTTGCAGAGTGCCTGCCACTTTCCAAGCCAAACCCTGCACCCTCAACCCCAATCAACCTCACATCTTTATCTTTAACAAATTCATGGAACAACCCCAAAGCATTCGAGCCACTCCCTACACAGGCAAGCAATACATCAGGCTTTCCGCCCCATTTCTCCATTGCTTGCCTCCTCGTTTCCTTTCCAATCACCGATTGAAATTCGCGTACCATGCTTGGACATGGATGAGGCCCCACCACGGTGCCAGACAAGTAATAACTGGTTTCTAGATTTCCTACCCAGTTCCGAATGGCCTCCGAACTTGCATCCTTAAAACTCCCATCCACGGATTTAACCTATGACAGTATGAGCATAATATAAAAATAAAAAATCAGTTTACCTAAAAGATTATATTTTTTTCGTAAATTGAGAAGAGTTTGGAGCTATTTAAAGAAGCAGTACAATACATTGGCACGCAGCAACTTCATCAAGTGCAGATTAGAAGACTGTTTTTCCATGTCTTTGGTACCCATGAAGATGGTGCACTCCAAAGAAAGTTTGGCACAAGCAGCAGCTGTTGCGATACCATGCTGCCCAGCACCGGTGGCTGCCACCACAGTTTTTCGGCCCAAGCGTTTGGCAATCATCGCCTGTGCGATGGCGTTGTTCATCTTGTATGCTCCGCCATGGTTGAGATCCTCTCGTTTTAGATATATATGGGGTCCTTCTCCGTTGCTGTTCTTGTAGCGATTTGTGAGCCGCTGGGCAAAGTAGAGAGGTGTCTCTCTCCCAACATAGTCTCTTAGTGCTGTTGCGAGCTCTGCCTACATCAATACATCCATAGCAAAGAAACTCATTCTAGCATTTTCTTAATTTCCTCTCTTATCATGTTGGCTGTAAAAGGTAAATAACGAGTAGTACTTTCTTAAATACCGACAAAAAGTTTGGGTTGTTGAATATAATATATTAAACTGTTCTTAGTTTTGAGGGGATGATTGGTACTAAAGTCTCCCACCTGCCCGAGGACAATTACCCAGTCCTCCTCAGATAGATATTTTCTGTGTCTTCTGCATGTGTTTTTTGTGCTTGTTCCAAATATATATGTGCAGTGGTAGGGCACCCCAATCCGTTTGCCCATGTTTTTATGCTTCGTGGTAGATAGTGACCTCAAGTGCTCACGTGATTTTATTTGTACATGCAACTTTTTTAAAATAATTTTTATAATTTAGAGAGTCATGATCCACAACCAGAAGTGGGCTTTTGTGACCAAATTTTAGTGACCAAAATGACTATTTCTGACCAAAACTGTAGAAAATAGTCATTTTGGTCATTAAATTTTGGTCACAAAAGCTCACTTCTCTTGTAGTACCTATAAATTATCTCGTAAGATTTAGTTCATGTTTAGAATTACAATATAAAATATAATTTATAACTTTAAAACTTATAACTTATAACTTAAGTAATAAGTTTTATTATTAAAAAGTTATTTACTGTTTGATAACTATATGTTTAAAACACTTTCAAACATGTTACATTTGTTTGGAAACAAATTAAAAAGTACTTTATGAGATAGAAATGACGATTATTTAAATTTTTAAAGATTATAATCATATCCTTAAAAGTAATTTAAAAGTTGTAATTATCTTAAAGTTGTATGGATATTTTCGTTCATTGATAATCTTTTTAAAATTCAAATTACGATACGTATTATCTGGAAAAGTACGTTTGAGAAAAAACACATAATTTGGAAAAGCATATTAATTTTAGGAAACAAATTAATTACCTTAAATGATAATTTTTCTCAAACGTACTTTTTAACTTATTTGAGATTAAAAGTGCTTTAATATGTAATATCCAAACGACCTATTTTTTTCATTAAAGAATTTTTAAGAATATTTAAACAATTTTTAAGACTCTTACCGCAACTCTAAACATGCTATTAATAGTAAGAGACATAATTAAAGTGCATCATCTGGGTATTTCTGTATCATTCTCGAGAACTAAAGATATTTGCTTCTAATTAAGGACACTAATTATTAATTACCTGAAACTCGGTGTCTTTTAAAACCGAGTTGAATTCGGATTCAAGCTGGCTCAAACAGGCCATCAAAGTCTCAGGCACGTACTTCCCTCCAAACATCCCAAACCTTCCTTGATCATTACTACCATCATCATCATCAGTACTGATCTTCCTTTTCTCGGTTTCAACTACTCGTGGAATTGGCGTCAATGGCGGCCTCCTTAGTATCAAATTGCTCAACCCCGAAACCTCCTTAACCACAGTACTGCTGTGATCAACAGCTACAGCACGAACCACCTCGGCATTGCCATTTCTTGATCTGATCTTAACGCTCAAATAGCCACTACTGTATGGACCTATTTGGGCACTAAGAAACTCAGTTGACCTCATATTACAAGCAGTCATATACATTAGTTTATATATACGAGTGTACTCTGAGAGAGAGAGAGAGAGAGATATTTATATATAGGAGAGTTAATAATTGATTGGGTACTTAATTATTGCTGTGATCCTTAGAACGTTATTATATACTAGTGAGAGATGGTCTCCACCACACAGAAGTCATTTTCTCGAAGGAATCGTCAGAAAAACAAGGAACGCATGAATGATACCACGCCAAGAAACAAAGTGAGAGATGGTCTCTACACAGAGAAGTCATTTTCTCGAAGGAATCGTACGTCAGAAAAAGGAGGAACGCAAGAACGATGCCACGCCAAGAAACAAGAATCACATGAGGGTACCAATTAATGTTTCCATCTAAGAAGATTCCTCTCGTGCAAAAAGCAACTTTTGGGCGGGCTGGTGGAAATCAAATCAATGACGCGTCCAAAATAAGGAGGCTGCTAGGGTGACCGAATTCGGTGTCTCTCAAGTGTACCGATAAGTGCATTTGTTTTTTTAAAAATAATTGCACGTGTTGTTATAATGTTTTTATTTTTAAAAACGTGAAAAATGCTATACATCATCTTAGTATTCCACCCCTTAGCTCACACGTGACCTGATGTGACTTTTTATTTCTATTTTTTTTTCTAATATAGACCATCGACTCTTCTTTCTCATCTACCTCTCTTTTTAACCCCCCCCCCCCCTTCTATTTCCCTCAAAACTATTACACTTTTTGACTCCCTCCTTTTCTCATTCCTCTTCAAATTTTTGTCTCACCCATATCCTTTTTGTCGGTAGGTCTGACTGTCACATAAGGCGTGAGTCATAAAATTAATTAAGAGATCGATAAGAAGAATATTCTAAAAACAAACACAAACGCTAAAAGAACACGAATACACTTATCGGTATACTTGGAGGCATACAATGATTTGGATAACTAATTACGATCCCCTAAATAAAGTCACTATTAATTAAATATTTTACATATTAAATTTACTTATTGAGGAAAAGACTATTAATTAAATGTTTACATATTGAATTTACTTATTGAGAAAAAGTCTATGTCACTGAGATGAAGTCTTTCTTCCCATCATGATCTATTTACAAAGCAAAAGCAAAAATGAAAAAGGAAAATGCTTGGGATCCCGCTGGAGCTTACCGCTCCGTTTTTCTTTTTTTTTTTTTTTGAGTTTTTTTCTTAGTAATTAAGAAATTATTATTTTCTAATTTTCTAATTTTTTTTTTAATTTTTAAAAATCTGTAAAAGTGTAAAAAAATGATGTAAAAAAAAAATTCAAAAAACAAAAAAAAAAATTTTGCCTAGCAGGAGCTCCCAGCAGGAGACTCCTGCGGTAGGCGTAGCAGTGTCCAATGAAAAATAATTGTAAGCTCGTATAGATGTTGAGGATAGAATATTGTCTTTTATATATAAGTATTGTCATAATTATTAATAAGATCTCCAAAAATGCAATTTAGAGAGATAAAAATTTTAAGAGTAATGTTAGATACAATTTTAAGGCATGTAAATCCTACATACTATTTTTTTTTAACAGTAAAGTTCACTATTAAAAATGATTTTTTTTTTTGTTTTCACGTGAGTCCCAACTTTACCCACTTTTTAAAATTGAAGTGTGCGTAACTTACATTTCTTAAAAATGTAAATTTCATTTCTATAACACGAGTATCTACGTGCATGCTTGGATCATGGTTGATGGCGTGGTAAAAAATCTTCCACGTCATATCAAGAAGATCACCATCCTGAAAAATTAGGACTTGTTTGGATACTAAAAATATTTTAGAATATTTGTGAATAGTTTATGAATAGTAATGAAATAGTTTGAGTTAAGATGATTTATTGAGTTTTGGAAAATGAGAGAGAAAAATTTAAATAAAAATATTATAAAATTAAAAAATTGTTTGAATATAGTTTTTGTAATATAATTTTTATTTTAAAATTTGAAAAAGTTGTATTCTATTTTATGTTTTGTTTGGAAGTTTAGAAAAGTTGTACAAGTAGGAAATGATTAGATGAAAATGTTGAATATATAAAATTAAAAAGTTTTTTGTATTTAAGTGATGTTACTTTGGAAATGAAATATTTGAGAATATTTGAGATCGAACAGTTATGTTCCCAAATGATCATTAGTGAAAGTTGTATGAGTAGATAATGATTAAATGAAAAAGTAAAAAATTTAAAATTTAAAAATATTTTGTATTGAAGTGATGTTTAGAAATAAAATAATTGAGAATATTTAAGAACACATTTGTTCCCAAATGGCCCTTAGTGAAAGTTTTGAAGCAAAAGTCCACTTACTATATAAAAGGCAGTTGACATAGTTAACACTACAACAAAATTGACCTTTTCCCACTAGTTCTTTTCCCACCATATATGCTCATGAAGAATACTTACTTGTTGTTACAAATTGTATTCGTGGAAAAAGATATATTCTTTTGCCATGAATTCATATCCCACGGTTTAAAAATCGTGGGTAAAACTGCTTTTTACAATGACTTTATGTAGTGGAAAAAAACTAACTTTTTGTCACCAAATAGGCTAGAGGGCAAAAAATAAAAACATCTTTTGCGGCGATTTCTTGTCACCACAAATAAGTAGTTCCGTATTTCATCTTCATCATTGATTAAATTTAAAGATCAAATAGTTGAAATCAAAAGTTGAAGACCTAATTCCCCCCCAAACCCGTGCAGCCTCTTTATTCTTTCTCTCTCTCTCTCTCTCTCTCTCTCTCTCTCTCTCTCTCTCTCTTCCCATCAGCTCCCCCACGCCGCAGCACCCCCTCCCCATTCGCTCTCTCAAAGCTCTCCCCGGCTCCATAGATGGCCACCGTCACCGCCACTGAGCACAACCACCTCACCGGACCCAGCCACCCCACGCCTCTCTCTCCCTCTTTTCCTTTTCTCTCTCCCCAAGGCAAGCCCAAACCGAACCCCATTTCCCTCACTTGGTTCCTTGCCGTCGCGAGCCAACTCTGCCGCCAGCAGTTGAGTCGCACCACCACTAGCAGCCCCCCACCTCGCCGACGACCCCATTCCTCCCTTTCCCACAGCCGAAGCCCCCAGCTTTCCCTCTCCGTCGCACGCTCCATCTCCCTCTCGGTATGCTCCTCATCACGGCCCAGATCCGCCGCTAGGCCCACCGTGAGCCACCTCAACCGTCTTAGCCCCCTCTTCCTCCCTCGCATTCTCTCTCTCTCACACCACGACGCCGCACCACCACGAGCAACCCATAGACACATCATCACCTCCTGCACGCTTTCATTCACTGTCGAAACCCTTAAGCATGGTAAAATCCTACCTTTAGATATTTAGTGCTTTATTTTTGAGTAAATGGACGTGTATAACGTGGTGTTGATTGCTTAGATAGATTTATATTCATGGATATGTAGTATTTTGATTGTGTTGTTGTGGAAGTCAGAGGAGAAACAGATTTGGTTGTGATATTGTTGTTGGATTGTGAAGTGTTGGGTCTTGTGTTGTATTTGTGAAGTTGTGCTAAGTGTTGGAAGCATGAGTCTGACGTGTTTGCTCTGACTGCTTTGGTTGACATGTATACTAAACTAGGCATGTTAGCCTCAGCACACAAAAAATTTGATGAAATAAAAGTAAGAGATATACACACTTGGAATTCAATCATTGCGGGCTATGCCAGGGCTGGGGATATGGAGGGTGCATTAGAATTGTTTGGTTCGATGCCTTGTAGAAATGTGGTTTCATGGACAGTAATGATATCTGGGTACTCACAAAATGGACAGTATGTGAAGGCCTTGAGGATGTTTTTGATGATGGAGAATGCAAAAGATATGAGACCAAATGAAGTGATGATAGCAAGTGTTCTTCCAGCTTGTGCAAATCTCGGGCATTGGAGGTTGGGGAGAGGATTGAAGCTTATGCAAGAAAAAATGGTTTCTTCAAGAATTTGTATGTAAGCAATGCTGTATTGGAGGTGTATGCGAGGTGTGGTAAAATTGATATAGCTTGGCAGGTGTTTGATGAGATTGGTGGCCGCAGAATTTTGTGCTCTTGGAACTCAATGATCATGGGTTTGATTGTCTCTTTGCTTTATGATCAAATGCTGGCATGCAATGTCTGTTGCTGCCGATATAATATAGTTGCTGCCAATAGTGCACACAGTTATTGTCTCTATTGTGTATCCTTCTCAATTATTGCATATCCTTGTATCCTAGGCCATATTGTTGCCAATAGTGCACACAGTTATTACACTCAGTTATTGTCTCTGTTTATGGGATCAAAGATGACTAGCTTGTTAATTTTACTTTTAGATTTAAATGTAGTTTTAGGATACATAAACTAAGATTATTAAAAAAAGGGTTTTGTGTCTACCTACAATTTGTATATGTTGAACAGGAATATTCACTTAATTCTTCTGCTTCCTCTTTTATATATATGTGATATTTAGTAATTTAGGTGAATGTTGATTAGTAGGTGTGAAACAATATCATTATTTTTATTTTTTGCTTTTACAATTATATTTTTTTCTGAATTCTTTTACTATTTGCCGCGAATATATCTCGCAGCAAACACTTTTTTTTTGTTGCCAGAAAACATTTTTTTCCACTAAATGCTCTAGTGGGTAATATTAATACCCATCAGCACATTTCGTCAATACAATATAGTATTTCTCACTAACTAATCTAATTTGAGTAACCTTTTTCCACGAAATTCGTTGGCTATCTCCGCTATCTATTTGGTGGAAAAATGTCACAATTTTCCACTAGTTCACGAATTAGTGGGAAAAAATACTAAGTGTCACCAACTTTAAGTCACTACTCTTCCACGGATAGATTTAGTGGAAAAAGAGCGTTTCCCACTACGATTATAGTTTTTCCGACTACATATCCTTGCGGAAAAAACCAACAAATGTTGTAGTGGTTCTTTATTGTTTCCTTAAATAAGAATTCTTGTCAGTTGTGTTATTGTTAGTATCTCAATATCTTGCTAAGGTATTTTGGACTAGGTTACATACGGCTTAATCTCTTGTAATACTAGGCTTAGGGGCTAAGCCCAGCCCAATACAATGCCCACGAGGATAGCCTTGAAACCCCCTAGACGTTGCCGTTTTGGTGAGTACCTCTTTCCTTCAACTTCTTTTCTTCTTCCTTCCGAGATTTTCTTTCCCCTAAGTTCCGTATGGCCCACATCCCTACAGTTACACGAATTGGTTCTCATACACAAACTTCCCACATCAAACTCTACCTCACTTTCGCTCTCTCCTTTCCACTGCGTCTTTACTACGATTTCCTTGGTGGATTTTCCAATTTTGGTGTTTTCTAGCTTTGTCGAACGGTGGTAAGATCCTCTCTCTCTCTCTCTCTCTCTCTCTCTCTCTCTCTCTCTCTCTTTGAAATTTTGAAATCTTATTTTCTCTTGATGTTTACCTAGCCACCAGTAATTTTGGTATTCGATTTTAAGTATATTCATCTTTGATTTTATTTCTTTTATTTTTCTTTAATCTTTGCCGATTTTGCATAGCCATACAATATCCTCCTTGTTGCAAATATTTTTGTTGCCATCTTTTTTCCATATTCTCTAGTGAACCAAGGTAAGCGTCCTCACTCTCTTTTATTCCATAAAGCCTAGAAATTATGTTATACACATTGAGTAGAAGTTTTGTGTTATTATAGTAATCATGAATAAATTAGTGAATTACATGAAGCGTTGATGGGGATGTTGGATGGATTTGGAATTGTAGGGGCTAGAAGTTGCTGGGAATTTTATTGGGTTATGTTTAAATAGTAGGATCTATAAATGAGTTGTTTTTCTTGAATGTTGCTGGTCGGATTAATATTGTTGGCTGTTTTGAGTCTTTAAGTGGCTGTTTTGTTGAGATACGGCAGTGTGTATAAATACATAATAGATTGGAGTGGACGAGTGATTTATTTGAACTGTTATAAGTTGCTTTTGAGAGTTAATAAGTAACTCAAAGGTTGTTTGAAGCGAATATTGTATTTATTCGTGAATATTTGACTTTGGTTACATGTGAAGAGTAAGTTGGTCAACTAAAAAATAGGAATTTTCACTTGAAGTAAGCATAGCCGCAAGAGTTGGATTACATGACTGCTTGTTTGACTTATTTATGTACAGATAATAGTCAATGGAATTAGTGGCAATGATTTTTGATCATTAAAACTCAACGAATATTTTCTGATCTAGGTGGTGAGATACTTAGAGGTCGAACTTAAGGTTAAGTTAATGCACTGCAAAAGTAAGGTAAGTGGGGTTTCTATACTAGACTTTACATAAAAAGAAAGTGAAATGAGATTGAATTTTGAAAATATGCATGTTTGTTTTTTAAAGGAAATCTAAAAAACAATCTCAAATATTTGTTTCAGTATTACTCATGAACTTTGTATGAAAGAGAAAGTACTTTTGTCATGAATGGTGCATGCATAAGCTTATTTTGCATATTGTTTCTGAACTTTGTAAAAAGAGCGAAAATGAGATTCTTAAAGTTTTGTTGTGGTTAAAATGAAGATACTTTGATTTTGCTCTGTTGAATATATAAAATGATTTGAAACTACTCAGTATTTTGTTCTGATATGATGTGTAAGTTGAAAAACTTTAGTATGAGTTTCTGAATATAATCTGTTTTTGATGGTTTGTCTGTTTTGTTTTTGTTAAAGCCCGCCATAGGTATAATAGTGGCATACAGCCCCACCATGGGTATAATAGTGGCATACGGCCCAGCTGTAGGTATAATTATGGTTTATAACCCTATCATGGGGGTTAAACATGGTATATGTCCAGGTATGATGATTTGATGTAATATGAAGATGATTTTTCAGTTTACGATATGCCTAATGATTTTTGGAATAAGAAATTTTTTCAGAGAAATTTGTTATGATATTTTGTAATATGTTTTCTTTTTTGCATTTTGAAAGTATTTGTTCAGATTCTGCATTTTGAAAGTAAAAGTTTTGTTATGTATTTTGAACCATGTAAATGCTTATGTTTACATAATAATATAGTTTCTTTGCTTACTGAATTGTTGATAACTCACTCCCTTATCTCCATAACATTTTTCAGATGATTTTGATGATACAGTTGAGGAGTAATGGAGTATGTGGTAAGAATAGTTGAGGGTTGTGGTTGAGTACCTTGGAGTACAAATATTGTTGGAAGATTTATTTATTAAGTAATTTCATTTTAGTATATTCAGATGATTATGAAGACTTATGTATTATTTAAGTTCATTATATTAATAGAGACATCATGTGTAGAAGTTGTTTTTTTTTTGGATTATGGTATTGAGGAGTTAATGGATTGATATGTGTAGTTAATTATATTAGAGGAATTTATGTTTGGTTTTGGAGTCTTTGCAAATATATTTTGGATATAAAAGATATGATAGAAGTTTGTGGAAGAACTTATCAGGTTATAAGAGTTAACTTTCCGAACCTCCGGGATCGTAGCATTACATCTCTAAATGAGATAATCGGGTTCAAAACCTTCCACCTCCTATATTAAAAAAAAAAATTTAAATATCTTTATAATTGATTATTCAATACCTATTGGTTATGAGTTTTCTTTTTTTAATTTAATTTTTCAGATGGGTAAAATTCTTCTCTGTTGAAGCAAAATTAACCTAATTGGAGATGAAAAAATTACTTGAATTATGAAAGTAATTTATAATTTCGTTAACAAAAAAGAAATCATTATTTTCTTTCAATTTAATATAATATTCACTACGTAGCGACGTGTGTGGAAATTAATCGACGTGTTTGATAAGAATTATAAAATTTGCGCGTGTTATGTGCCAAAACAATTAAGAAATTGAGTTTTGCTACGTACAAGTAAAGTCGCATACTAATCTGTGTACCAATACTGATTCCTTTATATTCAAAATTTAAATTAACATTATTTTCAATAAAATTTACTTTTTGATCAATCATATTAGATTTGTGCACATATTAATATACAGTTATACTTGTAACTAGATTTTTCCTAAGAGATGTAGTTTTATAATAAAATATAAAAAAGTTAGTATAATTATAAAGATATTTTAAAAATTAAATTTATAAATTATTGTCTAATAATGTAGGGAGAAGAAGAAAGTCCCTATCAGACAAAAGGACTTGAAGGCTTAGCTATGCGAGTCTGCCGCTACGCTTGTATACGTTAAATTATAAAATAATTATAAAAAAATTTAATGTATATATAAATATGAAGCATTTTCAGTTATAAAATTTATTCCACATAGATTCCTCGTGGCATTGTCTCGTGGTGTACTTATTCATCGCGGCGCTTCCTACCTCTCATGCATGCATGGCATGTATGACTATGCTTTTTAACACTTGAGCCGTGTAGTACGAGATTTAATTTCATGTTTTGTACACTTAAATAATTTTAAAAAAATAAAAATACAACATTATTAAAAAACAAATGATTAAAAAATTACTGGATTAAAAAGTCATAATTATCATATATTTTTACAACGTATATTGCCAATTGGTATTCGTGGGTACTTGACAAGAGATGTACACATTGTTTTGACAGAGTTCGGTGTATTTTTCAAATATTTATGTAGAAATTTTAGAACATATAAAATGAAAATTGCTATAATATTTTGTAAGCTGGAGAGTATTTACCAACCGTCGTTTTTCAATATAATGGTTCATTTAACTGTTCATTTTCCATGTGAGGCTTGACTTGCGGGACCAATCTAAGTTAGAGGGATGTGTTATATTAAAAGGTTCCTTAAAAATTTGGAACGCATAGTGGGTAACAAGGTTTGTCTAGAAGGGTCAATTGCATAAGTATATATTGACGATGAGAAATATACATTTTGTTCAAAGTACTTCCAGAGAGTTGACATGAGATTTGATTGGTCAGAAAGAAATTTTGATGTCGATCAAGTAGGACAAAAAAAATGTTATTTTTGTATTTTCCTAACACGTACATCCACTTGGTGCATAACGTGGTTATGATTTGTCTAGAAGAGAGTTTGAAAAAGCTTAGTTGTATGTGTTAAACAATTGTCCTAAGATAAAGAGCCACTTGTAGTAAGTTGTTCTTATTTAATAATTGATATTGGAATTTGCTTAAAAATCTATGTGAGTTATAAATTATTTACTATATTTCTATTTCAGTGATCATATTAACTTGCTCAAAGAACAATGAGCACTTGATATAGACAAGAAACATGAAGAAGAGTTCCTTAAATGGTTTGAACTGCAGATAATGACTTATATTATATATTTTTTTAGTTGACTTTTTTATCTAGTGATTGTTTAGTTATATATACATTTATACTCTCTTTAATATGTAGGTTGTACAAATGCATGGTAGAAATCCTAATGATATCTTGAACGAATTGTACGCATTGGTGCGTGGTCCATCGAGATGCACAGTTTGATAATCTATGCATATTTCTTGGAGAAGTAGGTATCACACAATGGATTGAGAGTGTTATAGAAAAACTCAAAATAATGGTGTCCTAATCAAAAGAATTCATGAGTGAGAGAACATTAATTTTTATGGGTTATTGTATATATAATTAGATTGAAATATTTATGGGAGCTTGTGGTATATCTGTTTAAGTGTGATCGGTGTAATTTAAACAATCCTCGGTGGGGAGTGCGTGATTATGAATATTTCTTGAGTATTGATATATCGAAAAAATGGTATGATAATGATCCTTTTGTTTTAGCTTTTCAAGTATCTCAAGTATTCTGCTTAGATAATCTTGAGTTAGGAAATAAATGGCGAGTTGTACAAAGGTATTTTCCAAGAAATATATATGATTTTATTTCTGAGATGGTGAGACAAAATGAAGAGAAACATGATCCCTCTACTCAAGAAGCATATCAAGAGAGTCAGGTTGTCTTCAACTAGTTTGTAAATTTTAGCCAGTATGAGATGATTCCTCTGCAGAAGGGAGATATTTAAGTTGAAATTGTTGATGCAATCGTTGGAGAAAATGTGGATTCATCTGAAGTATTTACAAATGAGGAGAGCGAATGGTCCATTGAAACTGATACAGATGATTGATGTGTTTTATGTTCACATGACACTTTATGAAGAATCTTTTATATGATGAATGTATCAATATTTTGAAATTATGCCACCCAAGAGGAAGGAGGTTCCCATTCCATCTTCACCGATGCCTAATTCTCCGATTGACTCATCACTGGAGATTAACTCTCAAGACCAAGATAAAAATTTAGTATAATATTATTTCAATTAATATAAATTACACATAAGCATACTAAATTCTTACTATCATTTCTTTCATGTGTACATTACCATAAGTTTTTTTTAGAGCCAAACGTACGATCTCATCAAGGCCGAGACACTATTGGAGGCGTGATATTTGGAAAATATCGTAAAGTTGGTAAGATTAAGATTAGCATTCCTGACAATCATACCAGAGGTAAAGAAGAACCAACGACTTGGCTTACTTCTCATGTATGTGCTCTTACATGGACTTATTCACATTTGGCTACGAATGTATGGCATAAAGTTCTCCAAGATGTCAAAGAGATTATTAAGAAGTGCTGCTTGGTAATTATTAAATTCAATTATCAAATTATTTAATGCATATGTAAAATATAGAATATGCAATTAATTTGTTCGCGAGTCTTTATTTTTCAATGATGACTTTGAACTAAATTTTGGTCGGAGGGAGGAGAGCAAGATTGTTGATGAGTTTATGTGTAATGTATTCCAAAAATATAAGGCCATAAGTCATGAGCATTACAATAAGTTTGAGAATAAGGATGATGCATGCCAAAATCCTTCTCAAGATGTCTGACCTTCAGATTGGGAGAAATTTTGTGATATGTTTGAGGATCCTACATTTAAGGTAAATAAATAACTTGCTTTACATGTCATGGTTTATAACTTCTCTAGCTAATATTTACAACTTTTATGCAGGAACGAAGTTCTATAAACAAAATAAGTAGTTCAAACTTGAAGATTCTTCACCATGCATGATCATAATCTTTCCATCGCCTCTCTAAGACGTTGGTAGGTTTATTTTTTACTTAAGTTTATTGTTTGTTGTATTCTAATGACTTTATATCTGTAAAATATTTATCGTGTAGCAAGACTCAATTTAGCAATTACTACTTGACAAAATTATAGGTTGCATCACATCCTAATCGTAATGGAGAGTAGACTTATCTTGATGCTCGTGAAAATTATGTAAGTATTATTATCTATTTTAATTAAACTTATTTATATATTTGTGGCAATATTAATTATTTCTTTTATGTGTAGGAAAAAATGATTGTCATGCGTGTTGAATCTACAACTGATCAAATTTCACATCAAGTGATTTAGAAATTTCTACGAAAGTTCTGGGTCCACGTTCAAGCTATTTGAGGGATTTGAGTTGTTGCGTCAAACCTTCTAACTCGTCCTCATTGTTCGGTAATGCCAATACTTCTAGAGCATTAGAGGAAGCGAGGTCAAAGATCGAGGAATTGAGGACAAACCAACACGAGTTAGTGGCCCAACGAATTGACTTGGAGATGCGAATGAAATAACTAAAAGAGCAACAAGCGAAGTTCATGAGAGAAAGGCAACTCCAAATGCAGATGCTTATACAACAATTTAAGAAACTAATTTAATTTATAGATTAGATTTCCAACTGTCAACTTTTGTATTAAGAAAGCTACTGTTTTATTTAGTTGGTTTGCATTTATGAGACTACTTTTATATTTGTTGAACATGTACTAATGTATCTTAAGATATTATTTATGTGTATTTTGTTTTAAATTAATAGGTTGAAAAAAATATTATACGATTCGAACAATAAATAAGGCCAACCATTCAAAAGGTATAATGAAGACATTCCAATCTAATGCATAAACAACGTTCGAACAACCATCGAGCAAATCGAACATTACACAATCATTCAAATATACACTAAGCATTCTAATAAATTTGAATAGTAAACTGTTCAAACATCAAAATTAAAGTTTGAACTATCAACTACATATGTTTGAACATTAATATCTTTACTTCAAACATTCACTATATACGTTTGAACAATATATGACTTTCAAACTTATCAAACATTCACTATATACGTTTGAACAATATATAACTTTCAAACTTAAATTTTGACGTTTGAACATAAAGTCGTTCAAACTGAAGTTATGCAATCAAACAAATAATCTAACTCGTTTGAACGTGTAAATTTTACCATTCGACCGAGTTTTTAAGACAAAATAAAATCTTCCCAGAAAAATTCCGTTCGAATGCTCTTGAACGGTTTTCTACAATTTCTTCCTAAAAGTATATATTTTTTTAACAAAGATGGAATTGTTGTTCCAAAAAACCTTTTGGGAGAGTGATATTGGGGCAAATTTGTGATTTTTTATTTTTATTTTTTATTTTTATTCCAAAAACTCCTTTAGGATGAAATAGTATGTTTTTGGGACGACAATTTTCATCCCAAAAGAGACAAATTGCTGTAATGCTCACACCAAGTTTTATATATAATGTTTTTATTTTTTTAATTTTTTTTCTCTTACCAAATATGTGGCATATAGATGATGAGTAAAATAATTCAACTACTTTAGAAAGAATAAAATAAAAATAAAATAAAATAAAATGTAATGTACCTGTAATGTGTGGAATGACAAGTTGTAAAGCTTAATTTGTATATGTCTCAGATAGATAAATTTTATATAGATTTTTGTAAAAAAGTGTATTCTATTTTAAAAATTATTTATTTAGTGGAATCTACTATTTTACAAAGGGCCTACATGGAGTTTGTCTATTTATACCTAACGTTATCCTGAAGAAAATATCTCTCGAATTTGTCATACGAATGTGAAGATGTCAAGGAAAAAATAGATATATCAATTAATGGGTTATTGATATTAAGTGACGTTGGAAATATTTATTATTAATAATAATAAATATTACCAAATCTATTTTATGTGTTTATTGCTTTTATTTGAAATTCTAAAATTCAAACAAAAACATAAGAAAATATTAATCGTTCATTTTGTTTGAAAGAGGAATAAATAATATATCACTCGAGCTCTATATTTATACTGTAATAACTTGCATAAGTTCCAAGTATACAAGTTTTGCATAGCTCTTTTATTAAAAAAAAAAAGGTAAATTCCACTATGACAAAGTATATAAAAAATCATTTTCCTAGTGAGCCTATTTTTTAACAAAATAAAAAATGCATCCACAAAACTTACGCATCTAAATCTAACATTACTCACATTTATTTAAAATAATAATTAAAAAAAAAAAAACCAATTTGCCAACCTAGATCTCTATGAGCCAAGCAAATTTATGAAAGGTTCGTGTACGTAACCATTATATATCCAACCCTGGCCTACATAGAAAGTTAGATTTAGTTCACCATCAAAACACAATACACATGCACTATTAATGAAAGTGTTGCCCCTCCGGCCGCAAATTAAACCAATGACAACAACTTTATTCCCTGATCAAACACGTTTGCCACACATCGTCAACGGCGTGTGTCTCGTTTCACACCACCGACTACTTTGTCACACAAGCATGCATTGTCGACTTGCTTATTGGCTTGTACTTTTTCTATGGGCATCCATCTTGTCTCAAATATGTGCCAGTTAGTAGCACTTTGTCACATCGGGGATTAAATAGAAAGAGAGTGGGGGGTGGCCCAGGCCTTAAGAATTGAGCAGGCTAATTCTATCCCCAACTACTGAGCAAGCTCGAGTCTTTGTTTCCCTGTACCGTACGGATCGAACTCGGCCTTTGAAACCCAAACCTGTCATGTGGAGTTGGGCTTTGGTTGAGGCATCTCATATAGAACTTAAGACCCAACTAATGCATGCGTCCATATGACAGTAATAAGAGTAATGATTGATTTTTTATAATTTTTTTTTTACTCGTTGATATAGTTTTCGCCCCCTAGCAAGATAGAGATATGATATTTGTAATTTTAAAGTGTGTAAATTTTATGTGTTTTATTTAAAAAATAAATAAATTTGACTCATATGAAAAAAAATTAATTTTAATTTTTCAACGATAGATCTCACTTATTGCAAAAAATGTATGTGAGGCTTGTACATCTTAGAACTGTATTTAACATTCAGAATATCATTATTCTTCCTTACTAGCCGTTATGGATGATTTGTTGGTGGTGTTGGATTCAAATACTTCTACGCACAAGTCAATTCTCATATGGGTTCAAAATGAAGACAACAAGTGAAAGCAGAAGAATTCACCTAACATTTTCTTTGGGGTTTGGGTAGTATTTATAGGCTTCCAAAAGACAAGAATAGATCGCCACCATTGTTTGCCATGCTATGGTAGATCGATTCCATGTCTCATTTAATGTTTAACAAGTTTTATATCTATAATAATTTAATGCGCCTTCAGGTTGACAAACAAGGTTGATTCTTTGTGGGCAGTTATGGGGGAGGTCTACTCCTTGCTAGCACTTATGGGCGGGGTTCCCTCTAGTGAACACTTTTGGGTGAGGTTGACTCCTAGCTCACCCTGAGCTAGGTCTGCTCCTCGCCAGCACTTCCGGGCAAGGTGAACTCATTGGAGGCCCATTGTTCTCCCAATCCCTCTTGGCTTTGGGCCCAAGAGGCAGATTTGTTTTCAGTTGGGCTTTCTTGGTATATTTTGATATCTTCGGGTCTTCCCTCCAACATCACTATTCTTACTCTTTCGTTCACTAGAGAAGTAGAGATCAGTAAGTTTAATATATATATAAAAGATAATCAATCTTCTTGGCTTTAAAACTCTCCTTTCTCGCGTATATAGAAATATTAATTATTCGATACCACAATACTTTGACTGGACTCGTTGAATGATGAATTCATATCCTCATTTTCCTTCGCTCATGAGACGCTACTTCTCCTAATATAAAAAATCAACAAAAAGGCTAAAATAAAATAAAAAACGCAAGTCAAAAATTTTTTTTTGTCAATTTAATCTGATTATTAATGCCGGTTCATATTTTTTTTTTTTTAGTTTTGCTAGATACAAATAAATGTGTACCGATCAGCGTACCAATTCTACTACATTCATATTCAAAATTCAAATTGGTACTATTTTTATTAAAATATGACTTTCTGACCAATCACGTTGAATAGATAAATATATTAATACACATAATCACTTATAACCAGATTTTTCCTTTTTGCAAGCAAGGTACCCGCATTGACAAAATGAATAACTTTTATCGCCACCCACAACCACAAAGGCTTGCCCATAATAGCCTATTAAAAACTAACGAAACCTAACAACCTGTCAACCTTCATTGCTCCCATGAACTCCATAAAAGCTAGCGCAACCCTATCATAAATTGATCTGCCTCTGCAACATGCAATATTGAGGATGAGAAGAAATGTGTAGATGGAACAAGAACAAGAAACAGAAGCAACCATTCATACGATCGACATAGTTCCTACAGAACACAAGGTTTAAATTCTCTAGCAACCTCTTAAATGTATAATTCGGTCTTCCAAGCTGCTTTTTTTCCTCATCCCGTCTTCCAAAAATATTTATCAGATCGAGATAGGTACGTCGCAATTTTCTATTTGCCCCTACTTCGAAAATAATAAAGAGGTTAAAGTTGTAAAATTAGCTCCTGGTGGGCAAAGTTCTTGCACAAATTAATGGCTTTCTGCACTAGTTCACCACGTTGCATCTTAATATATAATCGCTGACGTTGGTGTATAAATCTTTACCATTATAACTAAAGAGTGTTGGGTGGCACTGAATCAATGACTTCCTCGTAAACCGTGCTGGCTGCCAGCAGTGCACGGACATGGCAGTAGCAGCACATTACCATCTAAAATGCAGGTACGTCAGTAGGAAATTTTAATTTCCTTCATAAATGGTTTTCAAAACGTTTCTTTGCTTCTAAGATGATCTTGTTCCGGCCAGAACCTATATACGTAGACGATTAATTTACCAGACATGGTTTTCCTTTCATTGCTGCTATATATATATATATATATGCTGCCGGCAGATTTCTTCCATGAATCATGATGCTAATTGTTGTAATTACGGTCGCATACGGGAACTTTTTTATAAATGAATCCCCTTGAGTTGTTTTTCAAGAGATGCTTGACCAAAATTTCTCTTCAAAGAAGATCACCAAAACGTCCAAGAACGTCCTGAACAGTATTTATTCAGATCAAACAAATATATAATGATTTGCAATGATGTTCTTGATTAAATAATTCGTAAATGGTACTCTCTGCATGGACCTTATTCCCCGTCTTAGACGCCGGCTGATTGCACAATAGCGTAATCATCTGCCACTGCCAGCATAAATAGCTATACCAGCAAGTAACAATGATCATCACCCAACTCTAGAGGCCCTCTGAACTGCTGTAAAGTTTTTGCCGTATATATTCATGGGTGTGAACAACCCAGAGGAACTCCATGAAGTTTGCCTTTCCGTACCACATAAAAGTGAGGTCAATGACTTTAGAGGGCTTCCTCACTCTAATTATGATTGTCGTCACTTGGCTTCCGCTTTTCACTGAGGATTATAATTTAGTACTAAATACGGTGAAATAAAATCTACTGCAGCTAGCTGCGAGTGACATGCAGTATAAGGTTAGGTCTGAATATAAAAATAGTTTTAACTTATTTTATCTTATTATTATAATTTTATTAAATTTTATATAAAATATAATAAAAATGTTAATTTTTTTAAATTTTAAAATAATAATAATATTAAAAAAATAAAATAATACTATTTATTATCTTAATTCTCATCATTTTATGATGTGACAATAAATAATTAGAAACTATTTATCATACCACATCATGAGATAATAAAATGATAATAAAAAAATGATATAAATAGATTTTTTTAAATAAATAATATTTTAACAAAATTTTATTTAATTTTTAACTTTTATTTAAAACCATCTAGTTTAATCTTACCATCTAAACCTCACCTCAATGATCATGGCTCCCACGGCCACCATGAGAGCATTGCTCTCATAAAGGTCATCTATGCACGGTTTTCATGGTGGGGTCACTAATTTTTTTTTCTGTTTTTGAAGTGTTTTTTTTTTTATAATAAAGTTAGGTATAGCTACCACTCCAAAGTTTTTTTTTTATTTTTTAATGGGTAAGAAAATATTTTTTTAATATTATTATGAATTTTTTATTTATTAAAAAATATTAAGAAATGATGTGAAAAAAATATAAAATAAAATAATTTTTTTAACCTTGCGGGAGCTCCAAGGGCAGGCCCTGGCTCTGGAAGCGTCCTATTTTTTTTCAGTGAAAGATATCGATCCTGATGTTATTTATCATGAATGCGAGTAATGGCATCATAACCGTTCTGTGATTCAGTATACCGTACCTGACATTCTAATAGCCATCATTAATTAATATTTTTCCAAAAATATTTTAGGGTAACTATTACACTCGATCGTATATGTACCATGTGACAAAAGATAAAATTAGATCGATATCAGAGATTCAGGGTCCTTCTCAAGCAATTAGGTCGACCTAGTACGTTTTACCAATATAAATCAATCGCGACAAAATAGGTGAAGCAAAATTGGGTTATCGGCATCAAAGAAACGAAGGCAATAAATTGGGTATAATGGAGGTACGAGGCCTTTGGTACACCAACAAGACTAGCCCTAAATTAAAGAGGGTTGCAGAGAGTAGTTTCTATTAAAAAATTAACAAAAAATCAAAAGCTCAAGGTTTGTATGTTAAATTGAATTGAGATGAAAGTTAAATAAAATATTGTTAAAATATTATTTTTTAATATTATTATTATTTTAAAATTTAAAAAAGTTAAATTATTTCTTATATTTTGTGTTGAAATTTAGAAAAGTTATAACAATTAGATGAGATAAATTGAGATGAATTAAAATGGATTGAGTATGCATGGACTGTAAGCCTTGGAAGCAATTGTGATTAGTGAGCAGTCACGCATCTTAATTTGGGCTTACAAGCTTTTCCCAAAGCTTGCTTAATTTTATTTTTTTTTTTCGAAAGAGGCAAAGTCCCATTTTTATTAAAAACCTCACTCGGGCATAAGAAAGCCATAAATACAAAAATTAGCGCTTGATATAAAGAAGATTTCATTTATCAGTTTGAACAAGGCCACAAAAAGATCGCTCTCGAAACTCCTCATCCAGAAAATCTAAAGTTCAACCCTTTGCACCTTGTTTAATTAATGAAATAATTAGTGACAAAAAGATTGCATGGTTTGGGATCGCCAATTACGTACGTATATCATGGAGAACCGAATATATATATATATATATTTATATAATTGATTCAATAGACATGAGAGTACATGTATATAAACCGATTGTTGTTTCAAGCAAAATAAAGATCGATCCTACAAATTCACACTTTTTATGGGGCAGTCTTGCTAAAATGGTATAGAAGAAACCAATCTATAGTTAATAGTACTTATCGATCTATGGGTGATTTTTTATGACCAATGATTAATGCAAGATTCCTCCTAGGTACTTAGGCTCTATATAAATTAGCTGGTTGCTATATTGGAAGGGCTGGCCGGGAGGAGGATTTTAATAGTTAGGAGAGAGGATCAGAGATGGTTGAGAAAATATAAGAGGTAGCAGGCTTGCTAGGTAGGGAAATGGATTAAAGTAAAACATTTTTTCCTGAATTTAGGAAGATCAAGCTGGTGGTAGGTTAGGCTTTTCAATACATATGGGAGCAATTTGTAAGGGAGGAGAGAGCATGGTACGTAGGTAGGTAGTTGCTTTATCTGGTATCAGATAGTACTGTAAGTTACGACATTATATTAACTTGTCTCCACTATGATCGAAGTCAGCCTTATTATACCTTACGAGTCCCCCCGGCCAGTACTGTAGCAGGCATCAAGAACTTCGTGCCTCTAGCTTGCATAATGACGAGTACTACTGCATGATAAATTGTAGTACCCCTGCCCTTCAGCCTACTGATCAAATGTATATAGCAGCAACGTCCACGTACAGACTTGAAATGAGGTACTAATTAAAAAGATAAAGGAAGCATTAATTTTAAATTGCGCACAATTAATATGCTATATATATGGTTAAGCAAAAGATCAATTGTTGTGGTCTTGTGGGTTTGAGAAACCCTTGGTGTTTAAGTTCGAGTACAGATGATTAATATAACTTTGCCTAGTTTATCGTAAAATAGATTTAAACAATAATACCCTTCTCTTTTATGTTTTGAGAATTAACACTTTGGCCGTAAAAGAATTTTATAAAAATAAATTTATAAATTAACGTTGATTGATTATATGGTACGTTACGTTAAACTGTAAAGATACTTATATTGTCGATGTAAAGTAGATTTGAAGCATGGTACTTAGCAGTCTATCGCATGAGTAAATCGACTTTGCCCTTAAATTCAGATCACATATATCAATATTACTAGGATATATAGGCTCTTGTAAAAAGAGCTTATTGGTTCATTCTAAAAACTACAAATACAACAAAGAAAACCCTAAATTTGTTACCGACCGACCTTCAACCGTCGAACTAATATATATATATATATATTATATCATAATCCTCGTAGGAAAGTTATAAAGAAAAGCTGACTGCAGGAGACTACTATTAATTAATTATAACAACAGTCTGATTTTACATTCCTATTATAAGCCTCGCAGGGCGACTGACATGATCTGCCAGGCAAGGATATTATTATAGGGTGCGTTCTTGACTTCTTTCCTTCGTTATATCTCTGATCATCCGAATTTTGGACTACGCATGCATCACGTACCTTCCCTGGCTTGGCTCCCCGTCTTTTCATCCGTTCTTTTGTTCTGCTGCAATTAATATCATAAAGGGCAAAAAGGAAGTTAGGTCCTTCCCGAAGTAATAATTAGAGACAAGATACGAATTAGTTCAATTTCATCAAGTCACTGACCCCAAAAACTTATTGTAAGTGCATGATCAACTAAAACTAAAACCGAGTTTGAAGATTTGATCTCTCACCATATTAAGTGATCCTGTCGATCATGAATTGTCACACATGACTGCAGCCTTGATTCTTTCTACCGTGCACTTTATTAGACTGTTCACTGTAGCCACTGATCCAAGAGAGAGTTTTGCCGTTGGGACTGAATCTACTAAGATTTGAAACGCTACTGTCAACAGAGAGCCACCAGATCCAACCCCATGAATCCCCCCATCGTTTACACCAGGCCCATCGGGCAGTATGGCAAAACCTGATGGTAGAAGTGCGACGTAATCTGGATCCCCGCCGCTTAAGACCACGTTCATGGCAACCACATCAACTGGAGCATAAATTACGTATGATCCAGTTGAATCAGTGCAACTCTCCTGTAGTATCAGCATATTGCTTTGACTTGAATTCGCGCTCTGCAGTTCGTCATGACAGAGACAATTTAGTTTTCTCAATGAGAATCGTCAGTTTCGATTTTGATGAGATAGATTTTCAGATATATTGAGCTCGAGCTAGCTAGATAGATGTTCCCCGCACACAGGAACTTACATTTACTCGTAGTAAAGAGACACAGTTGCCTTGATCACGACCATTGGCTATGTGTGCCATTTCTTGAACTAGGCCACCGTTCGAAAGGATATCCCACTGAAAGATCAAAATCCTTTAGAAACAAAGTATATTTTGCTTACCAAATACTGAACAGCCAGTTGTTTTAACATAATAGAAGAAATCTATGCAAGAACTTAATGAAAAGCTTCGCACGCAAATACCTGGGTTCGAGAGTTCTCATACCGAAGGAAGTCAAAAACCCTCTTTGTTGGAACTGGAATCCAGAAGGAAGTTGCAGCGCTCAGCACAATACCAAGAGGCCTGCCGGGATCATCCGTGCTCTTTCTGGTCATAACCCTTACTTCATCAGGACCTGTTGCTGATAATGTTGTCCATGCGTGCGAAGTAGAAGCACCCACACCAGTACAAAAACTCATCACCATTCTTTCTGCCAACTTCAGCATACTCTTTCTCCCTTCTGTGCTTGTTATTACTGTGCATTACAATTGATTTTGAAAGAGCAGGGAAGACAAATCTGGTGAATGAAGTTTCTATGATCCTAAGAGCATGAGTTTACCGAAAAGGAAAAACAACTGAAATAGTTACCACATAAATCTCCTGCTGGAATGTTAATGGCCATTGAACTAGCAAGGCGTTCACATTGTCGATCTAAGGTCGCCACCCAACGTTTTGCTCCAAAAGCAATACCTGAATTGACCAATGGTCTGTATGTACTGTGAACAGCTCTGTCATCTACATCTACATGTTCGATCCATGTAACCTACGGAATTACGAAAATATGACAAATTAGACGACTGAATTATCTAATATTATAAACAAGGTGGATTTAAGAGCTTTCATTACTTTTGAGTAACCATTTGGCAATTCTTGGATCAAACAACCAGATGGCCTTCGTCGACTCCTTGAAATCAAACTAGGACGCAAATTATCTAAGGAAACGTCAACAACTGCCCAAGTCCCGTCGGCATGCTGTTTACAGTACCTTACAAAGTAATTTTCACGAGTTGGAACAAGCGGTGAAGGGACTTGGAATTCAGCTTTCATCTGTAGGAGAACAAAAGTTAGGCGCAGCTCTTGCATTTTCTTGCTAAAAAATCTCTGTTCTTGCTTAGGAAAGCACATTAGATTAGTTTGAAGAGTAAAAGGACTCTTTAAATACCACTTGCAAGGCTCCATTATAGTTCCCTGCCACTCCAGTTGAGAGGACATCTACAGTCATTGCTCTCGAAACAATACCACAAAACACAGTTGACCATCGTTTCTGATAAAAAACATATTAGTGTAAGAAACGTTTCAAATTAATTCATAATAAGCCGATAATCATATTAATCTATGGGAGAAGTGCCTACCACATCCATGAGAATCTCAACAAGGTTGATATGATTCATAACAACTACGGCAGATTCCCTCGAAGCTTCTGATTTTAATCCTAATGGTTTGGGGCCTATTCCCCTTGGGAAAGTCCGCCAATATTCTTCTTCATTCAATATCTCAGTAGAGTTGGCACACGAAACCCACAATGGCTCTCCACCCTGAGCCATCCTTACGAGTTCTTCCATTGCTGCCACGGCAAGCTCAACAATCATTGGCTTATCTGCCTCAGGAGGCCCTGAAACTGACCCGAGGAGATCATTCCCTCCATACATCTCCCCTACAAATCCTGTCTGTGCTCCAAAGTTCCCGACCCCAAGATCAAGGGAGCGGGAAGGCACGAGGGGTGAAAGGTGAGAATATGAAGTCAAAGGCTTGCCAAAATATTTGGCCGCAATCCCAGATATCCTATCAACCTGTGATCAACCCGAAAACAAAAAATTCATAAGACTATTAATTAATAAACTGCAAATACAACACAATATTTACTAAAGCTGGGCATAATTAATTCACCTCTTCTCTTAAACGAGCATTCTCGATCCTCAGATGCTGCTCGTCGAACGACATCTCACCAAGAGCTGCTGGACCTCCACAGTTGGGGCATGACGTATTCCCCAGAGATTCCTTAAACCTATTGTTCTCCGCACGAAGTTTTTCGTTCTCTGCCTTTAAAATTGCATTCTCATGGCGTTCATGTTGGGCCTATGATGGAAGAAGTTTAGTCATTGGTGTGTGATCATCAGCATAAGGTACATGAATGCTTGAAGAAGTTACATTTTTTTGGGAAACGCATAAAACTTCTGAAATGCATACTCTTATATATATATGTGTGTGTGTGTGTGTGTGTGTGTGAATGCGTTACGTACTTTCATTTGCGTCCGCTTATTTTGGAACCAAAATTTGACTTGTAGAGGCTCTAACCCTAGCTGACGGCCCAGTTCTTTCCTTTGCTTATCGTTTGGATGAGGGCACTCCTTGAAGAAGCTAGAAACAAAGTTCAAATCACTAAGACATTATATCGCACAGTTATAATGGATATCTCTAGCTCTTTCCTGTATTAATAGTGGGAATACTTACGTTTCCATTTCCTGGATTTGACGCTGGGTATGGCGGTGATAGCGCTTCCTTTTGGAGCTTTGGTTCGGATCTTGGTCTTCTCCGGAGGGAGCTTCCATGATTTCAGTGCCTGATCCAGTCTCGAAATCGTCCTGATCTCCAATAATCTTTACCAATTCACTGTCGGAAGACTTGGGTGTCATCATCATGTCCAGCATAAGATGGTGAGTATCGAACATGTTTGGCTGAAACATTTCCATAACTATCTACGAATATTGGAACTCTGTGCTTTTTAATAAGAAAGGAAAATAGAAGCTAATTAGTTAATGAGTTGGAAGAAGAAGATTATGTTAACGCAATTAAGACCTGAATGAAATATGAATACCACGAAAAATAAAATTTCTAGAACAGTGGAAAATAGACGTATAGTAAACTACCCACCCCATAATTCCGAGAAAAAAAGAGAACAAATTGGGGGGAGAGAGAGAGAGAGCCGCGTTAAAACCTGTAACTAATAAATAAGAAATAATTCGTGTAGGAAAAAAGTAACTAAAACATATCTCTAAAAACTAAGTTTATTGATATATAAAAATATTTCATCGTTACAATTTTTTAAAATTTAAAATAATAATAATATTATAATAATATTTTATTTAACTTCCATTCGTTTTTTAAAAATTAATGAAACAAATTACCTGTTCTGCTCCGCCACAAAGATGACTGTATTAAGCTGATCAGCAGCTTTTATGCTTCCTTCAACTCATTCACCCGAAGCATTTTCCCGGATACCATATTTCACTCTTCCAGTACAAAACCTAGAAACCGCACATCTCTATATATAAGATCTCTCTTCTTAAGATGCGTAGGAAGGATGGGGTTTGGTTTCAATTGAGTAGGAGCAAGTGGGGGAATGCTTTAAATAGATTATCTGTCACTGTCGGAGAAAAAGCTAACAGGAATAGTACCGGTACGTACAGCAGGGGGCAGAGATTACTGATATGGGCTTCCAAAAGGCTTCAACCTTTCTCCTCTTACGTCCAAAAGACTAGATTTTGAAACAAACGTGGCAGGAAAGAGTCGACACTCTTGAGAAGGCCTTTGACATCTACACTTTAAAACTAAGACTATAACGCATGCTAAGATCTTGGTGAACACAAACACGGACTGCTCGCTCACACTCTCCCAATCATGTCAGTTTTATGCTAAAGTAACGAACAATGGTTTGAGATACAAGTCACAACAGATATATGCGATATGGCTGTTTTAAGCTTGAAGCACAAAAACCCTTTGGAGTATGTGGTTCGAAAAAAACCGTGAGAGAAGGCTGGTTAGATCTCTTTTTGGCTTTTGGGTCACCGGACGCTTAGTTTTGAAGGCCGAAAGGGTACTGGTTTTTTAGTTTTTCTTGGGGCATGATGATCTATACTTGTAGTACCATTCAAAAAGGGTTCAAGAATAACTCGGTGATGAAGATCGATGATCAGAGAGCAAAGGAGAAAGAGAAACGGTCGAGGAAAAACAGAATATAAAATCGAGATATCAGGGGGCGCCTGGCTTTGAAGGGTTGAGAAGAAGAAGAAATGGAAACTAGTTGAGGGTATGTAGCAGCGTGGAGTTAATGCACAGCGTATTGAGAGGATGAAACAGCATTTATGGAGGGGAGGGTGCGTGGTGTAATTGCGGGAGGGAGAGAGGGAGAGAGAGAGAACGAGATAGAGAGAGCGAGGGTCTCTCTTATCATACGAGAAATCTCCGGCTTCCCAGCTCTCCCCAACTCTCTTCCTGCGTCTAGCATACGTGTAAGTAACTAGATATGATCTCGTTCGCTCTCTCTCGTTCGCTCTCTCCAATGAACCATTAAACCCTCCCTTTAGTGTCTACCGAATTCGCCGCAACAATTACTTTCAGAGCATCGATTGCTGTCATTCATAGTTTTCTCAGGGTTATTATTCGAGTCCAGAAGTAGTTAGTTGGATCTCCGTTTCTCTTTATAATTGTTTCTTCAATTTTATTGTTAATATAGAATTATTTAAAAATAAATAAATAAACAAGTTATTTAAGGCTTTAATAGATAAATACATAAAATAAATTTCATTACTTAACATTATTCAATATATTATTTATTAAGATTAATTCAAACAATAGTTATACGTAAATGCCTTAAGCTCACTTTTGTATGTTTATCTCTACTGCTTTAAGCTCTAGCGTTTCTATAAAAAGTTTGATTAACTTTCAACCTGTTTCATTGACCAAGAGCGGCATATAATCCGATTTTTCAATTAAAAAATCTAAGTCCGAAACCCTCCACAAAAACTAGTTTCATTTCTTCTCAAGAAAATCTACACTCTAATTATTCAAACTATGTCTCTTCTAAAACGTGACCACCAATCAAGCTAGAAAAATGTCTTAAGATTCAATTAATAAACATTAGTTATAATTTCTTAACTATTGAATCTTAAATAACTGATAAATTGTAAAATAAAAGATAATTTAAAACATAAAGTGACAATTTTGGTAATTTGGTCTTGTTAGTTGTACGGAAAAAAAGGTACGTATTAATTGATCAGTGTGTAATTTTTTCCTATTGATCCAACCTTCTGCCAAATATATATAAAATATTTATGATATACTTTTAATTATTTTATATTTATTTTACAACTTCTTTGAAAAATAATTTCAATTCGATATAACTATCCTCCATATGAAATTATAGAATTATAAATTAGTTATAAGAAAATTATATATAGAAGATTATCATTTTCTGTCAAATATAAAATCCTATAAAATTTTCTCGAAACAATTAGACCTAACTTATAACCTTTCTAGTTAGCTAGGATATCAATTATAGTATGAATATCATTAATCTACAACTTGTATAGAGAGTTGAAACTCGAACTACCCTACCGTTCTAGAGTTTTTTAACTGATCAACAGTCCTACACTACACACTTATTGACAAAAAATAAAATAAAATAAATAAAAAACAAAAACAGGTCATCATGTGTGGTATATATGTGACGCCCTCAGATTTCTGTTTGGGATCGGACGGACATCTGAATCGTCGAGACATGTAACACAAGGTTACCTGCCCCCGTTCATGACATATAGGATGCAATGTTCCTAACATGCATCTAGCATTATGCAATATTCGCAGCAGATAATTCTTTTTTTTTGAATACTATGCACCAAACTTATAACATCCCAAATAATTAAAGCATAATCCATGCATACTTAACAAAATAAATAACCACGATTACAGTACGGGTCTCAGAAGACTGTAATCTCAAAACATGGGTGATTAGACTCCATATTACAGTACCAAAATACACTTACTGAACCAGTTCATCGAGTAACTCGCGTAACTCAAATAACAAGGTTAGAATACTGTCCCAAAAAAAAAAACTAACTATAGAAGCTGAAAACTCTGCATCGCATCTGCGGCGTCTAGTCAACATCCTCTAGCCTATCGGTATCTGCTCTCTGTTCTAAACCTGACACATTGCCTACCATTCGGGGGGAATGGTAGTTGGAACTACCATGGTGAGATTTGATTACAAATCTCAGTAAGTTAACAGAAAACATTCACACAAGTTAATGATGTATTCATAGAAATAAAGGTATGAATGCACCATCAAAGTCAAAAGTAAATATAACATAGCATAAAATAATAAGCATAATGTGACATGACATAACATGGCATGAGTTGACATAATTGAATAGAAATAGAAACTTAGCTTGACGTGACATGAACTTAAATCATAACATGGATGTGAACTTGAAACATAACATGGACTTGAACTTGAAGTTTGACATGAACGTACACTTGAACATAACGTAACGTGAAACATGACTTGAACGTGAAATACATGAACTTGGAATCTTATTCAATTGTCTTAATTAATAACGTGACCATATGGGTGCTACACGGGTCCCCTAGAGCCGTGTGTCCCTGCCGATTACCGCATCACAACACAGGTATCTAGACCAACTGTGAGTGCGTTAATACGTACTCCACAGTTGTTGTGGCCCCACGTATTTTACGTGTCACAATTGCTGTGTCTCACGAAGTGTATGCTCTACAGTTGTTGTGGCCTCATACTTCATACTCCACAGTTGTTGTGGTCCCATGAATACACGTAACATAAAATATGGCATCATCGGCGTTAGTGCCTGGCACGCTCTGGTAACCAGTTACTTAGGCCCCATTCGCAACCTGTTGACTGTACTTCGTCAACTCAGGGAATTTCACACCTATTTAGACACTCCAGCGTGAATAAAGGAGTTCCACTAGGATATTACTCCATCCTAGCATTTAGGGTCGTGATTGACATGAATATCTTAACTTGAACATGATCTCAAACTTATATGAACTTTACATAAGGTGAACCACGCTTGAGTCCGTGGCACCGCATAACATAACTTGTGGTGAACACGTTTAGATCCGTGTCACCCTTAACATAACTTATGATGAACACGCTTATGTCCGTGTCATCCTTAACATATCTTGTGATGAATACGCTTAGATCCGTGTCATCCTTAACATAACTTGTGATGAATACACTTAGGTCCGTGTCATCCTTGATCATAACTTGTAATGAACACGCTTAGGTCCGTGTTATCCTTAACATGTCTTATCTTTCTTAATGCATGAGATATTATTTAATATCATATACTTTTCTAACATGACGTATACTTGTAAATGGCACAATATGATTTAAACATAAACATTCCATGGCATACTTATAACATACAGCATTGCATGACATAAAAAATTGTGTAACAGATAAATACTCATGAAAGAATAAATCATGCGTAACAGATAAACATGTAATGACATGGCATATATGATAACATACATACATAAATTGTAGTTCCCTTACCCATCATACATACACAATAAACTGATAGTAAGTTAGAAGCTAACTTACCTNAGAAACAGAAACTTAGCTTGACGTGACATGAACTTAAATCATAACATGGATGTGAACTTGAAACATAACATGGACTTGAACTTGAAGTTTGACATGAACGTACACTTGAACATAACGTAACGTGAAACATGACTTGAACGTGAAATACATGAATTTGGAATCTTATTCAATTGTCTTAATTAATAACGTGACCATATGGGTGCTACACGGGTCCCCTAGAGCCGTGTGTCCCTGCCGATTACCGCATCACAATACAGGTATCTAGACCAACTGTGAGTGCGTTAATACGTACTCCACAGTTGTTGTGGCCCCACGTATTCTACGTGTCACAATTGCTGTGTCTCACGTAGTGTATGCTCTACAGTTGTTGTGGCCTCATACTTCATGCTCCACAGTTGTTGTGGTCCCATGAATACACGTAACATAAAATATGGCATCATCGGCGTTAGTGCCTGGCGCGTTCCGAGAACCAGTTACTTAGGCCCCATTCGCAACTTGTTGACTGTATTTCGTCAACTCAGGAAATTTCACACCTATTTAGACAATCCAGCGTGAACAAATGAGTTCTACTAGGATATTACTCCATCCTAGCATTTAGGGTCGTGATTGACATGAATATCTTAACTTGAACATGATCTGAAACTTATATGAACTTTACATAAGGTGAACCACGCTTGAGTTCGTGGCACCGCATAACATAACTTGTGGTGAACACGCTTAGATCCGTGTCACCCTTAACATAACTTGTGATGAACACGCTTATGTCCGTGTCATCCTTAACATATCTTGTGATGAACACGCTTAGATCCGTGTTATCCTTAACATAACTTGTCATGAATACGCTTAGGTCTGTGTCATCCTTGATCATAACTTGTAATGAACATGCTTAGGTCCGTGTTATCCTTAATATGTCTTATCTTTCTTAATGCATGAGATATTATTTAATATCATATACTTTTCTAACATGGCGTATACTTGTAAATGGCACAATATGATTTAAACATAAACATTCCATGGCATACTTATAACATACAGCATTGCATGACATAAAAGATTGTGTAACAGATAAATACTCATGAAAGAATAAATCATGCGTAACAGATAAACATGTAATGACATGGCATATATGATAACATACATACATAAATTATAGTTCTCTTACCCATCATTCATACACAATAAACTGATAGTAAGTTAAAAGCTAACTTACCTCGATTGTCGTGTTCTACGAAAATAAAGTGCGAAATATGAGGAACTGTAAAAGGTCATTCTAAAATTTAAAAATTTAATTACTAACAATTAGAAACATGAAAACAAGCTAACGTAGAGTAAAATTATCATTTTAACCCCTTTACATGTGGGAAAACGACCATTTTACCCATAATTTAAGGATTTCATATCCTAATTCCAAAAATTTCCAAAATTTACATTCCTCATGTAAATTTTGTTCTAAACTCAAATATCAACTCAGAAAAATTTAAAACAAAACACAACTATGAAAAACACACTATGGCCGAAACATCCATAGGCCATTTCTCTTGATTTTTGTTGCAATTCCTTCCAACTTCAAAACTCATGCTTAAACCAAAATTTTCCAACAAACATCTTCCAATCCTAAGTTTAAAATCATACTTAAAACATCTATTTAGAAAAGACTTATAATCAACACCAAACTTGTTTTTGTAAAAGATCAAAACACTTGAATCACAATTAAGTTTTGTCCTTAAATCAAAACATCTCTAAGAATTCCAAAAAAATTCAAATCTTACTTCTAACATATTCATAACATCATCCTAAGATAAATCATGTTTTAAATCATCAAACTAAAGTCACCAAAATCACAAAAATAACACTTGGAGTTTTTGGTTTTACACTTAGTCCAAAAACAGAAACTTTTTCTTAACTAGCTTTGATAAATCTCTTGATCAATGGCTTAAGAAGGTGAGATCTTTGAAATAAAGCATCAGAAATAAAGCATCACATGGTTTAAAAACGTGTCCTAAAGAATATCTAACCATCAAAATTAAAATCACATGGCTAAAACTCAATAAAACATGGATCTAGTATAAAAAAAATCAAATCTTAGGCCTAACCGAAATTCTCTTACATAGAAAAATCATATATTTGAAATTAATGCTAAATATCTCCAAAATAACATCCTAAAATGAAAATAAGAGACTTAAAATCATCATATAAGAATATCAAAGCTATTAGAGTAAGATCAAACCACGAAATATTCAAACTTTTTCCAAATAAAAACTGTTTTTTCACTTCCAGTTTTCAAGTTTCTAAATCTAAGAAAATCTATCATCAAAAGCTTTATTCATGCAACAAAATCTCAATGAAAACTCTTAAACACATGCTAAAAACACTCCGTAAAATTTTCGGACCAAGATATGTCCATTAGCTTGGTCAAAAACTCCAAAACATAACATACTCTCCAGATTCACTCCCAAAATGACCTTTTCATGGTTAAAAATACTTTTGACCGACCAAATGACCATGGAATGATACGAAAAATACATATACGGAAACTAGACTCAAAGAAGACAACTTTTATGAGGAGTCGTTGTGTGAAAATACTTACAAAAGGTCAAAAATCTCCACACAAAAACACACAGAAAACTGCCCGAGAGAGCTCTTTTCGGTCTCTCTCTAAGAACAGGGTGAAGAAATGATTAAAGTGAAGTAAGTGTGTCTTGCACGACTCAAGACTTCTGTAGGGGGAATATATGGACCTTAATGATCATTGAGTGGAGGTAGACATGTGACATAAGGTAGAGGATAGTGGGGGGCAAAGGATTGCCTACAAAAGCTATGAGGCATGGGGCTTGATGGGGTGGGTTCCACCATACTATTGAGTGCAGCTTGAGGCAATGAATGGTCTACCAAGTGGGGGACGAAACTTCTCCAAGAAACTTTGCCAAGGTGGACAAATTCGTGGGTCTTAGTGGGCCTTAATCAAGTGGGTTTCAATTTGGGGTTTAAAGGGGGTTTGGTTAGGGTTTGAAAAGCTATCAAGCTCAAATCCAATTTTTCTTGGCCCAATCAAATTTCTAAGGTTAAAAATGTTGGATAAAGATGTCATAATGTGAATTTGAGAGATTAATAGCATGTGGAAGTGATTTAATCAAGTGATTAAACACCATGCTAGAAATTGGATAAAAAAGGGTTTGAATGCCAACTTTAGGGTTTGGGGAAACCGTTTAGGGTTTCGGTTTCAACCAAGTTTTTTGGGTTTCAAATGGATTCCAACCATTTAGGGTTTTACTAGAGTTGAAACCCTCTTGATCTAACTCAATTTGGTTGATCAAATGAAAAATGTTTTGTTTAGGTGGCATATCTCACACATTGATTTTCTTCACAAATCCATCTAATGGTTTCTCTTTGTGCCAAGTATCTAATACTATTCATTATGTGTGGTTAAGATCTTGCCAAGTATCCAAATAAAACTTCTCTAACCTAATTTATACATTTCACACTGTGATTTTGAAAACACTGCACTTAGTACGCTTATCGAGGTTACTATTCACTCCGAAAAAGCGCATAATAAACTTAGTACTGAAAAATCCTAAATATTCAACTGAGTCTAGTGGCGTAAATTATAACGTAATCTGACACTTCTAACTACTTCAAACAATTAAAATCGCATTTCTGGCATCATAGCGAGTGATAACACTGACTATGTTGGCAGGTTAAAATCTTTGCGATTAGCCGATTCGTGAAAACTTATGGAGTTTTCACGAGGTTTCTAATATCTATAGAAATTTCACCATTAAATTTTTAGCGGGCTGTTACAATATATATGACTTATAAGTAGAATTTTTCATTTGTCCCAACTAGAAAATTCTAATTTGTTTGACAAGGCCAATATCCACGCGTGCGGTACATGACCACGTTCAAATCTTTTATCAAGACTCAAGTTCCAGCTTCTTTAAAAATTAAAACTTCTCAGCTCACTCATGGGCGATTCATGTCTAATTTAATAATAATCTGAAGTACTTGTTAATAGCCAAATATATATAATTAAGGAGTTGAATCATGATTCGGAAGTAGTTCTAAGTTGGAATTGATCATGACTAACAAATTCTAAACTTTCAAAATGCATTAAAATTCCGAAGGAATCAAAGTCGAGTTTGTTGTAAGATTAAAGTTTAAATAAACGTTTGATTCTTGACATTGCAGTTGGAGTTTTTTTTAGAGTAATGTTGTACACCATACTCTCATCCTATTAAGTAAAATGTGACTAATTTATCACCATTAGATAAAAAGAAACATGTAATAACAATCATTCATTGATGATAAATGTGTCACATCATAGTTAGTGGAATAAAAGTGGGATGGTATATAATATGATGTATAGAATTTTTCTTTTTTTAATATCTAATTTGTACACTACAAAAAAAATGATAATTTGTAATAAATTATATGCGATAAGAATGACTGCATGTTTATGATCAAAACAGACTCATTTTGATATAAAATAATAATTTTTATAAAAAATAAATGACCACAATTTAACAATTTTATTATAGTGTACGTAAGGTTTCAAATCATGAGATTTACTGCATATACTCATGTACGTTCATACTTGATGGTGGTACTATTACGTACATCAGTGTACGTTAGTATGCGTTAGTAAGAAAATTATATATGGCATGTTGTCCTCTTTGATTAAAAATAATTAATGTTTAAATAAATAATATCATTCCGGTGGCTGTCTATCTTAATTTTGTACAGGTAACGACTACGTAAGTTTTCATCTTATGTTCCGAACCATGCATGCATGAGGCTTGAACAACTTCTTGAAAGTGGTTTCCTCAATTAAGACATTGGTTATAACAATTACATATAGATATTAAAGGTAATTTCTCCCTGATCTCTCGAAAGCCTTTATATATAAAGCTTCGAAGCAATATTATCTGCATGCCAACTGATCATGTTTGTTTCTTGCTAGCTATTATATGAAATTAGTAAGGCAGGTTATAATATTCCTACATGATAATGAGAGACCGAGGATTGAAATCTCGAGAATCATGATCGGTCCCATGCATGGGAATAAAATCTCATGAATACCTTTAATTTAATTAAGTTTTCAACAACTCCAGTACGTACGGGTACTTGAACTGCATGCATGCATGGAAGCCATGTATCAGTACTTCCGTTCAACACAATCACCGATATTATATATCACCTATATAAAATCGCCGTGTTCCTCTCTATAATCATCAATTTAAGCTCATTGAAGTTTTTACTTCTTATCTGGTAGATGTAGGCAAGAATATTGAACCGGATAATTAATATGGTTGATCACCATAATGAGTGTATACATGAACTCCCAAATATACAAGTCTTAAGACATATAAGCCTCAAGCAGGCAGGTCTTTTATAAAAAAGTGCCTTCCAAATATGGTTGTACCCTGTGCACACACTTACAAATATCAATTCTCTTTGGCATGCACAAACTTACCCACGTACGATTATACGATGTTTTAGCCATTAAGGGTGCGTACTAGTTAACGTTGGAACTCATTATAGTATTTTCCTAATTAACTCATCAAATAGACATGCATCACTTACTTCACCATCTTCCCTCCACGAGCTCACAATAGTACCTAGACCATTTTTATAAGTGTGTGCACTGTATAATATATATATATATATATATATAGTCCATATATTAAAGTGTATCCGTGATCGATACTCTGGAGTGCTTACATGACAGGTTCTCCTGCCACAAGGTCCATTAATTTTACAAAAGTCATAATAATACATATATCTGCTCATCTCGATCGATAAATGAACTACCCTCTTTCTTCATGCTGATTTACGTACCTAGCTGGCTTGCAACTTGCTTGATATTCTTATGCGGAAATTACCCAAGTCAGATGGTATTAAATTTAAGGTTTTCTCTTCCTGGGTCTGTTATATATATATATATATCTGTTAGATTGCCAACTGAAGTAGTATCTTTGGCTTTCATAGCAGGTCGGTCCTGTAAAAGACATGATTGATAGTATGAAAGACATGATTGATTATAGATGGGAAAAATGAACAAGACCTATAGGTAAGTTTCTTGTAAATTTTCTGAAAATTTAAACTTTTACCTTTACGTATGTGTTTCATTTTTTTGTCTTTAATTAATATTTGTCTTTAAGTATGGAGACCTTAGTAGGCCATGATAAAGTTCAAATTTAAGTAAGAAAAATAAATATTTCAAAAATAATAAAATATAAGAATTAACACTATAAAACAGCCATATAGGTTGAACTAATAATTTTTTTTTATTTTTTAAAATACTATTTGCGGCGATTAAAAGTCGCCGCAAAAAGTCTTTTATTGCGCGGCAAATACTATTATACAACCAAAAAGAAAATTACCAGCGATTAAAAAATCGCTGGGAAAGAAATTTCAAAAGAAAAGGACTTTTCCCAGCGCTAAAAATACCGCTGCCATATCCTATGCCAGCGATTTTTAATCGCTGGGAAAGAAATTTCAAGAAGAAAAAGACTTTCCCAGCGTTAAAATAGCGCTGCCATATCATATACCAGCGATTTTGTAATCGCTGGGAAAGAAATTTGAGTCGAAAAACTTTTCCCAGCGTTAAAAATACCGCTGCCATATCCTATGCCAGGATTTTGTAATCGCTGGGAAAGAAATTTGAAGAAGAAAAAGACTTTCCCAGCGTTAAAATAGCGCTGCCATATTATATACCAGCGATTTTGTAATCGCTGGGAAAGAAATTTGAGCTCGAAAAACTTTACCCAGCGTTAAAAATACCGCTGCAATATCATATACCAGCGATTTTCTAATCGCTGGGAAAGAAATTTTAAACAAGAAAGATATTTAGCAGCGATTAAAAAATCNGGCAGGGTCATTATTTCTCTTTCCAGGCAATCACTACGTTTTCTTTCAGGTCAGACCATCACTACAAGAAATCGGGTCTATTCCGGCGATTATAAAATCGCCGGAAATAATATCGTTGGAAAAATTACATTTTGCCGGCGATCTGAAAATCCCCGCAATATTAATAATCTGATATAGCGATGTGGATTATAAAAACTATTGCAACGATTATGAAATCGCTGCTAAAATACAAAATGCTTTTGGCAACGCCTAAACTACATCACTTTAATGTATGTTTGGGCGCGAAGTCTATTTTCACCTTGTCCCGCGCCCCCCACCCCCCGATTCCCTACGGCCTTCTCCTTTCGTTCTCCACTCCTCTCTCCGTTCCTCCCTTCTCCATCGGCATCGACACCATTAATCCAGCCACTTTCAGCTCAACAAAATCTCCATTTTCGCCACACCACCCCCACCCCATTTTCCCCCCACGGAAGTTGAACCAGACTCCATCCGTGACCTCTTCCTCTCTCGTCTTCGTATCTCTCTCTCTCTCTCTCTCTCTCTCTCTCTCTCTCTCTCTCTCTCTCTCACTCGTTCTACCCTCTGACTTCGAACCCTAGGGCCTTCACACGGCGATCCTCTCTCTCTCTCCACCGCAGATTGATTGTGGGTTTGGTCAAGCGTGTTGTGGGAGTTCTTGGAGTCCTAAGTTGCCGACCGCTGGTAAGGCCCTTCTCCTTCTCTGCTTCTCACGGACACACCCACGTTCACTTCAAGTTATCACATCAGATGCGCTTCTTTTCGTTCCCAATATTGTGCATTTAATGGAAATCCAAATTGAACAATTAGTTTTAAAATGGGAACTTGAATGTAAAATGGATGGTCACTTTCTATTCTGAAACCATCAATTGGAGCTCAATAATGTGTATGGACCCCGCCAAATTAGATATAATGGCGGTAGTGTTTTTAAATTTATGCTGCTGGCCTGATGTTATTATGAAATTATCTTTAATGTATCACTATGTTCCAATAAATAATTCCAGTTTCTTAGTTTTGGCCTATGCAGCGAGATTCTAGGGTTTTTATTTGAAATCTGTGCTTCTCTGAGGGTTGTATTCATCTGATTTTGTCACTTTTTCCGTTAATGATAAAGCTTCCTCATTTTTCAGTGATTGTTTGGTTTTGATTGTTGCTTTACCTTAGGTACGTTGGTATGTATCAGTTGCCAGGATTTGGTCCTGACATTTCTGAGTTCTCATCTGTTCCTATGTATGGTTTATAATTTATTGTTGCATGGATGATTATGAATTTTATTGATTTTATCTCCTGCCGCCACTGGTGGTGCTGGTGGTGATGTTGTTGGTCATGTTGTGATCATTTTTGTTTACTGAAAAGATTGACTCTGGTTTTGTGTCATTTATTCTGTTATATGTCTCACATAAATAGGTATGTGATGGAATAGAGGGAAGATCATTTTATATAGCTTCTCAATTAGGGCTGCATGAAGCAGCATATATTTTTCTTTTCTCTCAAGTAGAATAAAAATTAAAAGTATGAATAGAAGCTGTGCGTGCTCTGTGGTTCTATTATTAGATCTATTCAGCATTGAGAAGCTAACATTAGTGCTCCCATCCTTCCTTTGTGTGGGGGCGATTCATTACTATGCTTATCAGCATTCATATATGGTATTTATTATCAATTACCTTAATTGCTACCCTTCCACTCGATCGCCAGTCTCTTATAATAACTGTTTTCAAATAAATTATTATACTGCAATATCTATGGTAATCGATTCCCCTCTATGGTAAACTTTTGGGAAAGGAGGATATGTTCTTGATGTAGGAGGCTTATTCATTAAACTAGTTGTATGAATGCTGGAAAAAACTCATTTCTTTTGCTTGTCTATTGATACATCAACCCACTACTGAAAGGAAAGAAGTATTTATGTTTTCATTATTTAATAATTATAAAATAGTTCTCATAATGCATGTTATACTTACACACTAGCAAGCCATATGGATGAATCCCTATAACATTCTTTCAAAATGCTAGATTTCAAGGGGTTGCTGTCTTGAGTGCAATAACCTCAAAATCATCCATATATCGAGTATTGATGATATGGAAACCAATAAATTGGTGATTTTCATGTTATTGCTCTTCAACTGAAATTCTTTCAGAACTATTGCTATGAAACTGTAAATTTCATCATGAAATAAACCTACCTGGCTAGGGTTACTCTGCCAGTAAAAATCATGTCACCTCCATGTATGTAATAAAGACATGCATGCGCAATGGTTATAAAATGATATATGCATTTACAACCGTTAGTTTACAAAAGTTCAGCCAGATCTTTATTTAAAGCCTTTGATTCGACTATGTTTCTGAAGAATTTGAATGAACATCAATATTTGAACAATGGACATAATGTTGATGCTTATGATAATTAGTAGAACTCATTACATATACGTAGTATCTTTTGTTCTTCTAATGTATTTTTATAGCAGGGGTTTTAATATTCCAGCGTTGGTAATATATGCCAGTAAAAAAGAATGTAAGCCTTAATCTTTACTAAACCATGTAGAGTGATCAGTATGATATCTGCTATTTCAAGGAATTCAAATAGTACTATTTCATCCATAAACCCTGAACATTTTGAAGGTTTAATCTTCTTTTGTGCACTTATTTATCTGTTGATGCTTATCATCCTGGGGTCTCACACAGTTCTTTGCGTTCATTCATTAAAACATGGGAAAAGATTTGAGTACTCTTGTATTAATTCCATTTAGTAAAATCTGAAGATGTGTGTAGGATCAAGATCATCATACCATGTAAACCCAGTATGAGAATTGTACACATATATGTGGAACTATATTTCTTCTGTGTTCTTATAATGATAGTACACCTCGTTTTAAATCTGAAACACTTGAATACTTCCAATTCATCATTCTTGATTTTAGGGCATATATCATGGGTTCATCTTTGCGGCAGTTTGAAAAGATAGATAGTGGATCAATTCATTTCCACCAGGTGCTTGCATGTTCAAATCCTGAATAACTTTTTGAAATTGATCAGTTGATCATGGTAATGTTAGCTAGCTTGCTGTTTCAATTCTTTCTAGGTCAATGTTGCCTACAATCATTTCAAAACATATTATCTCTATCGCCTCATTCTTCTAGTTTTTGTTTTCTCAGCATTCTAAACTCAAATATCAATATAATTAGAAACTAATTTGCTTGTTTTAATGGTTATATTAATTTCTTTTGCTAATGTTATATGTGACCACCTGTTAGGAAGCAAACAATAACTAAGCATATCTTAAAGTAATTATACTATTTCGTCTCTTAATTAGCTCCACAACTCTTTGTTAAGTTTCAGTTGATAATTTACCATCACCTTTCTCACTGGGTTTGTCAATGGGTTTGATGTCCTTGATCATCAACTTAATTTCTCATTTTCTGGCAGTTTCCCTCCTTATTCTGATCTGATTTTTAGGCTATAATCTGGCCTCAAAGATGTGATAAGCCTTCTTTAGCAAGTACCATACACACCTGAACACACACCCACCCACCTGCACACACACATATATAGTCCCCTATATATGTGGCTCCATGGTATATCCTCAGGTTGTCATGATCGGAGTTTGTGTTTTCTGAGATATTTAGCAGCGATTAAAAAATCGCTGGGATAGAAAGTAGCAGCGAGTAAATTGTCGCTGCCAAGTGACATTCCGTTTTTGAAACTAGTTCGCGGCGATTTAGAAATCGCTGCTATAGACGCTATTTTTAGCGGCGATTTTTTGTTTCCGCCGTAGTATATAGGAACTGGCTGAATAGTACCGGCGAACAGCCGGCGACATAGAAATCGCCGGGATATATGTATGGCGGGGATTTTCATGCTTTTCCCAGCGATTTATCATCGCCGGGAAAAATGCAATCTGTTGTAGTGCATATTTCAATCGATATGTATATAATCAAAAAATTTAGTTACAAGCATAACTGCATATTAATATGTATATTAATTTAATGTGATTGGTTAAAAAATAGATTTTATTAAAAATAATATTAATTTAAATTTTGAATATGAATGAATCAGTATTGATACGCAGATTAATACGTGACTTTACTTATACGTAATAAAACTCATAAATAATATATAAGTAGGGCTTCATGATCGAGGCAGGTAATTACATGTAGAATAATGTTACTTTACTTCTTTATTTTATTCATTTATTTTCACTATTTATATATTTAATTTTTTAAAATATTTTTCTTTTACTTATTTATTAAAGAAATGGCTATTAGTATATTGATTTTTTTTATATTTTTAAAAAATATTTAAAAATATGCAAAAATATAAATAAAAAAATAAAAACTTTAAATGATGAATTTTAGTTAGGGACACGCTCTGTGGACATCTTAGCAGCACTCATAATTACATGTAATAGAGAAGATTTTCAAAGCGGCTAGCATACACTGCTAAAAAAATAGAAAGACAAGATTATTAACTCATGCAGATAGCTAGCTAGCTAGCAGGAGTACTAGACGTAGTACTGTATATCTGTATATATGATAATGGAAACAGCAATATCTCTGTGATCATTCTCTGGTTATTAGCACTTTTACTGTGCTCTAGAATATGTACTAATTTTTGTGATCACGACTCCTGAGATATTGAGAAGTTTAGATATTGAAGTATTTTTAGCATATTTTATTATTATTTATACACTTTTTATTATTTTATATTACTATTTATTATTATTTAATAATTTATCATTATTTTATCATTATTTTTTTCTTACTATTCACAGAATATCTGAAATCAATTCAGTACCAAACGTAACGACTCATCTATTATTATTTATATACTTTTTACTATTTTATATTACTATTTATTATTATTTAATAATTTATCATTACTTTATCATTATTTTTTTCTTATTATTCACAAAATATCTGAAATCAATTCAGTACCAAACGTAACGACTCATCTTTCTTTTATTTTTTTATTTATTTATGGAAATAGACTTCATTTCATTCAATAAACTGAAGTTACAACTGCGACTTATCAATAAAGGAAAATCTAGACTATAAGACAAACTACGTATCTACTTTAGGGATGTATAAATAGAATTGAATAGCCCAATCCATCCTCTCAGGGAGGTAGAGTACGAGACACTGCTGCTAGGGACACCAAGTCCAATAGCCTAATCCTACTTTATTAATAACTAATAGCAAAAACCTACAATACAAAAAATAAAACCATTAGAACCACAAGCACCAGAGCAGGAGCCCAGATGGCACGCCTACCGCAAGCAACGGTGTCACAAGCCCAAACGGCACGAGCACCCAACTCGCACACAGACAGCAGCCCCCACTGTGCAGGCCGGCCGTATGACTACCGGCCATAGCATTGCCCGCTACTCTTGACTAGCACTAGCCCCAGATTGCGTCTGACCTAGCAATTCATCACTTCACTTGGGTCAAACATGAACAAAAAGAGCAAAAAAACACTACGGAAGCAGAAGAACAGAACACAATAAGGGTGGCATTGGTGCATGTCAGACACACACCACTCTTAGAGGAAAGCCGGCAATCGATCTTTGAAGTCTCGGAGTCAGAGGTTGCAGAAAAGCCAAGCGTTGCATTGACAAAAGGCTCCTCGAAGGAGTGTGAGGGCCACGCGCCGATGAGATCCGAAACTTCCTCTTGCGTGTGTGGGCTACACTTCACTCCGATTGGCACCACGTTCGATGGTCTTGAAGATCGACGACTGGGCAACATCTAGGTCAGCGCCTGTTGAAGGTCAGTGACTGGAAGATCAGCGATCCTTCCAAGCCCCTTTGAAAATAATATTCATGCATGCATGGTAGTAGTACTAGTATTTGTGCATGCAGCTGCTATAAAATGGTACAAACAATGCACCACATACATATATATATATATAAATGGTACAAAAAATGCACCATATATATATGGTGGTACTATTGATGAGTGGTGATCAAGTTAATTTTATGGCATTAGTTATATGAAGATACTAGTACATGCAGTTTCGGTACCAATATTTGGCATTGGTTCCTTCTAATCTAATTATGTTTATTTTTGCATGAATATTGACATATATATATATATATATATATATATATTAGGTTTGCTATACAGGCAACTTGGCACATGAAGCTGACTTGGCATTTTGTCACACCAGTGCCTGTTTTTTTAAGAAAAATTGAAAATCAACAAAGAAGAAGAATGAAGACTTCGTCGGCCTCTGTTTCTCATAACCAATCCTCCACAGCACTGCATTCTATATATTCATTTAGAAAAGGATGGCATTGTCGCATCCCTCTTAGCTATCTGCATAGTGAAATGAAAATCATTAATAAATTCATTTTTTTCTTAAGAAGATGACAGTATCTCAATTTTATTTATAGGCCTCACTTATGACAGATGAACACCATGGTTACAACCAAAATACCTAGGAGTTACAAACAATCATAAAATCCCAACCCAGGTATTAAAACTAGTATTAAAATCAGTCTAAACATTACACTAAGATAATGATAAAGTAAAACCTAAATAAAACGGAGCAAAGACAACAAAGAAAAACTACCTGCATATAGAACCAAACAACTCAGTTAAGGTAAAGACTAGACAAAACCTAGCCTTCAGTTCTCCCAAACCAAACCCTAGCCTCCAAGACTACAAGTACCACGGATGAGAACCATTTCCTCCTTTGTGTCAGTCTTCTCCCGAGTCCGTAGGCATGGTGCGGTGGCACGAAGGTGAAGAAAAGCATGGAGATGGTGATGCCGAGAAGGATGAACAAGAGGTTCTGCTCATGGAGAATGTAGAGAAAGAATGTATTCATGAAATTCTGGAGAGGTTTCAGAGAATGAAGATCGTTGGCTCGTTCAGGGGTTTGGGTATGGTAGCTTCTACTAATGAGCTCAAAGTTCATGCTTTTCTATGAGATTTGAGAGGGTTGAGTTTATTTCTAAATGCAAAGAGAAAAGATTTGGGAAGAGTAAAGGGAAGATGGCTCTGAAAGTAAAGTTTAGGTTTTGATCTGGCTTAATTTTGCCTGATCCAAAGGTAAGGGTTGTCTTTGCCTAATCTAGCTTGGCTCTGTTTTCTTTCCTTATTTCTCTTTTTCTTTGCGGGTTTGGCATGTGGTGTATATCACATCTGCAACAAACGGCTCATATTTTTGTTAGATTTTGTATTTTTTTGTAATCCAAGTGACCCAAGAATCTGTTTGCCTGTTGTAGCTAAAAGTGAAATTATTTGAAAAAAGAATGAACATAATACAAAAATGCAGAAATAAGCAAAAGGAATAAGCTATGTTAACATTTTTATTTTTTTCAAAAGTGGTAGTAGTCAATCAAAAACAAGAAATACACATCGGAAGTCACACTCGCGTGATACCAGAAATTACAAAAAGGCAGTGACTTATGTGCTTTGTTTGAAAAATAGAAAAACAAAAACAAAAGACTCTCACCACAACAAAGCTGCGTGGCCATCGCCGACTGCATCAAGTTCATAAAGAAGACAGTTCTGCATACATGATTATGCTCTTTTCATTTTTATTTTTTGGGATCTTTTATTGAGATTGAGGATGATGGTTAGTTTACTATCATATTGGCATCTCATATATCAGAGAGATTTTGTAAATCAATGGGTAGATTGTAGATTGACGGGTAGAAAGTAGATTTTGTTTTCCAAAGGTCAAGTCATATGGATTCGACCCGGTTTTATTTTGTTCGAGTCGGGTCAGTTTGGCCTCCTTAAATGAATCCGTTCAGGTCGGGCACAAACTTGGTTGTACCTGGACTAGTTGCATGCCGAATTTTGATATCATATAAAATCACCACTTATTTCAAAAGTTTAAATTGTTAGAAAGAAGTAGATTTGACTATTTATATTATGTACTTAATACCAAATGATCCATAAAAGGTCATGTATAGCTAGCCTCTACCCTTCAATACGTTCAAATTTTTACTCCAATGAAATAAATATGAACAATATTAAGGCAAGCACTTAGCTAAAAATAAAAAATAAAAAAAGAAAAGAAAAAATGAAACAACAGAGATCGAGTGAGAATTTAACCACAACTAAAGTTGGATATTTTGTCTATGCCATACATTTTTGTTAATCAGCAACGTCGTCCGGCCATAAGGGTAATATAGAAATGTATACTAATATTGAACCATGAATTCAATTTCCAACATACTTATCAATATTGGAAGATATTGTACCTAGCACCTTATATATTAATAAGACTGTTTATTCGGACTGAGTTTTTTCCCAGCCCAATCCCTGGCCTAGGATCTATCTGTTCAGAAATCTAGGTATGTTTCCGCTCTTCTCATATTATATTTGGATCTATGGTTCCGTTCTTCTCAGTTCTCACATGATACAGGTTTGGAACAAATCTTATGTGGGTATAAGTATACGTAGTTCTTTTGCTCGATTTGCTCTTTTTTGTTAAACATGGGTGCTTTTTTTTTTCTCACTATCTATTGACATTTCTGATGTGTCCTCTCGATCTGCTTTTTTTACATGATATAAATAGATTATTGCTTAAGCATGGGTTTTTTTACACATGGCTTGTGCCTTTTTTTTTTTTTTTTGAAATATTTGAGGGTTTTCAGTTGTAACATTTTTCTTTCCAAAAATTTTGGATTTGATAATATTTTAATGAAATAATCTTTGAGGAGTATTTTATGGGTTAGATATGTATTTGTGAGTCCTTTTGCAAAAAAAATAAATTTAAAAGGTTGTTTTCCTTGTCTTTCTTGAGAGAAAAATAGATTGTCTTCTATCTGTATTTTTTAAAAATTTTGGGTTTGTTCTTCTGGGTTTTTTTACTTTTCTCTATGGTGTTTAGCTTCTGTACTTGTGTCTTATATTGGAAGCCCAAATGTGAAGTTTTTAAAATTTCCAATTGTTGTGTGATTTTGGAGTACCTGAATTTTTTAAGCCTTTTAATCTTGAACAGAATTCGATCAAATCTGCACTGATGTACTATTTCATAGCTGGGTAACTGGAGTAAGAGTCTCTTTTTTGTACTTCTTTCATGTTGTTTGTTTCTTCAAGTTCATGGGTGAGGGTGATTTAACACCATTTCTCATTCCCTTTCTATAGAAAATTTAAATTTCATCATGTATTGAAAGCCCAGATTTCATGGCTTCATCAATATTGAAATTTCCATTTAGCACAAGAAATTGATGTGCCAAATGGCAATGGGAAGGTAGTGAATGCATGTTGTTAGGCTCTAGTTTATATATTGTGTTTTTGATGAAGATTTGGGATCTGTTGTTGTCTTGTCACTTCTTCAGACATTTTGGATAGTTTAGGATTTTGGCATGGTTTAAGAAGATGTTTGCCTTTTGGTCCAAATTCTCAGGCTAGAGAATAGGCCTTGGTAAAAAATATAAATAGAAAGGAATATATATATATATATAATTTTAGAGCTTTGTTACACATAACCCCACACACTACACATTTTTTTTCTTTTTTTTTTAAATTTATTCTTCTTAAACTAATTAAATTCTTCTACTCATTATCCATATACCAAACATTTAGTAAAAGAATAAAATTAAAAAAAAAAAGAAAAAAAAAGTATGTTGTGTCGTGCGTAAGTTTATGTTTAGAATTTTTCATAATTTTATACCAAAAACCATATTTTTGGGTTGTGTCTCTTTTGGTGAAGAAATGCTTGTCACGTTCTCCTTTTAAAGTTCTCAATCTCCTAATGCTTCTCAAAGTCTATTAGAGAGACAGAAAGAGAGAACATGTAGTAAAAGATTGGATCTTTGTTTCCTTTGTTTTTCTATGTTCTATGCCAATGGAGGGCACAGTTGCAAGCTTTGCTTCAGGACTTTTGCTAATGGCAGAGCTTTGGGTGGTCACATGAAGGCTCATTTGGCCACCCTGCCTCTTCTTGCAACTGTTTATAATGATAGTGTTGCGACTTTTCTTTAAATATGTGCATATGGTGATGATAGGCTAAAACATTGAGTGTTTTTCCAATACCAATGTCGTTGTGTGCAATAACATCTTTGATGGGTGTTGTGTGCAATAACATCTTTGATGGGTTTAGTTATGACTGCAACTGTCTTGCCAATTCAATAACATCCTCCTTGATACCACTAAAGTATATTCATTGTTCATCCATTTATATAATATATATCTTGTAAACATTTGAATGAGCAGGTTTTGTGAATGGAGCAGGTTTTGTGAATGGAGTATGTGTAATGCTTAAAAAAATGCTACCATAAAAAACCCTCAGATACTTCCAAAAAGAGAAAAAAATAATAATAAACAAGCCATGTTTAAAAAAACCATGCTAAACCAATAATATAATTTATGAGAGTACACACCGGAAACGTCGGCAGATCATGAGAAACAGAAGAACCAAAACTTAAACCCTCAAAAACTAAAAAAAAACCTCATGTTTAACAAAAAAGAGTAGATCGAGCAAAAGAATTGCATATACTTATACACACATAAGATTTGTTCAAAACCCGTATCATGTGAGAACCGAGAAGAACAAAAACATAGATCCAACTATAATATGAGAAGAATTGAAACATAGATCCAATCATCAATTAAAAAAAGAACAGAAACATAGATTTGGCCCGTATCATGTGAGAATTGAGAAGAACATATACATAGATTCAACTATAATATGGGAAGAATAGAATGATAGATCCAACTAAAAATTTAAAAAAAGAATGGAAACAAAGATTTTTTCAAAAACTGTATCATGGTGGTTCTTGAATGCCACCCATCGAGGAAGGCTGAGCTACGGGAGGATCAATCAGGGGCTGGGAATGTGTGTGTGTGTGTGTGTGTGTGTGAGAGAGAGAGAGAGAGAGAGAGAGAGAGAGAGAGAGAGCCAGATTAATCGGTGGGGGTTTGAATAGGAGGATCAATTGGGGGCTAAAGGGAGAGAGAGAGAGCTAGCGGGCTAGGGTTTGAGATTCAAACTTTGAATGAGAGAGAAAGCCAAACGATATTGGGGGTGTTGTTTCACTTTCGGTGTTGTTTTTAAATAGAAAGGAGCTAGGGTTTTTTTTTTCACTTTCATATCCGTATTCAGACCGGATAGGTCTAGGTAAAGTAATCCAATTTTCGGACCAAATAGATTTCGGGCCGAAAACCACATCTGGAACCTGGACCGGGCTGGGAAAAAATCGGGCTCTGATGAACAGTCTTAGAATAGAATCCTGTAGTAAAACAGGACCATTATGTAATTTTCATATATTGTAATTTTTTATTTTGTAATGTAATGTATAAATACAAAATAATGTAATATATAATGAATTGCATTATGTGTTGCATGAATTTTACATGATAAATAATGAATTTTCTTTTTCTTTTAGATGCATTTAGTTAAAAAGGTAATTGTTTTATATATAAAAAAATCATGCTTTTCAACATTTTTTCTTAAAAAAATTGTAATAGAATATAGGCTCTTAAATTTAAAAAAAATTATGCTTTTCAACGTTATCTTTTTCTTGAAAATAAATTAATAATATAGATTTTTGTAAAAAAAAAAAGAAAAAAAAGATATAGCCTGGAACTCAGATTTTCGAGTTGTAAAAACCCAAATTCATCCAGGCTCCGGCTTGGATTTAAAATCCTATTTCCAAGCTGGGTATGCCTGAGTACTCGGTCTGAAATTCGGATGAACAGTCTTATATATTAATCTAATTTTTAAATAGATAGCTAGCTAGATAGAGCTACTCCGGTCAGACCATATTATAATATGAATTCATGATAAGTAGCTCGCATCACTATCTTCCATCATGACTATGATCATTTTCTTGCATGCATGCATGATCTTATGTGGGAGTTGTGACGGTAGCACTAATTCATGTGTTCCTATTGTATATTAAGGCGGAAAACAATGGTAATTTATCTAACAATCTCCTTTATGGTAGCCAAACGACCATCCACCTCAGTCAATCAACCCATGACAGACATCATGCTCATGATATTCGTATTCTTAAGTAGGTATATAGAGCACATTTAATAAAATATTTACATGATATAATTTAATTTAGTACATAAATTTTAATATTTAAATCTTACCATATAAGTTACGTGGATTTTGTACTCTACACATAAATTTGAAAATAGAATAACTCATTGATTATTTTTTTTTATAAAACATACCACATTCATTAATAAAAGATAATACAAATTTGACCTGAAACATACTTTATAAGCCAACTGCAATATTAAAAACTTCCTAATATACAACTATGAGGTTTAATCTATATTATAAATCTGTACAAACCACCGTACGAGAGATAGCACAGCAAGACGGAGTTAACAAATCCCAAAATTTATCCGTAAATACAGAAAACAGTGCTTGCAATAAATTCATCAAACCCAAATTCAATAAATAAACCACAAAATGACCAGGATTTCTCACTATTTTGTCGTAAATATTTGTAGCAATTCAAAAAGAGATAAACACGTGTAATTATTTTACACAGCCTAGGAAGATTCTATGTTGTCTAAAATGTTACTAAAAAGTATTTAATCTTGAGATCCATGTAATTATTTCTTGACACATTTAATTATATGTAGCAAAGTTTTAAATACTCTACTGGATGCCGTATTAGTCAAGGTACTAGAATGAAATATTTCAATACCGATACCGTTTCGTATACCGTTTTAGGATAGTCGATATATAAATAAATTATATATACAAATTATATTCCAAAATAATAATCTATATATGAATAAATTATATATAAATACATATATATATATATATATAAATTATAAATAGTTTAGTATAAATTGAAGATAAAAAAAATGAGCTTGCAGTTTGAAAAAATAACGAAAAAAAATAGTAAAGGCTGAAACAGTATATACCGGCCGATACGGTATTTAAATCTTTGATATGTAGGGTCTACTATTGTGTTTATCTCTAGGATTTTGAAAAATATTTGGGACAAAAATTTTAAAAAGAAAATCTACTCTAGTGCATGTTCGATATATCCACATCCAATCCAATCCAATTTTCATTGTGCTTTGCAAATTGAATTATTCTATTAGTAATCCTACACCACACGTACATTTGTTGAAGAAAAAAATAAAAAATAAAAATAGAAGTGTGAATATAAATCTTCTAAATAAAATTTTTGTTTTACAAATTAAGATATAGTTAGTCTAGGCACGTGTAAGCCCATATAGTTATATTTAACAAAATTTTAAAACTACAAAAACATATTTCTCTAAATGAATTTTTTTTTTCCTTTTATCCTTATATATTAATGAGTCTGCATACAGTCTCTCACCTATAACTGCAAATAAAATTTTTATTTTTTTTAACATCCACGTGCAATTAATTATTATGCTGTAAATAAGCAAAAACAAATCCAAGAAAATACGTATAAGAAGTGGCCTATGAGTACGCGCCGATTACGATTGCTCCTGTGAAGTATCTTTCTGCCTTAATGGTAATGGTAAGTGGTAATTACACGTTGGCTCTAAAATCTGTATGAAAATAAAGGCGACGGAGACTGGAGTCCTCAAATCCCAACAAAAGTTAATTTGCGTTGACTCATTCGTTAGATTCCTCATGTCGATATTTAAAATTTATAGAATATATAATTTGTTAACTTTTAATTAATTATTTAATACTTAAAATTTATATTAGATTAGTTATTATATTCGCTATAATAATAAGATATTATTATTTATATCTGTTTAATTAATTTTTTATTTTATTTCTTAATCTTCAATAACCTCTAACGTCAATCATATTCATTTTCATTTTCACAATTTAACAATTTATAATATAATAATCTCATATGTATATAGATAATGAAATTTCATATGTATATAAAAATCTCATATCTATAATATAATAATCTCAAATGTGGGACAAGAAATAATCAAATACTAGTTTGAAGTAACTACAATTCTTTTCATATATGAAATGTGAGATGAATTTATTGTAGCTAATATTTGTGATAAAAAAGTGTTTATAGCTAATTAAATGTGGGCTCATTTCATCAACATTCTATAAAACATGAAGAGCACTAGTATTTGGCTAATCCAATACCAGTACTCTCACATAGTCATTTACTTTTTCCAAATAGGAGAGGTTTAGATATTAAAATGAGATAAAATGATTTTAAATAAAAGTTAAAAATTAAATAATATATTATTTTTTAATATTATTATAATTTTAAGATTTAAAAAAGTTAAATTTTTTATTATATTTTGTGTGATAATTTAAAAGAATTGTAATGATAAGATAATATGATGAGATGAAATATTTTTACTATCTAAACGGATTATACATCCATAAAAATACCTTTTATGAAAAAACTCAATTTACAAAAATTCTAAATTCAAACTCTAAAAAAGTTAGAAGAAATACTAGACAATAAAAAACCTATATTATTTTTCACAATAGATCATTCAAAGAATTAAAACAAACAATAGAAGATGATAAAAGTATTACTTTTAAATTTCATGCCTTCGACAAGCACTTAAATCATAATAATAATAGTAATAATAAAATTCATTGATTTGATGCATTTTAAATGATACATAAATCAATCATATAAATTAAAAGTCAACTACTTAAAGAAAAAGTCAATTAATGTGATTTTGAAAAAAAAAAAAAAACTAATATGAAAAGTAGCTTTTAGTTAAATAACTAAATTATAAATAGATAGCCTATTAACTGCATGTTTGGAATTGCACTAGAAAATATGATTTATAATTTTAGAGTTTATAGTTTATAATTTAAATAATAAGTTCTACTATTAAAAAATTATTTACGATTTGGTAACCATATGTTTAAAACACTTGCAAACATGTTATGTTTATTTATAAACAAATTAAAAAAGTGTTTTTTGAAGTAAAAATGATGATTATTTGAATTTTTAAAAATTATATTCATATTTTTGAAAGTTGCAATTATCTTAAAGTTGTATGAGTATTTTCGTCTATTAACAGTCTTTTTTAAATTTGAATTACGTTCCGCATTATTTGAAAAAGTACATTTGAGGAAAAACATTATTTTAACTTATTTGAAATTAAAAGTATTTTAATATGTAATACCCAAACAATATAATTTTTTCATTAAAGAGTTTTTAAGATTAGTTAAGCACTTTTAAATAAAATTTAAAAAAACAATAAAAAGAGTGATATCGCAATGCAAAAGAGGCCCTAAATTATAAGAAGAAGTCGACCAAACTTCTCAACTGAAAGATCTCCTATATAAATAAAACACATTCCATTCAAATATTCGCAATCCGGATTATTGAGTATGACGGTATGAACACGATACCAAAGCAAATTTATGGAAATAACCATTTCTCAAGTATTTTTCCTTAAAAAATACATATAAGATAAGTTATTTATGACAAAAATAATTATTTATAATAAGAATAAGCTCATTTTAATTAAAAAAGAAGAAGTAATTGATAATAAATAAGCACTTTTTTTCTTATTCATTTATTTTTTAATTTTTTTTCTTATATAGAGGTGAAGTTTCTAATATTATATAGGGACGAAGATCGAATTAGCAGCATCACCTTTTTTTTTTTTTTTGTACGTTGCTATGTCCACAGAAGATTTTCTTCTCTTTTTTTTCAATTATTCTTTCAACATTTTTTTAAACTATTTATATATTTTTAGAAAATAAAAAAAAAATCACATATTCATTTAAAAATACTTACTTAATCATCTAAAAAAATATTAAAAAAAATTTCGATAAAACATTTCGGTACAAACTTTCTGTGGGACCAGTATTTTCCTTTTTTTTTTTGTCTTGTCCAAATTGTTGGAAGGGATTGCTTTCATGAATGAACAATAAATACGGCCTATACGTACACGACAGGATCGGAGGTAAAATTTGTTTTTGTCCAGATTGATGTGGATGGTTGAAATTATCGTATCGATTTAGGCCATATGCGAATTTAATCTTCCAATGTTCTATCTCTATATATGCATTAACTACTTAGGACTATTCATTTACTTTTCTCCCCAACCAGTAATTTTTCCAGCTCTGACGTTGGCGATCAGTAGTTTGCATGGCTGATGGCAGAACATTTATTAATTGAGAACAAGTAAATTGCATTTCACATCATGAATCTGCGCCCGATGCTTCGAGTGAGTCCTACTAAAGGCATTCTAGTTTGGATAGCAGCTTGGACATTAATAATGTAGTCTAATTTGCAAAGTAGCATTAATTCATTTACTGTACAGTCAGGCTTCTGATTATAACTTCTCCAGCCATGCATCTGTATATCCAGCTTTAATAATCTGAAAGAAAAATCGGTTTTGAAGTTGTAAAGAATCTAAATGGGGCAGCTTGAAATCTGTAGAAATATAACTGCTTCAATTAAATTTGCACCCTACTTTTGTCATACACTGGTTCTTTTAATAAAGAGGATTTAAAGCAGTGGCTCATCAACTTTACCTTATATATAATATATAATATACAATATTGGAGGGCCATTTCGTATTTAAGCCCAGTATAAAAGTTCTTTGTAAGTAAGCTTGAACTGAAGAGTCTAGGCCCAATAGGAATCTACATACTATGCGTCACTTTATTTGATAAAAAGCAAGTACCGTACGTGATTATTTCGATTATATAGAGATGGTCTAACTCGATAAACACAATACAAGATAATTATCAAATGAAAGTAATCTCATAGTGTTGATCTAATCTAACTCTCTATATATATTAAGTAATTCCAAAAACGATGTAACTTTGAATTCTGAATTACCAGAAGGATACAGTTTACTGACTTAAGTATCGGAATGTTCTCAGTCTTATCACGCGGGAGTCTTCTTAATATTTACAGATGAACGACTGCATTTGTGGTAGTGGTACACATCCTTAATAAATATATATATATATATATACACACATACATACATACATACTAATAAGGGGACGTGTGCCAATTGAAAAAAAAATATAGTAAATGATAAATGAGAAAGTAGATAAATAAATAAAAACTCAAATGGATTTAAAATAAGTTATAAATTTACAAAAGTTAAACCAAACATAATAAAATGTAAGAAACAAACATCAACTTTATATATATATATATATATGATAGATGTTCCTGTAATAATTAAAATATATAAAAACGTAATGTATCGAATTTTCTAAATAGATTTATGAATGTATATTTTATCTCACTTGTATGTTAAAGAAGAATAACGGCTGTACAATCCATTAGTTACATAAATAAAATAGAAGCACTTTTTATTTATAACTTTGTAATTAATCACATGTAAAATAGTCGAAAGCAATATAATGTCCAATGCTAAAATTTAACAAATAACTTCAATAATCACATAATATAAAAGTGAAAAAAATAACATTTCAGCTAAAATTAATGTTTATTTTTTAAAAAAAGTTAGTATTTTCATAAATCTTTGATGAAGACCTAGTAATTTTTTTTTTTATAACTTTTTTACATTGGCCAATTTTTAAAGTAGTGTTTTTATTTTATTTTTCCATATGGTAAGATCAAAAGCCCAAGTACTCCCCAAATTTTCACAAAACCCAATCCGTGCACCCTATGCGACACAGTTTCTACAAAACCCTAAATATATATATCTTCTCTCTCTCTCTCTCTCTCTCCAAAGCTGACACCAACTTTCTCACAAAACTCTCTCCCTCTCCCCGTCTCATCTCCTTCCATTTCTCTGTTTCTCTATCGCTCACTGGAAGAAGGTGCAGCCATTGAAACAAAGAACAACCGTTCTTTCTCCTCTAGAGTTGACACCAACTTTTTCACAAAACTCTCTCCCTCTTCCCATCTCATCTCCTACCATTTCTTTGCTTCTCTCTTGCTCACTGGTTGAAGGTGTAGCCATTGGAACAAAGAACAACCGCCATCATCTCCATTTTTTTCTTATAATCAAAGAAGTTGTGGCCACTTCTCTTTCTCTCTCTCCATCACTGGATGAAGCTGTGATCTCTTCGACCACCGTATACAAAGAACAACCCCCACCTCTCTCTCTCTCTCTCTCTCTCTCTCTCTCTCTCTCTCTCTCTCTCTCTCTCTCTCTCTGTGTTTGATTCTTAGAAATTTTATTTGTAAATCGTTACAAATCTAGAGAAATTTTTTTACTTGTCATCATATGGATATGAAATGCTTTTTGAATCATCACAAATTTTATCGGATTTGGTTTTATTTTTCTACAAATATGAGTGGAAATTTTTCTAATGGTATAAGAAGATTTTGCTATTTTCTTTAGATTTACATGTATTACATCTTCTTTTTTGATTTTATTTCATTGAGTGTAAATGTGTATGATATACAAATTTGAAGGGATTTTCTTTCAAACTGAAAATATGGGTATGAAATCCTCTTTCAATCCTTACAAATTTGAACATATTTTGTTTCTTTTTGCACAAATCGAATTGTAAATTTGTCTAATGGTCTAAGAAAATTTTGTTCTTTTCTTACAATCTATTTTGTTTCGATTTTGAGTCGATCTATATTCGTTTCATCTATGTGGTAATGGGTTATTTGCTGAAGTTCAAGACATTTGAGAAACAAGCGAGGGAAAAAGAATGGAAATATGTCATAAAAGCATAGCTAAAAAAGGAAAAGAAATCCTTCGAGAAAGAAGTGGAAGAAAACAAAATGGAAAAATGTCATAAAGCCAAGGGTAAAAAAGGAAATATGTCATAAAAGCAGGGGTAAGAAAGGTAAAATTGGACGGTAGAAGAGATAAAATGGAAAGAAACAAAATTGGACCAAAAACCACTGTTCATCTCATTGGCACATATTTAACAGATACCGATTTAAGATATATTGCTATATATTGGCAGCAATATATCTTATAATATTAACTTTCATGTTGTTGCTCGTGTTTAACTTACTACTTCTACGAATAGATTGATTTTATATATATATATATATATATATATATATGATAATGTTAAGGTGACTACTAAATGTGCTTACCAAATGTGCACATTAGTATAAATGAAGTTTTTTTTAATCATTTTTTAAACATCCTTAACTATTAAAAAAATAAAAAAATAAAAATCTCTAATAGTCACTTCCTTAATCATTAAGAGAAATAAAAAAATAAAAAATAAAAATATAAGAGTGGATACATTTGGCCGGTAGGCATATTTGATAGTCATACTATCATTATATATATATATATAGTTCTATTACATACAGTCACTTTTGCATATTTTACTAATGTGATTGGCCAAAATAGTTATTTTATAGTAAAAAAATGACGCAGTCAATCATATTAATAGAGTGTACAAAAGAATATGTAAAAGTGATTGTTAATAGAATTTTTGATATATATATATTTATATATGTACTTAGTTAAAAAAATGTATCTATGTAGTTCCAAATGATCAGATATTGCATCAATTAATTGAATTTCACCTCAAGAAATGCATGCATAGAGTTCTTCTGAGAAAACTAATTGGTGCAACGTACGCATGCACTTCCATGAAGGCTTGAAGATTAGGTTACTCTCGGGGGGACTATATGTATAAACTAACTGGTCTACAGTACAAAGTAGTCAAGATCGAAGCTTTAGAAGTAGTAGAAGAATGGCATGACCCTCCTTTAATTTATACCCGGATAGAAATAGAATTTAAACCCAGCTGGAAATTACACGAATTAATTAATAGTACTAGAAGAAATAAGGACGGTAGGAGTACAGATAAACGATTAGTGTATACGTGGGCTATAGAGTAATTTATGATAATTATATTGGGTCCATGAATAGGATTTAAGATTAATATTAGAATTTATATATCGACCTTGCTACGTTTACCGTTCTTAGTTACCGTTGGGAGATGCTGAAGTATAAGTTTAGTATTTTTTTTTAATATTATTTTAACACTACTAAATATTTACAAAAAATCACAACATTATTAAAAAAATACTTTCTTAATCACAAAGTAAAATAAAAAGTAAAAAAAAAATGTCAGCAGTAGCTAAGAGCGGTAGATTTAGCATTTTCCTTAATATATATATATATATATATATAGGACCTAATTATATTTCAGGTGGGATATATATTGTAACTTATTACCAGCATATTAAATCTTGAGGATTTGTAATACGTACTAAATACCTAGATGGTCAAATGAGAATATAATATATGGATTATTATTTACACATCATGTCTGATCGGTCCATGTAAATTAATGAAAATTTTATTTATTGTCTGAACCTCGATTTGCATACAGAATCAAGCCTCTTGGCAGCTTGAACAAAGATGGAGATGTCGCATGCGGTATAAGTAGTACTACTCGTAGCTTTCGTCTTGAATAGGTTGAATAAGCTGAATTTCCCATGCAAGGTGGTTGCCGAAGTAAAATTCAAGACCCCTGTACCAAAGTCACCCACAAAATTCAGATCCGTCGCGAACTTATCTGCTACAATTTCCACGGATGTGCTTATGTTATGCTTCCTACGAGCTGAAACTTTGTAATCTTCTATGGGAGCTTCAGCCACGACATGTCCCCGATAACTCACATAAGCCGTACTTTGCTGGTAATTGAAACTTCCATAGTTACGCTTATCAACCGTAATCAATATGCCTAATGATAGGTTTAGAGCCAACTCTGGCATTAATTCTAGTTTAAAGCTTTCGAGGCTTACGGGCTGAGAGATTATTTTGGGTTGTTTAGGCTTAAAGACGGTGAAGAACAAGACGACTAGCACCAATAACAAAAGTGAATAGGAAAATGGTTGTGACACCACAGCAAATTTTCAGGCGGCCTCTGTGAGACTTTCTTCCACTGATCCCCATGATTTCTTCTCCAATTGGGTGGTAGCTAGAAATTAAAGTTTTGGGGGCTTAATTAGAGGTTGGTATTAGAATCGAATTACTTGAGAGTAGGAGTACTGAAAGGGTGCTTCGGAAAAATGGGGAGGCATTACATTTGGATAATCATATAAAAATACCTAAAAATTGCAGATCGAGGTGAACCTCCATGGGGATTGTTACGAGGTGGTTTGTTTTTTTTAATGAGAACGGATTGATGTATTTTTTATTTCGTGTGCATTGGAGGTGAAAGCAATGGGGACAATTTTGGTGATTGATTATGTATGGATCGAACACGGTTAAAGTTATTTGTTTGTTTGCAGATACATGCCAGTTATGCCATCAGATGGCGCCAGGATGGCTATTCGATCGGCCGCTTAATTTCGGCATGTAGTTGCTGCTATTATACAGTTAAATGCTGCATGGCCTGCCGATTAGATGGATTTGACCCAATAGGCCCTTCCAAATTGTTGAAGGATCCATTGCTAGAGATCAGATTGCTATGGTAAGCTCGGCCAAACCTGCCCCATCCCAATTGAGTTGGCCCATTGACTATACGAAATTTTGCTGCTCCAGAAGAATAGCCATGAAAAACACACACACAACAAAACACACATCATGTATAGCAACTCTAGAGCGTTAAAAGACCATTCCTGTACTATTCACATGTAATTAAGGATAGGCATAGATCATAAAACTTCCTGTAGCAGTCATTTCTTGTTTTGTTTTTCCCATGCACTGGCTCAAATGTGCAACATTTATGCAAGGATATCCGTCCTAGCTACCTTCTTCTGATTCTGAGAGGTCCTTTGTTTTGTTCAACTAGACAAAACGATTAGGGAAGCATTTTGAATTATTTAATTAAGATCTGAACTATGAAAACGAAATACAAGATTGTTTAATTTCTACAAGTGACTCTAGCTTTTGGCGTCTAATTGATTAGCCTCCTAAAGCATATAATATAAATAACTAGCACGACCTAATTGCTTGTCAATGATGATTTTCCAACAGCAACAAGGTGGTCACGAGTACAAGAAAAATGTCAACAACTACATTTACAAAAACTCGATCATTTCCGTTTTTTGTAGGATAATGTGTAGGAATGGAGCATTCCTCACCATTGAAAAAAACCCTCGAAGGAAACCCGTCTCCTTTTACTATTTTGATACCCGGGGTCAGCTTCTTTGTAAAGGAAATGACAGATTGTTGCTTTCCAGGCACTCTAGGGTCTTTTCTTGGGTTTGATCCATTTGTCTCTCCTACCAAAAAATTCGAGCCCGGTAAGCCTTGAAAGAAGATCGTGTTGTTCAGCTCCGGAACTAAAGTACCATTGAAAGAGTAGACATTTTCATAACCACGATAAGCTTTCTTCATTTGAATCGCAGAAAACCAGTCCTCAAAATTCAGATCTCCCCAATTGAATAGAGTCATTCTGGCTGTCCACCCACTCATGTAGTCTGAGTTGACATGCCAATTTATGCTAACCCCACAATTGTCCCCACACGGCAATGGCTTAGGGATGTGAAGATGCTTTATTTTGGCCCAAGCTATGGCCTTCTCTGCCCTATTCTCAAAGGGAACAAGAAGAGCTTCTGGAGGGAGAAGCATTGCTGGGGCATCCGGATTGCATTTTTCATCTCCATCACAACCGCAGGCACAAGAATTACAAGGTATAACAGAGTCATTGTAATAGGCAGAGAAAGACACACAGCACCTAGTGTTTCTTTTGGTTGGTTTTGTGATGTTGCAGACTACTTGCCAACTCGCAATTGCTGTGCCCGTTGCCTGAAGCCCACTGGGGTCTGGAAATTCTGTTGGATCCACCCTCAGTGGCGCCCCACATTTATAGTCGGGATTAAGAACGCCAAAGATTTTCCATTTCTCTGGAGGATAAAGAGCAGTCCGATTCAAATCAGGCGGAAGTTTAAACACCTGCAATTGAAAAACAGACTTTGATTTGCTTGCATCCATGATGGGTGGCAAAAGGCTACCATTTCTGCAGCAGTAGGGCAACTTGCCTACGTCTGTATCGTTCGCTCTCTCACGAGGCAAGTCACCAATGATAGGCCTCTTTTGGCAATTCATGACTTTCGAAAAATCCATATCATTGTAATATTGTCCTGCCATCCCATAAATGCAATCTGCATAGTCCTTCTTACGTGTGTAGGCTCCTCTCATTGTGAATATAAATTCCCCTCTCATCCACTCCCAGGTCAAGTTCCAACGATCAAGACGTCCTAAAGGGTTTTTGCTCTCCATGGTCACCTGAGCAAGATAATTATTTTGATAGGCTTGAAGAACATCGTAGGAGATGCTAAGATCTCCATTCTGGCGTGGTAAGAACTTGGTTTTCAGAACTTTAGCCTTAGTTTTCGGATTCCGAGTGCAACAAACATGCATCGATGCCTCTGTAGAAAAGAAGCAGCTTCAACAATATAGATAATTGCTATGTGGAAAGAACGTGGATGAAAGATGCAAGAAAAAGAATTAGATTCATAAAAGAAACAAGAACAAGGAAATACTAACTGCGCCGAGTCGGTGCTGGGCATTTGTACCCATCATTGACAAGACGTATTGTGCTAGGCATTGGAATCCCAGGCGGCTTCACCCCAAACTGAGTGCCACTTATGATAATCTGCACCTGAATTTGGCCAAGATCCCCGGCCGTGTCGATCGAGGTCTTCAAATCGGCCTGAGGAGACCCTGAAAATTGGGTCCCGTTCCCGACCGGAGACGGGAAGTCATCAGCCTCCATCAAAACCGCTCCACTAGCACCGACTAGAATCTCATCGTGTTGGAACCCGATGAACATCTTCCATGCTTTGAGCTCGATTGTGCCCGTGTTCAATATGGTTGCGGTGGCATTGAAGGCCCAGGACTGTGCCGTTGCATTCTTCACATGGGGGTATTCTTTCTTCCGAGAAATGAATTCATACGACAAGAAAATCCCATTGCAGCTTTCTACTTCCGGCGGCGGTGCTGCGGGTTTCTCGTCGTCAAAACCTTGGGACTTACTCAAAGGAACTTTGGAACACAACAAGAAAAACACGAATGTCAGCACTCCAAATGCCCTATTCATGTTTTTCTTTCCGAAAACGTTAGGATCAAAATGTTTAGAGGATAACACATGGAGAAAACTCAGTACTGTAATCGATGCAAAACAGATCCAGATTGATAGCAAACATGGATGGTAGATAGCTGGTCGAACTGATTCAGGAAATGGGTGTAGAAAAGTTGACATTTGGTGGGATGGATGGGTACTGAACAAAAATTAGTGGAGAATAAGTCAGCTGCAACCTCCTCCTCTAAGTCAGCGATGTATTTGGCGGGGCAACGGTTAACGGTCATCTGAATTTTTTGTAGCTCTGGTTTAATTTACAATGACAATACCAATCCTATCAGTTTCTCTTAATTACAAAATCCATACAGCGAAGTCCATTGGCCCATTTTTTAAAAACACCGATCCATCTCATTTTTATCACGATGGGCTATTTCGGCGCTCTTCTACATCTTCAAGAAAAGTGGGCCCGAAAGACTGTAATGCCAAATGGATGAAGGTGATGTATAAATATTTTTTTTATGAACGCCTTTAAGTTTCCAAGCAGGTTTATTTTTATTTTTCTAGTAGTCTGTAATTTTGTTGAGTGTAGATAAGCATAGATCTGGATAACACGAGGCATTTTTTTATTTTTTATAATATATATATCAATAATTTTGACATGGGGCTTGAGCTTCTCATCTGCGAAAGGATTTGCATAAATGTGAACTTGCAACTTGTGAATTGTACATTGTAGCATCGCAAAGAATTAATTAGAAAGAATTTTCAAGGTTGTCAAACAAAAACTCTAAATCATCCAGTACCTTTCAGAACTATAAAAACAGCATCCCCTTGATTTCTTTTTGAAGTCCTGTCATTCAAATCAGCTAAACTTGCAAGCAGCAAAACTGATGGAATTTCACTCTATGCACACTTATACGAGTAAGAAAAGGGGATTTCACATCTTCTGCTATTCATATCAACATTTTTTTAGAAAAACTTTCACTGCATCAATATCATAATCTTACACCAGTTCTAGATTTGTAGGTTTGATGTTGCATCCATATGATCATTGAATGCAGGCTTCGACTTCGCTGCTCGTGAGGATCTAGACGAAGAAGACTTGGGAGAAGAAGTAGATCTAGACTTTTTTCGCTTCTGTTTCTTGGGAATGTTAGGAAGATCAGTAGGCGGAACGTCTTTGAATATGTCACCTGCTGGTTGGTGTCTCATGGAATGATCAAAATCTGTCACAAAATATCAAAATATAACTAAATTGAATTCCCATGAACTATGCTTAAAAGGGCAAAACCACCAGAATCCAGAAAATGTACGTTGTTTATCTGCCTCCACATGGTAATTTTCAGCTCCATTATTTTACTAACCTAAACATCCCTGAGTTTCTACGATTGTCAAAACTTGTGCCATAAACTCTTCCTCTGTTTTAACTTGATTTGCATTCCTAATTTACATGTTTTATATGAAGGGTGACATCATAATATCTGATACAGGCTTTCATGCGTCTCGGGAGGTATCCATTTGCACAAGTGTTTGGTCTACATTGAATAAGACCCAACACGCGTATCATTTTGAATAACTTTTTTCACACACACGCACATATATATATATATATATATATATATGTGTGTGTGTGTGTGTATATAACCTTCAAGAAAGTGCTGTTCTATGCGTTTGTGGTGGTTCATTACAGGCATAACTCAAGCCAGATTCACAAACAAAAGACCCAGGCTCGATCGATCCTTATTCCAAAGTGTTTACCCATTCTACAGAAAAAGATATATTACCATAAAGTAAGTTACGCCATTAAGCTTTTTCATTTGAAATGCCTTCCACACCAAGAAAAATGAAAGGAATTGTTTTGTACATAATTTATCCCCTAACTAAGCTGAAATATAATACTAGAAAACTAGATCTTTTAGCATAATTGACAAATATTCCAAGCATCTCGTTCACTACAGTCAGTAAATTATTCATACTGCCCCCAATCACATCCTTTTTTACACGAAGAATGCTACACAATCTCCCAACGCTACACAATCTCCCAACACTCCACACTCCATTTTTTTTTAATTTTTTAATATTTTTTTAATATATTTTTTTGAATTTATTCTTTTTAAATTAATTTAATTCTTTTATTAATTATTTATAGATTAAATATTTGATAAAAGATAAAATTATTAAAAAAAATGTAGAGTGTGAAATGTGTGTGAATAGTAGGAGGTTTTGAAGATTTTTTCTTTTTACACACCCCCTGGGAAGCTTAGCAGATATCAGCATATAAAAAACTTTAATAAGCTTTATTGATTTATGAGAAACTTTGGGAAACTCAACATAAGCAAAAACTTCAATCGATGAACTTCTGGGGTTGAGCACCAAAAGCTGCCATCTTTTTGGGTCATGAGCTATTAGATTCTCCTCGGTAATGAAGGGTTATCTCGTGACAGAACAGCCAAAATTTTCCTGTTGAGGGGCAAAGAATCCTAAGAACTTTCCGCACCTTACAACTTTAGCTTCAAAAAACTACGAGAAATGCTAATATACAATTCCTCCTCAACTAGTTAACCCGTGAAAAGGCCTTGTTTGTACTTGTCTGTTCAAGACATGCACTGCATGATATAATATCTGGAAGCCTTAAAATACCCAAGGAAAAAATCAAAATGGCACTTAGGTCCTAGCAAAACTCAAAATACATACATACATACATGCCTACATACATACCCGCAGAGGACCAAGCGGAAAGAGGCATAGAAGCGGAATCTCTAAATTCACCAATGCTACCAAGCGATGTTGTTGAAAACTCAGATGCTGTTTTGTATTCATGCATCTGCATAATTCCACCCAAAGGAAAAAAATTAGTGGACAAAACACACACATGCAGACACAGTTTTGGGCATTACCATCTTGAGAAACCGGGAGATAAGAGTACGGAATAAGTAGTGGACTACGTACCCAACTAGGTGCACTGCCAGAAGGGCCATCCAACCCGATGTGTGCCACATGCTTAACATCTGTCGGGTAACCAATTTCCATCTCACGCTCCTTCACAACTGTATGGAAACCATTGATCAAGATATTTATCCCCAAATCATTAAAACCACCAAAATATTCACAGGTAAACACGGGAAAAGATGCATATGTATCTGTGTGGACACAGAGAGAGAGACAGAGAGAGAGAGAGAGGCATTACCAAATATTTGGGAAATGTATTTGAAACTTTTGTAAATCCCTTTCATCTTGGCCGACATGGGGGTAGCAGGACCAATGCAACAGACGCTTCAAGGAATGACACAATGGGGAAGCAAACGCCAGTAAGTGTGGAGAGATGGTTCTTATGCCTGCCAGAAATGTAGATGTAGTTATATGGGACTCTGTATTTTTTATTTAAACAATTTTCATTTAGAAAACAAAAAGGGGGTAGAGTATCAAAGAAGTCCACTGCATGTGATTTAGGAACTTTCTTTTTCCCCTGAAGGAAGATTGGTATCAGTTAAACATTACAACAGCTACGATACACGAATGATGAAGAAATGATTTGAAGTATATGTGCACAGCTCAAACCCATTTTTCATTATATTATAGCTTACAAATTCAACAGAACCGAAAAAAAAAAAAGAAGCTCCAAGAAGAGATATTGTGCAGTACCTTGACGAGATGATTACGCTTATGATAAAGTGGGAGAGATTCAAAAGGCCAAGCAACTTCTCCACCACCAACAACCACTGTTACAGGGCTTCAGTACAATTCATCTTTCTACAAACCATGCCTGGCGAATGAACAACAGGTACAAAGACTTCCTGTAGATCGGGAAGGAGGGGTTGGTGCATTCATAGGCCCATAAAAGCGAAACTAAAACAAAAGATGAGAAACAACAAGGTGAGATAGGTGTCCTAGAGATGGAAGACTGACACGCTTAGAAGGGCCTAGAGCAAGAGAAGAGAAGGTGGGCAAGTTGGCAACCATGAAAAGTGAAAACCTCCAAGACCAAGGGTGAGAGAAGGCTTTGAAAGACGAGACGAGGAGGAGAGAGGAGCATAATAAATTGGGTGGTTACCGATTACCACCCAAAAAATATAGATTTTATATTACTTCTGGAAAAACAAATTTATTAAAAATAAAAAAGACAAAAATATAGTTAGGATGGTATTTCACAAATATCATAGATAAATTTTATATAAATTGTTTTATAAAAAAAAATGGTAATAACTAATAAAGATTTTTTATATTTTTAAGATATGATTTACTTTTTTATAATATTTCCACGAAACTTATCTATTTAAAATTTGTATAAATCATTTCTTTTGTTTGAACGGTAAAAGCGACAGACTCGACATATTTTTTGAGTCATTAAGTTCGTCTCTAAACTAAATAATTATGCAGGAGAATCCTAAAATGCATTTGTACACTGTTGATTCCATCTCAAAATTGGCTGTAACATTTAGGATAAAATAATTGTGTTTGTGTGGTTTCTTCTTTTCTATGCCATAGATTATGGAATTGAAAAAAATTATATATATTAAATTGCCGGCCCGTGGGTTAAAGTCCAAGATTTGGTTGGTCACGCCCTTTAAGGCATTTGCTCTTAGAATGCGTACCCACTTTCGTAATCCTTTCAGCGATCACCATGATGGGTTATCATGTACAATGGCTAAATTTTCGACTTTCCACTAATTAAGGTCCCAAGTTCGCTGTCGCTGCATCACTATCCTGCATTCTTTTCCAACCCTCGCAGTGCTCGCACGCTTATCTTATTTTATTCAGTTATTTCTTCAAGGCTGCAGGACCACTTCAATAGATGCCTTACACACAAGCTTTACCTTGATAGTAATCACTAATCGACCAAATAGAAAAATCGCATCTAAGAAAATAGGGTGGCTCTACAGCCACACCACACATGGAGATCCTCACAGTACAAAATATATATATTTTTTGTTTTTTTTTTCATGTATTTTTTTAATGCTTTTAAATATATATGTTTTTTAAAAAATTCATAATGTCATTAAAAAACACTTTTTTAATTACTAAGTAAAAAAACACACAATGGGAATCCGCCACGCGTGGCTTTAGCATTTCAGAAGAAAATATAATAAATAAGTACACCTATGTGGGTTCTAGAACATGGCATGAATCATTGAAGATAAGGCTGATCCAATCCATCCACTAGAAAGAATGAGTCACAAACAGCTATAATGTGAAATGGACAAGTTCATTCGTTTTTGTAAAGCCATGATAATTATGATGTACACTTTAATATTTCTCTGATATCCACTATCAAGATCGATGCGGTGGTTTTTTTATTCGAATGGTAAAAATCCACATAAACACTTGCTTTTTATCCTAGTATATATGAGGGCAACTGCAAACACAGCGAGCTCAGAGGAAGAGAAAGCTTAGTATACTTAAAGTAGCTAGTAGAATGGACAACCATCGACCGCTGTTGGAGAATCCTAAGACTTCTCCCTTCAAAACTCTATACTTAATTCTCTCCCTGGCTGCCATCATAAGCTCATCTGCACTTGTTGCTACCCATCTACTTCAAGGCAACTTCTCCGATCCTCATCTACAACACCACATCTGTGATCAAGCCCACAACCCAGCCTCATGCTTAGCCATGGTCTCAGAAGTGGTGGGGGATACGAACAATATCGTGCAAATGAACCATGTCCATCTACTGCAAGTGTTCTTAAAAAGATCAGCCTACGAAATACAAAAAGTCATGGAGAGAGCCCAAGATGTCAAGCATAGGATTAACGATCCTAAAGAACAACTGGCTTTACTTGATTGTGCGCAACTAATGGAATTGTCCAGGGACAGGATCTTCGACTCCATAGCGGCTCTTGAAAATATGACCAGCCGTTCATGTGAAGATGCCCATGCATGGCTAAGCAGTGTTCTCACCAACCACGTCACATGCTGGGATGGCTTAGAGGGAATAGCCCGGGCCTCGATGGAGCCAGGGGTCAAGGACTTGATATCGAGGGCCAGAAACTTCCTAGCCATGCTTCTCGCGGTTTCATCCTTGAAAACCGAAGTGACTAAGCCATTAAACGGGGGATTCCCCTCATGGGTCAGGAATAGGGATCGGAAGCTTTTACAGGCTTTGCCAAAGGAAATCAAGGCCAACGTTGTGGTGGCTAAGGATGGGAGTGGGAAGTACAGGACTGTGAAAGAAGCTGTGGCATCGGCACCCAATAAAAGCAAAATTAGGTACGTCATTTATGTGAAGAAGGGCACCTATAAAGAAAACGTTGAGGTTGGGAAGAACAAACAGAACGTGATGATCGTTGGTGATGGCATGAGCTCAACGATTATCACTGGCAATTTGAATGTTATCGATGGATCGACTACTTTCAAGTCTGCAACTGTAGGTAAAGATCTTCCTTAATTATAGTTAAAAGAAATTATATTTGCAATTCTAGGATATAAGTATTGTATATATTTTTTTAAAAAGTGAATAAATTTATATTCATTTAAAAAAATTATTTTTTTAATAATAGACCCTATAATTTTTTTTATAAGGAGTGGGTGGGCCTTATAGATTCCAAGATGGTATATAATATTATTCTATAACTAATTTGAATGGCAATATTAATATTGTCTCTTATAACTTGTTTGTCTTCCTAGAAATTAAAGTACCAATAGGTTTATTTATGAATGGGTGCTGTTACACCGCTGACAATTTTCATTAGTGGCCAAGTTTTTATTTTCAAATATTTTTTAAAACTTCATAAATATTTTAAAAATTTACAAACTCATTAAAAAATACTTCATTAATCATTAAAAAATTAAAAAAAACAGTCGATAACTTTTATCGTGATATTAGTTTGTAGAAATATCATTTACTTTTATGAATAGTGAAAGGATGATGTCATATTTTGTTTGTATTTCTCAATATGATGATAAATACCACCAACAATGGCAAACTAATTAAAAGGACATGGCCCATGCAGCTGCTGTTGGTGATGGATTCATCGCCCAAGACATCTGGTTCAAAAACACAGCCGGGCCACAGAAGCACCAAGCGGTGGCACTTCGTGTTGGAGCCGACCGATCCATCATAAACCGCTGCCGCATTGACGCTTATCAGGACACGCTCTACGCCCACTCCAACAGGCAATTTTACCGAGACTCCTACATCACCGGAACAGTAGATTTCATCTTCGGCAATGCGGCTGTCGTGTTCCAAAACTGCAAAATAGTAGCCCGAAAGCCCATGAGTGGACAGGCCAACATGGTAACAGCCCAAGGTCGAACTGACCCAAACCAAGCCACCGGGACTTCAATCCAAAAGTGTGACATAATAGCAAGCTCTGATCTGGAGCCCGTGAAGGGCTCGGTCCGATCGTACTTGGGTCGACCGTGGAAGGAATATTCAAGAACAGTGGTCATGCAGTCGTACATAGGTAACCATATTGATCCGGCAGGGTGGTCGGTGTGGAGTAAAGATTTTGCATTAAAGACATTGTATTACGGAGAGTATACTAATAGGGGACCAGGAGCTGGTACTAGCAAGAGAGTGAACTGGCCTGGCTACCATCTCATTACTAGAGCAGAGGAAGCCAAAAAATTCACTGTAGCTGAGCTGATACAAGGAGGGAATTGGTTGAAGTCCTCTGGAGTTGCTTATTCTGAAGGGTTGTGATGTGAATTATTATATGTACCATCAAGATGATCACCTCAAGTTCGAATAAGAACTTCAAGGAGTTTCTTTCGATAGCTGAAGCTTGTGGTGTTTTGCTTAGGCAGCTTCTTTCTATCTTTTATTATGTTAATGGGTGCAATGTTGTGTATGTCTTTTTTTTTTTTGCAAACTACTTTACGGACGAGTGTATGGTTTCCATGAGAGAGCATTGAGGAAAGTATTTTAATTTAATAGCCTAAAACTAATGGATACAGGAGCACTTTTTTATTGCATGTATAATTATGACTTGTCTTGATGGATTGATCGATCGCATCATTATAGAAAAATTACTTATTTGTGATCAATTATTTCTTATAAAAATTGATTATTTTATATTGAAATAAGTTTATTTTCATCATAAATAGTCATTTTCGTTACAAATAACCCGTCACTAATACTAATTTTACTTGTATTGTGAAATTAATTTGCACCTTTATTTTCCATTACTTAATTCCCATATTGAGTCAACCATATTGACCCCCAAGAAGTGTGATACATTTTCTTCAACCATCTAAGCTAGAACATTCTAGATCAAAATGAAAAGATAAATATAAAAAAAGTTGGGACCTCTTCAATCTAGAAAGTACATCCTGTAATCAAATAATGAACCATGCTTGGCTAATTTGTAGACTACCCATGATATTAGTCATTGCTCATAAAATAAAGTCATAACATGAAGTGTTTACAACAAGGTCCAGCTAGTAAATTGAAAAGGACACATTTTCTTGTTCAGTGATATTTAAAATAAATTAAAATGGCAATTGAATCTACATTTTGCCATTGATCATCGATCGATCCTGATCTTGAATCATTCCATGCACACTTACTTTTGTTATATATTCAGATTTCTATCTTCAACCATCGAATTGATCATATAATTCCATTTTTATTTTTCTATATCCCAATTTAAGTGGCAACATATTATTTCCGAATTTCAGTACCATTGAATCCATTAATGATGATCTTCTCCATTTAGAGCATGCAGTTTATAAATTAAAAGACGTTGTTGTCACGAGTCTCCTCGAATATCGTTGCTGACAAAAACCTAAGTCCAAGAAACTTCGGTGCTGTTTCTCATAAAGAAACAAGCTGAGCCCAACGTGCCCCCAACCATCCAAAAAACCCTCAGCAGATGCTGCTACACAACCACCTAAGCAAGCATTTTTGTGGTATTGCCTTGAAAACGTATAAGAATACAGTGTACGTACGTAATAGATCATCATCTTGTAAGACGATATGCAGGTATCAAGGCAACCTTTTCGTAATATAATAATAATTGATCAGGAGGCATACGTGGAGACCAATCATATTTTACCTATAAATTAAAAAAATGCCATTTGCATAAAATTAAAGAAAATGGATTCTTTTGATCATCCGAGTGGATTGGAAAAGAGCTTTCACGAATTCTGGCACACGTTATAGAAATCACAATCAAATCAAGAGTTCGGATCATCAATATATATATATATATATGAGAAATCAATAAAATCTGGCGAACAAGTTAATAAATAATGCTAATTATCGTCAACCATCTTCAAGATGATCAGTCGATATCAGACAACCAGTACAGTTCTATCCATTAACGCTTTATTTAAGTTACTCCCAATTTCTGCAAATGCCTTAAAGGGCGTGACCAANTTTTCTTTACCTGCTTTCCCTTTTTGGGATAATTGTTCTAACTCTTTCACATAGATCAACAACGAAAGAACAAGAAAACAACAAAAATCAAAGGATGCACGGGCGGAAATCAAAGGGAGAAAGGATAGGGCTTCGGTGTTGGGCTGTTATGGGGAGAGAGAGAGAGAGAGAGAGAGAGAGAGAGAGGCTCGTGGTGGAGGAGAGGTGAGGCCGTGACGGGGTGCCCTCAACTGCAGATGGGCTGTTGAGATGGGGAGCAGGTGGGTGTGATGATTGGGCTGCGGTTGTTGGGTTGTTGTGGTGGCGTTCGACAGAATGAGAAGTTAGGGTGGGAGAGGGGAATTGGGAGCATAGAGGAAGACAGAGGGAGAGAGAGGAGATGAGAGGAAAAAGTAAGGTTTAAAATGTAAAATAGTAAAAGCAAAGGGGTAAAATTGGAACAAAAATAGTTAGACGAAAATACTGTAGTAGACAGATTCTCACTTACATATATAGTAGATGGAAAATGCTATATGCAAGCATTGTGGCGTACCATTTGCGCACCCACTAACTAAACACAACGTGGTAATATTAAACGGTGAGTTTTGGAATTTTGAAACCAACATTTTCCCTTCCTCCCTTCCGCAAAATCTTCTCTCATTCCTCTCTTTTACTCCACAGAATATGAAAGCATAGCCACAATGCAAATATTTCAGATTTTTAGTTTTATACTTTAGATTCCTTCAACATTTTTCCCAATATCCTGGTTTGAGATAAGGAATCAAAGTAGTGAACTTTGACGGTTTGCAAAGGCAAACAAGGGATTATACTTCAAACCCAGATAAAATCCATTTCACAAACAGTGTTTACCATGGAAAACCAAAGCTGAAAAAATCTCATCCCAAAATCTCATGCCCTAAATGGTTAGAGATGCTGATTTGGAATGTTTGAACTTTTTATACTAAACAAAAAAACAAAAAAACTCAGACCGATATTAAAAATTGTACTCTCTTCTTTGCAAAATTGTAGATCAACTCGTGCTGGAAAATTTTTGATTGGGCATAAAGTCTTTTAGACTAGAGTCTAGAGAGCCAAAATAGAGAAGGGTAAAAGGTACTTTAATGGAAGAAAATATGGAGAAGGATCTTGAGAATTGTCTGTAATGAACATGGGATTTGCTGAAAATATGCAGGAAACAGAGAAAAAGGTGTGAGGGGTATATCGATGTCGGAGAAGAGAATGGGAGAGAAGACTCTGTTTTCAAAATGCCAAAAACATAGCCACGTGTTGTTTCGTCCGCAATGGGTGCGCCACAATGCTTGCATATAGCATTTTCCTTTAATTTATAAACCGCATGCTCTAAATGGAGAAGATCATCATTAATGGATTCAATGGTACTGAAATTCGGAAATAATATGTTGCCACTTAAATTGGGATATAGAAAAATAAAAATGGAATTATATGATCAATTCGATGGTTGAAGATAGAAATCTGAATATATAACAAAAGTAAGTGTGCATGGAATGATTCAAGATCAGGATCGATCGATGATCAATGGCAAAATGTAGATTCAATTGCCATTTTAATTTATTTTAAATATCACTGAACAAGAAAATGTGTCCTTTTCAATTTACTAGCTGGACCTTGTTGTAAACACTTCATGTTATGACTTTATTTTATGAGCAATGACTAATATCATGGGTAGTCTACAAATTAGCCAAGCATGGTTCATTATTTGATTACAGGATGTACTTTCTAGATTGAAGAGGTCCCAACTTTTTTTATATTTATCTTTTCATTTTGATCTAGAATGTTCTAGCTTAGATGGTTGAAGAAAATGTATCACACTTCTTGGGGGTCAATATGGTTGACTCAATATGGGAATTAAGTAATGGAAAATAAAGGTGCAAATTAATTTCACAATACAAGTAAAATTAGTATTAGTGACGGGTTATTTGTAACGAAAATGACTATTTATGATGAAAATAAACTTATTTCAATATAAAATAATCAATTTTTATAAGAAATAATTGATCACAAATAAGTAATTTTTCTATAATGATGCGATCGATCAATCCATCAAGACAAGTCATAATTATACATGCAATAAAAAAGTGCTCCTGTATCCATTAGTTTTAGGCTATTAAATTAAAATACTTTCCTCAATGCTCTCTCATGGAAACCATACACTCGTCCGTAAAGTAGTTTGCAAAAAAAAAAAAGACATACACAACATTGCACCCATTAACATAATAAAAGATAGAAAGAAGCTGCCTAAGCAAAACACCACAAGCTTCAGCTATCGAAAGAAACTCCTTGAAGTTCTTATTCGAACTTGAGGTGATCATCTTGATGGTACTTATAATAATTCACATCACAACCCTTCAGAATAAGCAACTCCAGAGGACTTCAACCAATTCCCTCCTTGTATCAGCTCAGCTACAGTGAATTTTTTGGCTTCCTCTGCTCTAGTAATGAGATGGTAGCCAGGCCAGTTCACTCTCTTGCTAGTACCAGCTCCTGGTCCCCTATTAGTATACTCTCCGTAATACAATGTCTTTAATGCAAAATCTTTACTCCACACCGACCACCCTGCCGGATCAATATGGTTACCTATGTACGACTGCATGACCACTGTTCTTGAATATTCCTTCCACGGTCGACCCAAGTACGATCGGACCGAGCCCTTCACGGGCTCCAGATCAGAGCTTGCTATTATGTCACACTTTTGGATTGAAGTCCCGGTGGCTTGGTTTGGGTCAGTTCGACCTTGGGCTGTTACCATGTTGGCCTGTCCACTCATGGGCTTTCGGGCTACTATTTTGCAGTTTTGGAACACGACAGCCGCATTGCCGAAGATGAAATCTACTGTTCCGGTGATGTAGGAGTCTCGGTAAAATTGCCTGTTGGAGTGGGCGTAGAGCGTGTCCTGATAAGCGTCAATGCGGCAGCGGTTTATGATGGATCGGTCGGCTCCAACACGAAGTGCCACCGCTTGGTGCTTCTGTGGCCCGGCTGTGTTTTTGAACCAGATGTCTTGGGCGATGAATCCATCACCAACAGCAGCTGCATGGGCCATGTCCTTTTAATTAGTTTGCCATTGTTGGTGGTATTTATCATCATATTGAGAAATACAAACAGAATATGACATCATCCTTTCACTATTCATAAAAGTAAATGATATTTCTACAAACTAATATCACGATAAAAGTTATCGACTGTTTTTTTTAATTTTTTAATGATTAATGAAGTATTTTTTAATGAGTTTGTAAATTTTTAAAATATTTATGAAGTTTTAAAAAATATTTGAAAATAAAAACTTGGCCACTAATGAAAATTGTCAGCGGTGTAACAGCACCCATTCATAAATAAACCTATTGGTACTTTAATTTCTAGGAAGACAAACAAGTTATAAGAGACAATATTAATATTGCCATTCAAATTAGTTATAGAATAATATTATATACCATCTTGGAATCTATAAGGCCCACCCACTCCTTATAAAAAAATTATAGGGTCTATTATTAAAAAAATAATTTTTTTTAGATGAATCTAAATTTATTCACTTTTTAAAAAAATATATACAATACTTATATCCTAGAATTGCAAATATAATTTCTTTTAACTATAATTAAGGAAGATCTTTACCTACAGTTGCAGACTTGAAAGTAGTCGATCCATCGATAACATTCAAATTGCCAGTGATAATCGTTGAGCTCATGCCATCACCAACGATCATCACGTTCTGTTTGTTCTTCCCAACCTCAACGTTTTCTTTATAGGTGCCCTTCTTCACATAAATGACGTACCTAATTTTGCTTTTATTGGGTGCCGATGCCACAGCTTCTTTCACAGTCCTGTACTTCCCACTCCCATCCTTAGCCACCACAACGTTGGCCTTGATTTCCTTTGGCAAAGCCTGTAAAAGCTTCCGATCCCTATTTGTGACCCATGAGGGGAATCCCCCGTTTAATGGCTTAGTCAATTCGGTTTTCAAGGATGAAACCGCGAGAAGCATGGCCAGGAAGTTTCTGGCCCTCGATATCAAGTCCTTGACCCCTGGCTCCATCGAGGCCCGGGCTATTCCCTCTAAGCCATCCCAGCATGTGACGTGGTTGGTGAGAACACTGCTTAGCCATGCATGGGCATCTTCACATGAACGGCTGGTCATATTTTCAAGAGCCGCTATGGAGTCGAAGATCCTGTCCCTGGACAATTCCATTAGTTGCGCACAATCAAGTAAAGCCAGTTGTTCTTTAGGATCGTTAATCCTATGCTTGACATCTTGGGCTCTCTCCATGACTTTTTGTATTTCGTAGGCTGATCTTTTTAAGAACACTTGCAGTAGATGGACATGGTTCATTTGCACGATATTGTTCGTGTCCCCCACCACTTCTGAGACCATGGCTAAGCATGAGGCTGGGTTGTGGGCTTGATCACAGATGTGATGTTGTAGGTGAGGATCGGAGAAGTTGGCTTGAAGTAGATGGGTAGCAACAAGTGCAGATGAGCTTATGATGGCAGCTAGGGAGAGAATTAAGCATAGAGTTTTGAAGGGAGAAGTCTTAGGATTCTCCAACAGCGGTCGATGGTTGTCCATTCTACTAGCTACTTTAAGTATACTAAGCTTTCTCTTCCTCTGAGCTCGCTGTGTTTGCAGTTGCCCTCATATATACTAGGATAAAAAGCAAGTGTTTATGTGGATTTTTACCATTCGAATAAAAAAACCACCGCATCGATCTTGATAGTGGATATCAGAGAAATATTAAAGTGTACATCATAATTATCATGGCTTTACAAAAACGAATGAACTTGTCCATTTCACATTATAGCTGTTTGTGACTCATTCTTTCTAGTGGATGGATTGGATCAGCCTTATCTTCAATGATTCATGCCATGTTCTAGAACCCACATAGGTGTACTTATTTATTATATTTTCTTCTGAAATGCTAAAGCCACACGTTGCGGATTCCCATTGTGTGTTTTTTTACTTAGTAATTAAAAAAGTGTTTTTTAATGACATTATGAATTTTTTAAAAAACATATATATTTAAAAGCATTAAAAAAATACATGAAAAAAAAAACAAAAAATATATATATTTTGTACTGTGAGGATCTCCATGTGTGGTGTGGCTGTAGAGCCACCCTATTTTCTTAGATGCGATTTTTCTATTTGGTCGATTAGTGATTACTATCAAGGTAAAGCTTGTGTGTAAGGCATCTATTGAAGTGGTCCTGCAGCCTTGAAGAAATAACTGAATAAAATAAGATAAGCGTGCGAGCACTGCGAGGGTTGGAAAAGAATGCAGGATAGTGATGCAGCGACAGCGAACTTGGGACCTTAATTAGTGGAAAGTCGAAAATTTAGCCATTGTACATGATAACCCATCATGGTGATCGCTGAAAGGATTACGAAAGTGGGTACGCATTCTAAGATCCATACAAAACTATGCCGCGCCAATCGGTTCAACCTGCAGGACGTTGCAGATCATTTTGAAAAGATTCTATAACAAATCATAAATATAGAACAAAAAGAAAAAGAAATCGTACCTAGTTTTAATTATAGTCTCGAGGCTGTCTAGTTTGAATGCTTTCCAGATCAAGCCTTGGGTTTTGAGAAAGTTTATTGAGAAAAGAACTCAACTTAAGATCATTAGTCGTGCTTAATGAATGGACCTCTTAAATTATCCACTTGATATTGATGTGGTACTCAAAAAGTAAAACACATTACCAGATAACGGGGGATCTCATCACCATTCTATACTCAACTCTGGATTTATCAATACACATTTCAAAACGTGTAAAGTCTTATCTTAATTCCAACCACAATAAAGGACATAATGTTGAAGGCGGTGGGAAGAGATAACAAGGAGTCTTCTTCCGTTGGTATCGACATCCATAAAAGATCCCAACTTATGACCTCGGCATTATAGTTTTAAGGTATAATGTTTAAAAAATGACAGTTACCGGCTTGTTTGTATATTTAAGCTTACAAAGTGTAATTGTTCTCACGAGAGAAAATCAAATTGTAAGCCCCGGAGATATCATCCCTTGGTCAACTCACAACCATTTCCAAAATAATGGATACAAATCCTTCTCCCCAAGGGTGTGAATAACGGGGACTAAACAACCAAGGGCATTAAGCATTCACAATAGGGCTGAGCAGAAATCCGAAAATCTGACTCCGACCCCGACTCCGCTCCGGCTCCGACAAGTCGGAGTCGGATGTCAGGCGGATCCGACTCCGACTCCGCTCCGATCTAACTCTGACTCCGCATCCTGCTCCGACTCCAACTCCACATTTCAACTCTGACTCCGCTCCGCTAATGTACATATTTAATAAAATATATGTGTTTTTCTATATATTAATCATATAAATATAAATATAATAATTATAATATTAATGTATAAATACTAAAATGCTTAATAACATGTTACATTGTAATACTAATGTATAATATAACATGTAACACTAATATATAAATAATAAATTTATAATAGCATGTAATACTAATGTATAATAATTAAAGTTGATTATATAGATTTTATATAACTATATCTTATATAGTTAGTTAAACTCAATAATATGCTAGCATAGCTACATGGGTTAATTATTATAAAATAATATATTTATGCTATAATATATAGACTAAATTGACTAATAATAGTTTAATGTATGTAAACATCACATCATGGCTCATGTTGTTTCAATATTACTATTTACTACCATGTAACACCGTAAAACTAAATTACTAATGTATAAGTATGTGTGTTACATATAATAATAATGTATAAATACTAAAATGCATAATAACATGTAATACTAATGGATAAACACTAATATATAAATAATAAATTTATAATAACATATAATACTAATTTATAATAACCAAAGTATTGATTATATTAATATAGATTTTATATAACTATATCTTATATAGTAACATCATTAGTTAAAGTCAATAATATACTAGCATGGTCCCATAGGTTAATTATTATAAGCTAGTTTTTTTCCTAAATAATATAAGTAGACTAAATTGACTAATAATAGTGTATGACTAATAAAACATTTATTATATATATTCTATATAAGTATAAGTATAACTTAACTATAATGAATAAATATATATTCATTATATATAGTTATTTAATTTCAATAATACTAATATACAAACACTAATAATCTATAAATTTAGTAATTTACCACGACATGTAAATTTGCAATACTATTATACTAATATATAATACTAGTTATTATACTTTAGCTATTATAAATTAGTATTACATGTTATTAATCACAATAGTACAGGTCTATAGACTATAGACTATAGCATGTAATTGTCAATAATCAATACTATAGTACAATTACAAATTTGTGAATTACGTGAAAGTTCGAAGTGGTAAAGTGAAATTAATCCTATATATAATTTTCAGAAAAAAGAAAAAAAGAGAGGTGGTTGATGATGAGACGGGTTGTCTGGGCATGTTAAATGGAAGCTAACGATTAGATCAGAGTTGGATGGACACCTCCACACACCACACATTAAAAATTACACACTGATTAAATAATCACTTTAACGTAGCACCTTTGCATTTGTTATAGTACAGGAGCTTCAGAAAAAAGTGCATTGTTTATACTTTATATATACATATATGATATGAGATTAAAAATTTGTGAATAATAATAAGATAATTTATAAATAGTAATAAAATAATTTGATTAAGATGTTTTATGGAGTTTTAGAAAATGAGAAGGAAAAAAATAAAAATATTATAAAATTAATATATTAAAATATAATTTTTAATCAATACTAATAATTAAATTGAGTGGTGGAAAAAATTATAATTATAAAAATTATAAATAGAATAATAATTGATAAGTTGATAACAAACTTTAAGATTAAAATTTCATTTAATATTTTTAAAATAAGGTTTAGTTTAGGATTTGGGAATTTAAAAATTAAAGCCCAAAAACATAATGAGAACGGTGCCATTTTGGCATCATTCAGTTCCCGAATTTAGCTTTCCCAATATATATTGCAGAATAACCCTAGCTTCTCTTCATCGTTCTCTCACTCTCCCTTTGTGCTGCCGCAGTCCTTAGTTGTCTTCAATTGCAGTTTCATCATTTAGGTAAGTCTCCAAGACTCCATCTATCCCTCTTATCCATCTCTCTTTTCTCTCTATTGATACGCATCTCTCACTTTCTCCCTTCGGAACCAGAAGACGCACATCTCGCTTTCTCCTTCAGATCTTAAAGGGAATTTCTAAGGACTCTCTCGTTTTCTCAGAAAAGTTTTCTGCAATATTCTTGTAAGAATTATTCCCTTGTTCTGTTGCTTTTTCTTTTAACATTTTATTGTTTTTTGTTGGCTGAATCCGGTATTGTGAGTTGTCGCTTTTGATCCATTAAACAATTAATGGTGGTGTCTTTTTTGTTTTGGCATTATTTTTTAAAGTGAATCGCATTTGGGGAAGAGCTTTCCAAATTAAGGGGATAACAGATTTCATATAAGATTATACACAATATTGATTATAGTTTAATATAAGATTTCATTTGAAGGAGGTGAAGTGTAAAGTATTTAGAGATTTTTTTTAAGTTGTTATATAAGTTGATTTTGACATTTTGTGATACTAATATCCTATACTTTAACATCTTAATGTAGAATTAGTCACTTCTATGGCCAGCATACTTCATAAAGATGATTGACAATTTTGTTTATAGTATTTTATTTCAATTTTGTTTTCTTTATTTTTATTAATTTATATGGTATCTTATTTCTTTACTAATTTTGTTCTTTTTTTTTTTCAGGCACAAGTTGGAATGACATTCATTATAATTTGTATTGGTTCTTTTGTTGTAAGTTGTAAATTGTTGATGGAATTAAAACTTGTTGATGGATGATGAGACATGACAATAGCATGAGGATGCAAGATTTGGTTACGTGTTTTTAACTTGTAATTTTGTATGAATGATTTTAGTTTGTAATTTTTGTTATGTATTTTTAATTTTTAATTTTTAATGAATGATTTTAGTTTGTAATTTTGGTTATGTCTTTTTAATTTGTAATTTTGAATGAATGATTTTAGTTTGTAATTTTGATTATGTATTTTTAATGTGTATCATAGTTGGAAAATTTCTTGTTGCAAGTTTGAATTTAGTTTTATTTTATAGTGTCCAGGATTTTAATGTGTGTAATGTGTATCAGGTTCTAAGGATGAAGGATCTTAGTGTGAATGATTTCTTTTTACAACAAATTTGTTAAATAGATTAAAAATCTGAAATTATATTTTTTTTAAAAAATTGATATAGAAGCCTAAATTTGATTAAAGTCTAAAATTATGAGCTTGAAATGTTAAATGGGTTTAGGAAAAAAATCCAATAAAAAAGCCCAACTCCGACTCCGTTCCGACTCCGCTCCGACAAGTCGGAGTCGGAGTCGGATCGGAGTCTATAGCAATCGGAGTCGGAGTCGGAGGTCGGATTCAGCCTCCGACAAAGTCGGAGTCGAAGTCGGAGGATCACAATACCGACTCCGATGAGTCGGTGCTCAGCCCTAATTCACAACTATCATTCTTAGCAAAATATGAATAAAATTCACCACGCTCACGAGTTTGCCAAATAAGTCATGTACAAAGAATTTTCTAGTACTCGTCACCAGATATGCCTAATCTCATTCCCATCCCCATCACATGTTTTTTTCACAAGTCCATCCCCATCAGGGTTCACGAATCACAACGGGGACTTTCCTCCTAGAACATGCCATAAATGTTTTGAAAAATGGCCCACCAGCACCACTCCACTACACTCTACCTTGCAACCACTGGAGTGTACAACATATTAGTTAATGTTGCATAATACTACCATCCACACTTACTTTTAAGTCCGTGAGAATCCCGAGTCGAAAATGGTTCTGCCCGAAATGGATCATTTGGCTCCCCTCTAAATTCTCTTGTTGGCACTATACTTTATGCTAAGTGACACCAGGGGAAATGATAAAGAACACGTCAGCTTTGGGTTCGACTAATTAGATCAAGCACTAAGTAATGACCCACTTCCACCCTCAATGTTTTCTAGAAATAAATTTCACCCCCATTTCGATTCCCAACAAACAAATATCCAATAAAGAAAGCAAACTCTATCTTGAAACTGATGTTACCTTGTCTTCCCTTTTCATCTTCTCTATGCTAGATTACTCTTCTTCTTTTTTCCCAATAAGTACGCTAGATTATTCATTAATGATCAAATTTATCATCCCCAATAATTTTGATAATCCACTTTACTTATAGAGTTATACTACATACAGTTACTTTTGCATACCCTTTGAGCACTCTACTGATGTGATTGGCTAAAGCAGTTATTTTATATTTAAAAAAAATGATGCAGCCAATCATATTAATAGAATGTACAAAAGAGTACGCAAAAGTGACTACAAATAAAATTTTTGTTACTTATATATATTTAAAAAAAAAACACTTAATACTCCCACAATAACTCTCATGTCATTTTATACTGTCAATTTTTTTTCCTACCAAAAGCTCAAGTTAAAAACAATCCTGATAGGGTATCCAAGAACAGCATTTTGACTAATCCCAGGGGTGCACAAGCCATCGGCAAGAAATTTTTTGCAAGTGCACTTCCGATAATTCAAAGAAAAAATCTCTCAGGCCGATGGCCCCAAGAGGTTAATTGCACCCAAGGGATTGCATAGGCCCTCTGTGCATTTTCATCAAGCATTTTCTAGTGTGTTATAGAATTTGTGACAAATATTATACCTGATTCACTTTCACCCCAATAACTTACACCATAAAAGGTGTCTTAGATATTGGTAACTATGATATCTGAAATCCGCCACAAATTCATAGACATATAGGTAGTAAAACCATCATGTTAATTTTTTTTTTATTGGCACCAGATGTCCAACAAAGTCCTGACTAATCTTGGAAATACATAATATCTTGGCAAGGAGTTTTCTGCAAGTGCATCTCGGATAATTCAAGTTGAAATTCTCCCAATCTTATGGTTCCTAGAAATTGTTTGCACCTAAGAGGATTCGAAAATTAGACCTAAAGGGAGAATACCACTAAGACCAATGCCCTTACCACTTGAGTCAACTCCACCAACCTTACCACTTGAGTCAACTCCCAGGGATTGAAACCATCCTGTTGATGACCAGATATAATTGTCTCAACGAAACTGATTTCATAGCCATGGCTCATGAGTGGCTGGACAGGTCGGAAATAAGCATGCATAGACATGAATTATCAACCAGATACCAAGGACCAAATTTTAGGACCCCTTAAGATGGTCAGGTGAAGGCTATACTGACCATTTGATATACAAACCTGGCACCAATGGCCAGACATTCACATCAGGCTAAGGAGCAATTACCCAGAGGATTTTTCTCGGTCTTTCCGGTCAATGTAAACACTAATAAATGGTATTACCACTTCTACCGCAAGTTCAATTTCAAGCATGACCGGCTTTTAAAACACATTCACAGGTTAAACTCTAATTAGGTTATTCTCATGTATCCTCCTTGTATACTTGGGTTTTGCCTACTTCTATGAATAAAATTTCTTAATTACCTATATAAAAAAAAATACGTTCACAGGTAGATGCAAGTAATTGACAAAATAAAGCAATGGTCCTTTAAAATGTATTAGGACAAGAAATATAGATACGTGATTGATCTCAAAATACGCTACAGCCCATGGACACCATTTAGGTTAAGCAGCCTGCTATCAAATCTATGTTAAAGCAATTGTGTTCGTGAAGAAGGATCATGGGCAGCTGGCAATGTGAACGGTAAATGATATTCCAAAATAGCTACTGCTATGGTAATTATACTAGGTTTCATGCATATTATTAAGTGGAAGGATTCAGGAAAATCAACCTATAATACTTAAGATGAAACCCAACGAACTTACAGTCTCCTTAGACCAGAAAGACGGCCGGAACACTTCCCTAACCTATGTTGCACTTAGCCAATCGGTCTACTTCCAGCTCTAGTGCTCTTTTTTTTTTTTTTTTAACAGAGAAAACATGGTGAAGATTAGAACAAAAAGCCAGCAATCAACAACACAAAAACTGGTCTAGCAAATGGCTTTTAAGCCTTAGTCAAGCGGCAATAGGAACCTACATTATCTCGTTTATCATCAAAAGTTATACAATCCAAACATCAAACTCCAAGAGCAACATAAACCACCTTCACTAATAACCCAAAATCATTACCTTTTAGCAGAGCTCATTTCCAACTTGAAGGCCAGAATCCGTGGATCCCATAACCAGTCTTCCAATTATCCAAATACACAACCTTCTTGACCGCCCAAAACGAAATGAAAAGAGCAACGATCATGACCACTCGCTGCACGTTCACATTCCTCACCTTCACGAGCACGTGCGTCATGAACGCCAGCAACAGCCCCACAATCGTGTACAAGGATCCGACCGCGAACCCCTCCGCCCCAAGCTGCATGCCGGAGCCCTGGTAGAAAAATATGAGGCGGTTCGGATCGTTCCGGTCAGCCAGGAACATGGGCATTTTCCGAATTATGTTGTGCATCGCGCCCGAGACGCTGAAGAAGTAGACGAACACCGAACCGACCAGCCAGATTTTCGGATCGTGGAGTAATGTATCGCCTATCACGATCTTTTTTATAGCGAATGGAATCCAAATCGAAATGGCAAGGAAGATGACTATCAATTGCTTGCTGGAAAGCATGGGTGGCCGGTGGATCGGGCCGAAGACAAACTTGGTCTTCGATTCGATGAACTCGGACATCGATTCGGCGAGCCTGGAGAAGTCTCCCTGGTCCATCTGATGGGATTCTTTGGGGTTTTGGTGCGGAGCGATGAGGCGGATGTGAGGGAGGGCATTGACACCGAAGAGGCCGAAGCTGGACTGTGACTCTTTGAATTCGAGGTCGCAGAAGAAGAGCTTGGCATGGGAAGGCGACTCGGGGTCCTGGTTGTTGGTTATGAAGGAGTTGGCAAGGAGGGCGAACTCGCTGTGGAGAGTCCTGAGATGGAGCTCTGTCTTGTCATGGAGCTGAGTGGCGTCGAAGAAGACGACGAGCCAGTAGGGTCTCGGAGTCTTGACCGAGGTGAGGAAGCGAGAGACGGAGCGGTCGTCCAGGTGGATCACTCCCGATTTAGATCGGGACTGAAGGGCCAGAAGCTCCGAGACCCGTTGAGAATCCGAATCGGCTGAGACCGATAAGAGGGCGAGGGAAAACACGGCCAATAAGAGGAGGAGACTCGGAAGTTCGCGAAAGGAAGCCATTTTTGGATTCTGGGCACACAAAGTGAGCGAGGGTTTCGCTTCGTTTTGTTGTTGGGGGAAGACTAAAGACCGATTTGGTTTGGTCACAAATGATTCCGTGCCATTTACTTCATCCGTGCTACAAGTCGTATGGGGAGCGGTGCTTATTGTGTGCTACATGTCGGTAGCTATTTTTATTTAGATTGGATAAACAGACAAAATAATTTTGATAAATGAGAAAATTGATCTCAACAGACACCTAAACTCATTAAGTCATTTATTTGGAAACACTTGTTTATCTTTATAATTAAAAAAAAAAAGTCATTTCTTTGGAAAATTACAGGCAATCCCAATCCATTTATATGTTCTATTTGTTGTAATTTGGACAAGTTGGGTTATACATGTACCATGGTCATCCACATCCATGTCATCCTAGGCTTACATTCTTTGGTTGCTTAGATACTTAGTACCATTTCCGGCTAATCGAAAAATAAAAACCATGCCCCCATGTCTGTTCCAATAGGCAGCACGTTAAACAATTATATCGGATTCAAGCAAGAAGCATCGAGCAATTTTAACTGTCTCCCTGTGATCACATAGTTTTAGTGTCTCACCTCTCAGAAAAGATGTTTGCATCTCTCAATTTGAAAGCTGATAAAGAACCAAAACTGTATCGATGGCCTGCAGATCACGCAGCCAAATGTTACAAGACACCGTCCAATAATCATGACAAGTGGCTGCTAAGGTATAATACCAAAATAATTGGTTATTTAAAACCACGTATCAATCGCTTGTATGCTGCTCGATCAGGTTTAAGCCCCATGTTCAACATTTCATCATGAATTTTCATGGCTTTTCTAAGTTCCTTTGCACGACAAAGACCACTAATCATAATCGTAAAACTTGCACTGCTCACCAAATTCATTCTTCTCATGTAATCAAAGACCCTGACTGCTGCTTCAATCCTCTTTCCCGAAAAGAGCGCTTTGAGCAGTACATTATAAGTTGCTGCATCCAAACCATTATTCCATCTTTCCATCTTGTCATGCAATGCCATAGCTGAATCAATCCGTCTGCTGGAGCAGTAATGCACCATCAACAAGCAACAACATAGAGAATCTGGCAATAAACCTTTCTCTAGAGTTAGATTCAACACTTCCTCTGCTTCTCTCCATCTCCCTCTATTACACTGTGATGCTATAAATCTAGACAATTCTGATGCACATGGAGTACTTCCTCTTATGACAACATCCCTTAACAATTCACAAGCTTCCTCGGATTGGTTTTCCTTACAAAGAACATTTACAAATGCGTTATAACTACTATCATTCACTGTAAGACCCCTTTCAGAGATTAAACGATATATTGGAATCGCTTCCTCTAGTCTTCCTTCCTTTGACAATGCTCTTAACATACACCCATAAGTAGCATCCTGTAACCCGCTGCTCTCATCACGAGCTCTACAAAAGAACATCTCCGCCGCATACGTCTTGCCCAAGTCACAAAGCTTCTGAACTACTAAATCATACTCGGATAAAAGTATCTTTGGTAGCAGCTTCTTTTCCACCATAATGCTCATTATGTTCTTAATTACTACAGCATTTTCGTATTTACATGCCCCATCAAGAACCGAACTATAAGTACTAAAACCCGGGTCAATTTTCCTCTCGTACATCTGATTCAAGATATCAAAAGCGGCTCCAAAATCCCCACTTTTGCTATAACAATCAACAACAAGATTACAAATCACAGAAGTATAGAGACCTACATCTAACAATCTAACAATTCTCTCAAATTTCCCATTTTTAAACAAAATCTGAGCAACCAACGACCACATAGACCGGTCTGGCGACACCCCACAACGAATTACGGCACCATAGCAACACCAAGCCAGTTTAGTCTCATTTTCCCGCAACAAAGAATCAAGCAGAGCACTACAGGCACGAACCGAAGGGGTACACCCACGACCTCTCATTTTCCCGAGCACCTCTAACCCCTCCATGAACAAACCCTTCTGCGAATAACATTCAAGAACAAGGCTTAATAAATTAGACTGAGAATCTCTACCTCTACAAACTCGAAGCAGGCACTGTACAAGCACTGGTGCAGGGAGACACTGAATCAGAGAACCCAAGAGGGGCTTCACGGGTTGAACAAGACCCGACGCGAGTGAAAGCTGGATGATTTGGCAGTGAGACGGGAGGTCCGGTTGAAACCCAAGATTTGTTTTGGCCCAATTGAAGAAGTTGAGAGAGATTTCAGGACTGGTTTGGGTTTTTTGGATAATTTGGAGGAAGAGAGACGGGGTTAGTTTGGACGAGAGATTGAGGTTTTGAAGGAGCGGGACCCAATTGCGCCTCTGTAAGAGAAGGGATGAGATTTGGGAGGCGAGCTGGTCTTGTTTGATTTGGGTTCTCCAAGCGAGAGAAGCCGGTGTTGAGGTTGAGAATGGTTTAAGGAGATGACGAGCTTTGTGAAGCATTTGGGTTCCCTGAAAGAAAAACGGAACAGTTATGGTTCAACAGGAGATGGTAGGTTTAGGAACTGATCTTGGTCGAAGAAAGTCGGGATTTTCCACGAATTGTCATTTTCCTTTTTACTCTTTCACCCTAATTTACAAATCATTTTTATTTATACCTTAATTTATTCATAGATATCATTTCACTCCCTTGCGGTGTCCAGTTTTTCATTTACATAAGATTATAACGTAATTAATTTACGAGGTAAATTGAAACTTGTAATAATTTAATGATTTAAATCTCAAAGTATAAAACAAAAAATGACTTTTGTTTGTATATATAATGACTTTGTCACCTCCAGATTTTACCTTCGAGTCTAAACAAAACAAGCACCAAATACAGAAGCTTTACGACTTTGATGGCAAATTGGGATGGTTAGTTAGATTATAACTTTTGCTTTCTCAATCCAAATAAGGCTTAAATCCTTCCATGGGTATAACTGGAGACAAGAATCTATGCTTAGTGAACTTCCTGGAACTTAATGAGTTACTAAAGCCGTTAACTCAAGATGATTGTTTGTAATGAGTATACATGTGTGAGTGAAAAAGAATTTTCAGAGCATTGGCAATGGCCTCGTCATTGCTCAATACAAGTCCAAAATTTTGACTCTTTTCATTATTTTCTTCTACATCGGACTGGCCATTCAACAAAAGTTAAGACTTTAACTACAGTAAGTCTTAACCGCTTATCATACCTGGTGAGCTATTGTTTGCCCTGGATAAGTATATTTTATTATTTCATAAACTCATTCCCTCATTCTTTTCTCTTTCTTCAACGGAAAAGTCTATTTGCAGTCACTGATTCGGCCTGCGCGCGGACGGTTGCCACGCTGGAGTCAAACGTACCGTTTAGCTTAATGAGTCAAACGGTGCATTTAGCATTCTGAGGTAAGTTCTCCCTCCCCCTCGTTCTGTTTCTCTCTTCATCTCCCCTCAGTCTTCTCCCTCCCCGAGCTTCCCAGTCCCCTAACCCTAACCCCAAATCACCGATCCCCCCAAGTGCTATTTCCCTCTCCCTCTCTTATGTTTCTCTATTATGCCTCCCTCGAGTTCTGTTTCCCTCTCCCTCTCCCCTATTTCTGTAATTTCGTGTTCCCCAATTTCTGTAATTCGTGAGTTCTGTAATTGAAAAAGTCTGTTTGCAGGCACAGAAGAGGGAAGGCCCCGTGCACGCCAGCCACGATGGCAAAACACGACGACGTTTTGTGTTTCTTGAGAGTTGAGTGTGCGAGACAGAAATGAAAGGGGAAGAGCCCATATTCCACCCCAAAGACATGGACGTTCTGTATCTGAAGCCAATTGAATCCTTATCTTTCTTCACTCCTCTATCTCTCAATGATTTTCTAATTTCAGCAGCATCATTCCATCTTCCCAAGCTGAATATAGATTGGCAAGGGCTGAGTATGCCCTGTTGTTGTCAGACTAAAAAAGAAGCCAATTTTCTGCCGCAACTTTTGCTAATTCCATGTTTTTGGGGACCTTACAACTTTTGCTAACTCCCTGAGAGAGTGGGCTTAGGGTTTGGTTTCGTCGAGTAGAGGTGGAAGGGGAACACCGATCTTAAGGGGAGGAGGAAGAAATCTCATAGAGAAGGCTTTCATTAATTGGTTCTACCCAAAAGTAATCTCAGCTCGATTGAAAATGAGAAACAAATACAGAATTTTCTTGAGACGCAAATCGAAAATTCCAAATAAAAAGATGTTTTAAAGAGGAAAAAAAAGAGATCAAATTCACCGATACGATGAGATTACCCATGGCTAATATCAGAATTTAAAGTTGCTTGACGTGGCGAAGATTGGTCATTGCTAAAATTGAGATCTACAGATAAAGGACTGCAAGAGGTTACCAAATCAAAACGAGAGAGAGAGAGAGGAGGTGATGCTACTGCATTTTCTTCTTCTTCGAAGGATTCTTCTTGTCGCTGCATTTTCTTCTTCGAAGCTCTGGAATCAAGATTCTTCTTCCTGTATTTTCTTTCTTCACTTTTTTAAATAATATAATCTCTAACGTGGCATTTGCCACATCAGCAGGGTTCGCATACAGGCACAAATCTATGCATGTATGTAGCAGTCCCCTTCTTCAACCCGCAAGCAACCTCACGCTCTTCTCTCCCTCACTCTTCTTCAACCCGCAAGTTTCCTCGTTCATCTCTCTTTTCTTCGTCGGTCGTCTTCTTCCCCCCCATCTTCTTCCAGGCCAATCGGTAAGTCTCTTCCAGATCCTATTCTCTGTGCATTTTGCTCTGCGTCTCTCCTCTCCCTCTTCTCTCATTTTTTGATTCGATTATGATGTACTCCCACTTCTCTCATTTTTGCAAGTGACAAGGTTTCGATAAGATTAAGAAAGATTTGGGCTGAGCGAGGTTGTGGTTAGTCATGAATTGGTATTGGGGGTTTTACGAAAGGTCGAATTGAGCCCTGGTGTGGCAAAGAGCTTTTTCGATTGGGTTTTGGAGAGTGAGAGTGAAAGGTTGAACTCTAAATCTTTTAATTTAATGCTGGCTTTCTTGGTAATAACGAGTTTGTGAAGGGTTTTGGGATTTGGTTGAGGCTATGAAAAAGATGGATTCGGTAGTGATGTTGAGAAATTGAGGGATGTATATGCATCTGAGTCAGTGGAGAATTCAGTGGAGAATGTTTGTTTAAGGGTCTGTAAAATTGTTAGGAGTGAGGTGTGGGTTAATGATCTGGAGAGGTGATTATAGAAAACTTAAATTAGGAGGATATTTGTTCCTTATTTTGTTGTCTTCTTCTCATTGATAAAATTCAAAAATTGTGTTTATCTTTATTCATAAATGTATACCCTTGTTCATATCAATGTCAACTTTATTATTTTTTGTTTGCAAATCTAATATTTAATATTCATTGTTTGGTGTTTGCCTCACATTAGTTCTGCATAGAGTATTTCCCAAAATGAGTGAAACGAATCATTGGGTATCTATGGTATGTTTCTAAACCTTTAGCTGATTTTCAAACAATGATTTTAACTTTAGGCTAATGTGTTTGGTTTGTGAGGCATTTTCAGCATTCTCGATGTCTGTTTAGATCAGCTAGCTAGGTTGGTATATACATTGGCTAATCTTTTATGTCTGTTCTAAGGTAGGAATTGTTGTTTGTTGAATTGGGTCTTGAATGTTGTTGTCTTAACCACATTGACTATCACCTATGAGTCCAAATCATGTTTTCTGCATCTAATATTTTATGATTGCTTCATGTTTTATTTGTTTGGTTTTGTAATTTTTCCCATAAATTAGAGTTGTAATAGGATGTCAATTCATGATCTTTTAGCAGTTTGAATGGAATTAAGGTTGATGAAGTGGCAAAAACTTAATATTAGAGGCCCTAAACTTATACATTAAAAATGGTTGGGAAACATTGAAAATAATGTCATTAAAAATAGTTGCTACATTCCATTACGTGCATTTCATTTTTGTTTATGCTGATTTGTGGTTTTNTGTAGAAAGTGTTCTACACAGGGAATCGTTGAATCACCACGTGTAAGGTGATTGCAAGTGTAAAGGGTGTTCTACACGGATCCTTTGTAGCGGTGTTGTTCAAAGGTGTAATAGGTTTCTATCTCCACCTGAAGGAGATTGAATAGTGAATTCGGGGATCCTCAAGGGGTAGCTTGAGGCGAGGACGTAGGCAATGGGGCCGAACCTCGTTAACATACTGAGTTTGCTTCTCTCTTACCCTTACTCTTTATATTTATTGTTGTTTCATATTTTGTTTATATTTTATATTGTATATTTGATTTATAATTGTTATTTTTTTTAAATACAACTCAATTCACCCCCTCTCTTGTGTTAGTCATCTGGGCAATAGTATTTGTATGGACTATGTTGGTATTTTGTGGACTGTATTGTAAATTTGTATTTGGGACCAAGAAACATCCTACAAGAGGAAGCCGTCTTATAAGAAAACGAAAATAAGGTATTCGCATAAAAGCGAACAATGGAACCATTGTTGGAGGCGGTGGATCCTCCACTAGAAGCAATGATGGTAGGTACACTGTCACTTATTGACTTGAGATGATTATTAGAAAGGTTCACAATCCCTCTTGTAAGATTATGGGTTAGGGAAAGTGGTAAGATAGGGTAGGAGCCAGACATTGAGCCGAGTCGCCAAAGGGGGCCAACACGGGTAGTGATGGGGCGTGTAAGCCACGCGCCACCTGAGGAGATGAATGGACGGGCTGATCCAAAGGATCGGAGACCTCTGAAGCCGATGGGGTCGCACGTGTCGTCAAAAGCCACCCTAGGAAGCGGCTGCAAGTTGAAAACGTGCACGGTAGGGGTCGTGCGTGCAACGAACGCGTCGAATGGAATAGCGATTTTCTTCTGCGACCATGAAGATTGGCGACTAGAGATGCTAAAGAGGCGGTGTGTGTAGGATGAAGGATGCCGGGAAGCAATAGATCGGTGAGGGTCAGCACTACAGAGAGAAAACTAAAGGAAAAAACTAGAAAATCACTGGGGCTGGCTAGGGGAGGAAGTGGTCGGAGCCTAAGCTCCAAACCCCTTTCGCCCAATGAAGGGGCGAAAATCCTGGAAATTGGCTGGGGAAGCGTTTATTAGAGAGAGAGGAAAAAAAAAATTGAAAGACTTCCAAAAGTAGCTCGAGTTTTATTTACTTCTCGGGTTCTGTTTATTTGTGCTCCAAATTAATGTTCTTTTATGAGAAACTACTTCATTGAGATCCAAGAACTAGTTTTGTTTTTTTCACATCAATGGAAATATTATCTGCAATGAGGATTGTTCATTGGAAATCTCCAAGTCGATAGCTATTTCTTGAAAAAATATATATACCTTAACAGTATATACTCTTATTGAATTGGATATTTGGAACTCGACTCAACACAAATCAAAGGAAATTTCACCAACCATCATATATACCCCCGTCAAAACAAGCAATCCCCACCCAAAATGGCTGGCCCAAGTTTTCATCCACACATCCTTCCATATTTATTCCAAATCAACAAAAGCCCCTGTTACTACATTTACGCATCGGCTATCTCCCCAGACTCAGCAGCAGCAAGAACAAGCTCTGGTTGTATGCTACCAAGATCGCCGTAGGTCCCGTCAATTACATTCGGTTGACCCAATGCCTTCAATGCCAAGTGCGCAGCCTTCTGCCCCGATATCATCATCGCTCCAAATGTTGGACCCTGCAAAATTACAAGCACTTGCTGAGAGAAATTACATCTTGAACTCAGTCACACAGTAGAAATCATATAGTATACATTACGTATGAATCTTACAAACTCAGGCTTAAAGGTCCAAAATCAAATTACCATTCTTGGGGCACCATCGATTTCTGCAACTTCCATTCCAGTAACAATCATGCCGGGCACAATCTCCCTGGTGAGCCTAACAATGGCATCTTCGGCAGTGTTCATGTCAAGGGCCTTCATCCCGGGCACACTATCAATCATTCCGATACTCTTCAGCCTCTTAACACCGGTGGCTCCGAAAGGCCCGTCGTGGCCACAGGAGCTCACCACCACCTTGGCCTCCATCACGTTCGGGTCCATGCACGACTGTGTGTCGTGGTTCATCGAAACCAAAGCCCAGTTCGTCACCACGCCCGACACCCTATCTCCCTTCACTATCAAATCCTCAGCCGCCACGGCGTTGAACAACTTCACGTTAGGCCTGGCCAATAGCTTGCTCATGATTGTGGAAGTGAACAAAGCTGCGTGCCTGATCACGACGTAGTTGTCTTGCTCATCGTACTCGATTTCAAGCTCATCGAGGAACCTGTGTGCTGGTTTACGCACAACCATGGCAGAAAAGAGCTGGCCACCGAGCCACGCACCACCACCAGGGCTAACGGATTGTTCAATGATGGCTATACGGATCGAGGGGTTTTTGCTTAGTTCATAAGCGCAGGAGAGACCAGCTGAGCCAGCGCCGACGACGACAACATCAGTATCGGCGTGAGTGATCATGTCCATCATATATCGGCGAGTCATTTCGCGAGAGACTATGGATTCCTTGATGGGTTCGAATTTGAAGGAATTAAGATCGTATGGACTGGTTAAGGACATGGAAATGGTGGAGTTTTGTGGGGTAGATTTGATGGGTGTGAAGCGAGATGCGAAGGGTGTGCCATGGAAGGAGGAGTACTTGTGGTCAAAGAAAGATGCTTTTGGGTTCGAAGAGAGTGAAGAAGTGAGGGTGGTGGCCATGGCTGCCATTGAAGTGTTTGATATGGTTCTAGCTAACTAGGGGATGTCTTGAGGAAAATGGAGTGAAGGCTGAGAGTGATAAGGTTGAGAAGGGTATTTAAGAATTGGGTTTGGCTGGAATGGCGTTGGCTAGGTATGAAAATATCTGAACAAAAAATCTATAACTGAGTAGTTAAGGAAGAAGATAGAATTTCATTGGTTCAGAAAGCCCGGATCTTGGATATACCTCAGATAGTTCGCATTGCGAGTATTATTATGAATCAAAAGTCATTTATGTGGAAAAAGCGACCTTTTCTTTTGGTCAGAAGAAAAATCTACTTGCTAGGTACAGATTCGGCAGAGCCATGGGCCAAGCCACCTGCCCAACTTCGCTGCCTTATTATCCACGAAATAGGGGCAGTATTTGTCCTCCAGGAGTAGCACTTCCTAGGCCCATTTAGTTTTAAGAGTTTTGCTACATACAAACAAAGTTACGTACTAATCTACATATTAATACTGATTCTTTCATACTTAAAATTTAAATTAGCATTGTTTTCAATAAAATCTATTTTTTGACCGATCACAATAAATTAGTACACATATTAATATACAATTGTACTTACAATTAGATTTTTTCTAATTTTAAAGCCTTATCCCGAAAGCCGAACATTGAATAACGGGTTTTATAGTTATAATTTTGAGTGTGTAAGGGTCATTTAATTACTTTAAAAAAATGAATAAATATAGAATTCATATGAAATAAAAATTAATTTTTTAATAAGAGACTCTATTTTTTTTTAAAGTGACTGCACGTCGCTTAGACACTTCACGATTATATATAGTATTACTGGGGTCCTCATCTCACTCATGGAGAGCCTCTTCTTCCACATTTTGGTGTGTCTAGTCTTAGGGTTCATTTAGGAAGTGAGATGAAATAAAATTTTTATAAATAATAGTAACATAATATATGAATAATAGTGAGATAATTTGAATTAAGTATTTTTTTTAGTTTGGAAAAATGAGAGATAAAAAGTTGAATAAAAAATATTATAAAATTAAAAATATTGTTAAAATATAGTTTTATAATATTATTTTTATATGGAGATTTGAAAAAGTTGAATAATTTTTTATTTTTTGTTTAAAAGTTTGTATTTGAATAGTCCTTAAAAATAAGATGTGATGAGATAAGATAAGAATTATGGGATGAAATCTATTTCCAAACAAGTTTTTATAATGTGTAGTGTTTGCATACTTTATTAAAAAAAAGTGGGGTTAACTTTTAAAAAGTAATTTTTTTATGTACTTAGATTTACTCTCTTTTTTTAAATAGAATATGTTGAGATTGTGTACTTCAAAACTATAAATATCACTTATTGTTTATATATATAAATATATATACATATATATATATATCTAAGCAAACAGTTTTATAGATAAATTAAGGGTTACATGATACAAGATTTAATAGGTAGGAGTCTCCAACAATCATCCAAAAGCAAACAAATGCAACATTAGTGAAAATAAAAAAGAGAGATCTAGAGCCAAATTTTGGCTCCCACCCATTTTCCACTAAGGGAAAGCCACTTGAACCGATTTCGATGTGTGTTGCAGCTTGTTTGTCTAGACTAGCTATAAGAGTTTTCTACAACCATTTTATCTTGATCATTGGTTAGGGAAAGCAGGAATATAGGAACGTAAAAACTGAAGAACACGTCGATACACCGGCATAGGACATACACTGTATATAGTGGCGTGTGTGGTTACACACTACTCAAAGAAAAAAAGCAATGGTTAAATTTGAGAGATCCGAAGCCACTGATCCTAGTGGTGAATGGATGCTAGTGGTGCCACATGTGATGCCTTTAGACGTGTTGGAGATATCGGTCAAACCCTCACACACTAAGGGGTCTATCTTTTATCTTTGTTGCTCCTTGATTGACCGAATGAACTCTTTTACTTGGTCTTGATCACGTATAGCCCAATATAGGAGCTTTGGTGAATGGTTGCTAGTGTTTAGTGGTGGGAATAATGACGGTGTATGGGCTATGGTGATCTCGGGTATGGTGGTAATGAGGCACGCCAAGGTCTCTCTTGGGTGCTAGGCACCACTTGAGTGGTTTAGGGTTGGAAGATGGGTGAATAAGGTTATGGTTGGATGTGTGTTTCAATCAAGGGTAGTGATAGGATTCGGCTAGGACTTAGGTGGATAGTGATCTCCTAAATTATTGGGATTAGAATTTGAATTTTGATTTGTAATGAGTTAGCCAAATTTAGAGATAAAGGATAAGGGTTGGATTTGATTTGGTTGTGGATATGATTTGATTGAGTTAATTAAGGGATAATGACTAATCAAATAATATATGGAAAGATATGGTGGGAGTAGTATGGGAATTAGGGTTTCGGTCAAGCCAATTAGGTTATGACCGAATAGCTCAATATGGTAATTAGGGTTTTGATTGATGGTCGACTATGGAAAGTGGTGTGGGAGTGTAAGGTGAGTGGTGGGGCTAGAGTTGGCTGAATAGTGTGTTTAGCAAATGGGAAATTTTAAGAATCCTCAAGAAAAACTTATGAACATGCAAGAAAATGCATGAACACAAAAATAACTTGAAGAAATCAATCACAAATCCGAGAAGCACAATGCCCCTCCAATCAACCACACTTCACAACAATTACAATGATAAACTCCAAAGAACAAAAGATAACCTATCAACTTTGATTCACGAATTGCATAAAGATTAAAAGAAAACTTCAAATGATGAATAAAGATAAATAGAATCACATATATTCACGAATTACAAGATGTGATCCTTCTTATTCGGGATTCACGAATTGCACTCCAAGAAACCCAAGTGCTAAGCATCGAATAGAAAATCCTAGGCACAATGGCCGGCCACACAAGGCAAGTGCCAAATGTTCAAAAGATGCAAATGAAATTATTAAGGGTCCTATTTATAGAGCTTACAAATTGAAAATCTCCAAAAGGTCCCTAGCAAAGTATTAAATTAAATAAATAAAATAAATATAATGGATAAAAAGGCCTTATGGTGGCCATGGCATGTAGGGCCCATGGTGGGCAAGGATGTGCATGGCCCATAGCTCGACTAGTTCTGGTCCGATCAATTGGCTGGCTGCATGGCATGGCATGGTGACATGCATTGGTTTGGTGGTGGGCATGACATGGTGCTGTGCGTGGCTTGCTGTTGGTGAGCATGGCGTGGTACCATGCCTAGGCCTAATGGTGAGCACAAGATGGTGCCGTGCTACTGCTGTGAGGTCCAGTTCAATGATTTGGGCGCTGGTCCTGCATAGCCCGGGCTAGTGGTCTGGGCATGTATGGCTCAAGTTAATAGTCTGGGCGCTGGGGCTACAAGGCACGGGCTGGAGCTGTGTGTTGAATGGCATGCCTGATGGGCGTACCACTAGCCTTGTTTGCAAGGCACAGTCTGGAGCCGTGTGCTGGATGGCGTGCTTGTGAGGGCATGCTACTAACCTAACTAAGTGGTGTTGGGGCGCGTAGGCGCACGCGCAAGGAAATGAGTAGGTCTGCACGCAAGGACTGCGCGCTGCCAATAGTCTCCATGGGTGCCTGCTGCCTGTCCGGACATGATCTAAGGCATGCATGCAGGCTAGCCACGNGTGCCACAAACGCGTCGAATGGAATAGCGATTTTCTTCTACGACCATGAAGATTGGCGACTAGAGATGCTAAAGAGGCGGTGTGTGTAGGATGAAGGATGCCGGGAAGCAATAGATCGGTGAGGGTCAACACTACAGAGAGAAAACTAAAGGAAAAAACTAGAAAATCACTGGGGCTGGCTAGGGGAGGAAGTGGTCGGAGCCTAAGCTCCAAACCCCTTTCGCCCAATGAAGGGGCGAAAATCCTGGAAATTGGCTGGGGAAGCGTTTATTAGAGAGAGAGGAAAAAAAAAATTGAAAGACTTCCAAAAGTAGCTCGAGTTTTATTTACTTCTCGGGTTCTGTTTATTTGTGCTCCAAATTAATGTTCTTTTATGAGAAACTACTTCATTGAGATCCAAGAACTAGTTTTGTTTTTTTCACATCAATGGAAATATTATCTGCAATGAGGATTGTTCATTGGAAATCTCCAAGTCGATAGCTATTTCTTGAAAAAATATATATACCTTAACAGTATATACTCTTATTGAATTGGATATTTGGAACTCGACTCAACACAAATCAAAGGAAATTTCACCAACCATCATATATACCCCCGTCAAAACAAGCAATCCCCACCCAAAATGGCTGGCCCAAGTTTTCATCCACACATCCTTCCATATTTATTCCAAATCAACAAAAGCCCCTGTTACTACATTTACGCATCGGCTATCTCCCCAGACTCAGCAGCAGCAAGAACAAGCTCTGGTTGTATGCTACCAAGATCGCCGTAGGTCCCGTCAATTACATTCGGTTGACCCAATGCCTTCAATGCCAAGTGCGCAGCCTTCTGCCCCGATATCATCATCGCTCCAAATGTTGGACCCTGCAAAATTACAAGCACTTGCTGAGAGAAATTACATCTTGAACTCAGTCACACAGTAGAAATCATATAGTATACATTACGTATGAATCTTACAAACTCAGGCTTAAAGGTCCAAAATCAAATTACCATTCTTGGGGCACCATCGATTTCTGCAACTTCCATTCCAGTAACAATCATGCCGGGCACAATCTCCCTGGTGAGCCTAACAATGGCATCTTCGGCAGTGTTCATGTCAAGGGCCTTCATCCCGGCACACTATCAATCATTCCGATACTCTTCAGCCTCTTAACACCGGTGGCTCCGAAAGGCCCGTCGTGGCCACAGGAGCTCACCACCACCTTGGCCTCCATCACGTTCGGGTCCATGCACGACTGTGTGTCGTGGTTCATCGAAACCAAAGCCCAGTTCGTCACCACGCCCGACACCCTATCTCCCTTCACTATCAAATCCTCAGCCGCCACGGCGTTGAACAACTTCACGTTAGGCCTGGCCAATAGCTTGCTCATGATTGTGGAAGTGAACAAAGCTGCGTGCCTGATCACGACGTAGTTGTCTTGCTCATCGTACTCGATTTCAAGCTCATCGAGGAACCTGTGTGCTGGTTTACGCACAACCATGGCAGAAAAGAGCTGGCCACCGAGCCACGCACCACCACCAGGGCTAACGGATTGTTCAATGATGGCTATACGGATCGAGGGGTTTTTGCTTAGTTCATAAGCGCAGGAGAGACCAGCTGAGCCAGCGCCGACGACGACAACATCAGTATCGGCGTGAGTGATCATGTCCATCATATATCGGCGAGTCATTTCGCGAGAGACTATGGATTCCTTGATGGGTTCGAATTTGAAGGAATTAAGATCGTATGGACTGGTTAAGGACATGGAAATGGTGGAGTTTTGTGGGGTAGATTTGATGGGTGTGAAGCGAGATGCGAAGGGTGTGCCATGGAAGGAGGAGTACTTGTGGTCAAAGAAAGATGCTTTTGGGTTCGAAGAGAGTGAAGAAGTGAGGGTGGTGGCCATGGCTGCCATTGAAGTGTTTGATATGGTTCTAGCTAACTAGGGGATGTCTTGAGGAAAATGGAGTGAAGGCTGAGAGTGATAAGGTTGAGAAGGGTATTTAAGAATTGGGTTTGGCTGGAATGGCGTTGGCTAGGTATGAAAATATCTGAACAAAAAATCTATAACTGAGTAGTTAAGGAAGAAGATAGAATTTCATTGGTTCAGAAAGCCCGGATCTTGGATATACCTCAGATAGTTCGCATTGCGAGTATTATTATGAATCAAAAGTCATTTATGTGGAAAAAGCGACCTTTTCTTTTGGTCAGAAGAAAAATCTACTTGCTAGGTACAGATTCGGCAGAGCCATGGGCCAAGCCACCTGCCCAACTTCGCTGCCTTATTATCCACGAAATAGGGGCAGTATTTGTCCTCCAGGAGTAGCACTTCCTAGGCCCATTTAGTTTTAAGAGTTTTGCTACATACAAACAAAGTTACGTACTAATCTACATATTAATACTGATTCTTTCATACTTAAAATTTAAATTAGCATTGTTTTCAATAAAATCTATTTTTTGACCGATCACAATAAATTAGTACACTATATTATGTACAATTGTACTTACAATTAGATTTTTTCTAATTTTAAAGCCTTATCCCGAAAGCCGAACATTGAATAACGGGTTTTATAGTTATAATTTTGAGTGTGTAAGGGTCATTTAATTACTTTAAAAAAATGAATAAATATAGAATTCATATGAAATAAAAATTAATTTTTTAATAAGAGACTCTATTTTTTTTTAAAGTGACTGCACGTCGCTTAGACACTTCACGATTATATATAGTATTACTGGGGTCCTCATCTCACTCATGGAGAGCCTCTTCTTCCACATTTTGGTGTGTCTAGTCTTAGGGTTCATTTAGGAAGTGAGATGAAATAAAATTTTTATAAATAATAGTAACATAATATATGAATAATAGTGAGATAATTTGAATTAAGTATTTTTTTTAGTTTGGAAAAATGAGAGATAAAAAGTTGAATAAAAAATATTATAAAATTAAAAATATTGTTAAAATATAGTTTTATAATATTATTTTTATCTGGAGATTTGAAAAAGTTGAATTATTTTTTATTTTTTGTTTAAAATTTTGTATTTGAATAGTCCTTAAAAATAAGATGTGATGAGATAAGATAAGAATTATGGGATGAAATCTATTTCCAAACAAGTTTTTATAATGTGTAGTGTTTGCATACTTTATTAAAAAAAAGTGGGGTTAACTTTTAAAAAGTAATTTTTTTATGTACTTAGATTTACTCTCTTTTTTTAAATAGAATATATTGAGATTGTGTACTTCAAAACTATAAATATCACTTATTGTTTATATATATAAATATATATACATATATATATATATCTAAGCAAACAGTTTTATAGATAAATTAAGGGTTACATGATACAAGATTTAATAGGTAGGAGTCTCCAACAATCATCCAAAAGCAAACAAATGCAACATTAGTGAAAATAAAAAAGAGAGATCTAGAGCCAAATTTTGGCTCCCACCCATTTTCCACTAAGGGAAAGCCACTTGAACCGATTTCGATGTGTGTTGCAGCTTGTTTGTCTAGACTAGCTATAAGAGTTTTCTACAACCATTTTATCTTGATCATTGGTTAGGGAAAGCAGGAATATAGGAACGTAAAAACTGAAGAACACGTCGATACACCGGCATAGGACATACACTGTATATAGTGGCGTGTGTGGTTACACACTACTCAAAGAAAAAAAGCAATGGTTAAATTTGAGAGATCCGAAGCCACTGATCCTAGTGGTGAATGGATACTAGTGGTGCCACATGTGATGCCTTTAGACGTGTTGGAGATATCGGTCAAACCCTCACACACTAAGGGGTCTATCTTTTATCTTTGTTGCTCCTTGATTGACCGAATGAACTCTTTTACTTGGTCTTGATCACGTATAGCCCAATATAGGAGCTTTGGTGAATGGTTGCTAGTGTTTAGTGGTGGGAATAATGACGGTGTATGGGCTATGGTGATCTCGGGTATGGTGGTAATGAGGCACGCCAAGGTCTCTCTTGGGTGCTAGGCACCACTTGAGTGGTTTAGGGTTGGAAGATGGGTGAATGAGGTTATGGTTGGATGTGTGTTTCAATCAAGGGTAGTGATAGGATTCGGCTAGGACTTAGGTGGATGGTGATCTCCTAAATTATTGGGATTAGAATTTGATTTTTGATTTGTAATGAGTTAGCCAAATTTAGAGATAAAGGATAAGGGTTGGATTTGATTTGGTTGTGGATATGATTTGATTGAGTTAATTAAGGGATAATGACTAATCAAATAATATATGGAAAGATATGGTGGGAGTAGTATGGGAATTAGGGTTTCGGTCAAGCCAATTAGGTTATGACCGAATAGCTCAATATGGTAATTAGGGTTTTGATTGATGGTCGACTATGGAAAGTGGTGTGGGAGTGTAAGGTGAGTGGTGGGGCTAGAGTTGGCTGAATAGTGTGTTTAGCAAATGGGAAATTTTAAGAATCCTCAAGAAAAACTTATGAACATGCAAGAAAATGCATGAACACAAAAATAACTTGAAGAAATCAATCACAAATCCGAGAAGCACAATGCCCCTCCAATCAACCACACTTCACAACAATTACAATGATAAACTCCAAAGAACAAAAGATAACCTATCAACTTTGATTCACGAATTGCATAAAGATTAAAAGAAAACTTCAAATGATGAATAAAGATAAATAGAATCACATATATTCACGAATTACAAGATGTGATCCTTCTTATTCGGGATTCACGAATTGCACTCCAAGAAACCCAAGTGCTAAGCATCGAATAGAAAATCCTAGGCACAATGGCCGGCCACACAAGGCAAGTGCCAAATGTTCAAAAGATGCAAATGAAATTATTAAGGGTCCTATTTATAGAGCTTACAAATTGAAAATCTCCAAAAGGTCCCTAGCAAAGTATTAAATTAAATAAATAAAATAAATATAATGGATAAAAAGGCCTTATGGTGGCCATGGCATGTAGGGCCCATGGTGGGCAAGGATGTGCATGGCCCATAGCTCGACTAGTTCTGGTCCGATCAATTGGCTGGCTGCATGGCATGGCATGGTGACATGCATTGGTTTGGTGGTGGGCATGACATGGTGCTGTGCGTGGCTTGCTGTTGGTGAGCATGGCGTGGTACCATGCCTAGGCCTGATGGTGAGCACAAGATGGTGCCGTGCTACTGCTGTGAGGTCCAGTTCAATGATTTGGGCGCTGGTCCTGCATAGCCCGGGCTAGTGGTCTGGGCATGTATTGTAACAGCCCGCTAAAATTATCAGTTTTGGATTATTTCCCGACAGCAATCACATCTCTCTCGTCTTTACCCTCATCTGGAATCACGCGTATAGATTATCTTTTCCGTAAATCACGTAATTTGTTCTTCACCGACAGCTGTAAAATCATGAACAGTTTTATCCTAAGCGTTGTACCTCGATGGCGTTTTCCGGATCTTATCCATCGAATTTCAAAGTATTAGATAAGCTTGTTTTTAAAGTAGCACAATTATAATAATTTTAATGAGCTCTGAAAATATTATAATTGTGGATAATTACTTAGATTAAATATTTTAGTTGTTTTAAGATATTAAGATGTTTAATTTTACGTTGAAAACTCTTATTTAAATTAATTGGTTTTATCATCTTCGATTAATTAACGGTACTTTATCATTTTATATAATGATGAGGAAATATTATTTTATAAATTTTAGTTTATAAAATAATATTCTACCTTAATTTATCGTAGTGTTTTATTTAAAGTGTTTTATTAAAAATAAGTTTGATAACACGTTAGCACGTTTTGCTCTCTCCCTATTCTGAAACTTCCAGCCTCCTCTTCTTCAACTCTTAACTTTTTCTTCTCTCTCAATTCTCTGAATCTAAGGTCGATAACCTTGAACCCATGGATTTATTCCCTCAACCACCTGGGTTGGGACTATCTGGATAACTCCCATCTTGGGTGCTTACGTCGCCGAGGCCACCGAGTTTTACCTGGGTACCAAATTCTCACCAAAACCCAGTTGGATTTAACCCCATTAAAGAGCTTCCTTTATACCGAGCAAGAAAGGAGGCACCAGTCTTTTTGGATACATGGGTTGCAGCATATGGGCCCTACAACAGCCTTTCTTGACTGAAGGTGGCCGTCTTTATACTGTGCAGCAATTTGTTTAAACGTAGATAAAGCAGCTAGTTGATAATCTGAATGATGAGGAGAGAGATGAGAACGTGGGTGAGCTGTCTGATAGCTACATGGAGAGCTCCTTCCTGACTTTGACAGCAGCGAGGACGTGAGTAGCTTAACTCACTTTGAGAGAGAGAGAGAGGGAGAGAGAGAGAGAGAGAGAGAGAGAGAATGGATAGGGTGTTTTCGGTGGATGATATTTCAGACCAAGACTGCCACCAATATCAGTTCCACGACGTCGTTCGGCCACAGTTGCACTGCGTCGTTTAACGTTCCTCCTACCAGTATCCCGACCAATTCCGAGGAGTACCAGGCTTTCCTTAAAAGCAAGCTCGATCTTGCTTGCGCTGCTGTGGCTTTTACTCGGGAGCTGGGTCTGATTCATCTAGGTCACGAGATAAGGATTCTAATGGATCACTAGGAATTCCTTCCTTACCTGCCATGCAAAAAGAAACCTGGGATCCCAGCAAAGCCAACAACAAGATCCGAGAGAGAGGAGAGCTCCTAACTTACGAAGGTGGCTCTGTGAAGTTTGAGTGAGATGGCCCTACTGATCTTCAAAGAGGCGATGTTTTGGCGATCCGAAGTCTGCGACCAAGTCGAGATCTTAGCTCAAACTCATGGACAAGGAGGAACTCAGCTGGGTCTCCAGTACACAGTGAGCTGGTTGCAGAAGAGCCAAAGAGAACTGGTCGGAGTTTCAGAGTTGTTCTCTCTCTCTATCGCCGCTCTCACCCCCTTACCATGAATGGCCAAACTAATAGGATCTCCCAAACTCTCTGAAACTTGCTCACGAAGCTCTTTCATGTATTAGTCCGAGATCCTGACATCGTTTAATATACATATAAATTCTACTTCAACAGCTACGTACGTACAAGGAAGAGTACTGAAGATCTAAGCTATCCACACAAAGAGAAGCACATCCGAGCTAATTTTCAGAGCCAACCCGCGTCAGACACGTACTCGCCGAAGTAACCGAAGCTCAGTTTTCTCGACTGAATGGAGCCGGATCGTGGTCTTTTCAGTCGAGTTTGCCCGAGGAGTACCTCTCGGAACACGACGACGAGTTCGCAGTGTTCGACTGGTGGTTCGCCTCGGTACCCGCGTCGACTCAGCTGAACTGGTTCTACGTCCATTCGGCGACTTCACACGGCGCCATGAGTAACGTACGGAAGGACCTTATCCACGGGTTCCCCAACGGACGATCTTCGTTTCTTTGGAAGAAAACGGCCTTACCTTCGGTATTTATTACCAAAACATCCCCGCCACTCTATTCTTCAAAAGCTTGAGGAAGCTGAAGCACGCGACAAATTTCCATAGCTTTTCCCTGAAGTTTAAGCTCGATGCTAAGCTAGGTAAGCTTTCCAACTTTGTGGTGTTGAAGCAGAGGTACTCCGACGTGGATTTGATGCCGGCCAACGACGACCACCCGTCTCACGACGTGGCGATCGGGCAGAGGTTCGTGAAGGAGGTGTACGAGACTCTGAGGGCTAGCCCGCAGTGGAACGAGATGGCTCTGTTGTTAATTTACGACGAGCATGGGGGAAGGTTCTATGACCACGTGTCTACACCTGTATCTGGTGTGCCTAACCCTAACGGGATAGTTGGGTCTGACCCCTATTACTTCCGTTTCGACCGGTTGGGTGTTCGGGTCCCCACCATTCTGGTGTCACCGTGGGTTGAGAAGGGTACTTTTAAGGATTACTTTTACATTCTTGATACTCCCAGTGATGATTGTCCAGAGCCATCACCGTTTACAAAGGCAGTTTTTCTTGACTTTGGAGGGAGGTGTCAGTCTTTGTTGAAGATATTATGCAGCACCTAGATGCCATAGACCCAATCAAATTCGAAGAAGATAAGCTTGCTTTATATAATATATATATATATAGCTTCCAGATTTATTTTAACTTAAATTCTTAGACTTTAGCATCTCCACCTTTTCTGCTCATGTACGTAAGTTCCAACTAATTTAGTTGTAATATTTTGACTTTTGACAAGTAAAACTGTGGCAGTGAATTGGTGAATTCAGTGATGGCTAGAGTGCAAGATGTCATCAGGGACTTTGGTACCGACAATTGTATTATAACTCTATGGTGGAGATTAATATCAATGATGGAAAGATGAAAAGCACGAGATTCAGTAGATTTTGAAACTAGCGTGAAACCTCACGTTGCCCGTGGTGTTGCAAGTGCTCATAATATGGCAATTAAGTTCAGAAGTGAAAATCTTAAGGACTTGAGTGTTTCTCTTCCAGCTGTTGTGCAGTTCCTCGTGTTTCGCACTCTATTCTCATAGAACGCGACGATCGAGGTAAGTTAGCCTCTAACTTACTATCAGTTTATTGTGTATGTGTGATGGGTAAGGGAACTACAATTTATGTATGTATGTTATCGTATATGCCATGTCATGCTATGTCATTACATGTTTATCTGTTAGTATGATTTAATCTCTCATGAATAATTATCTGTTACATAATCTTTTCTGTCATACAATGATGTATGTTATAAGTATGCCATGTTAAGTATGCCATGAAATGTTATGATTAAATCATATGGTGCCATTTACAAGTATACGCCATGTTAGAAAAGTATATGATATTAATTAATATCTCATGCATTAAGAAAGATAAGATATGTTATGTTACGTATAATGCGTGGGGCCACAACAACTGTGGAGTACGTATTATATTTTATGTTACTTATAATGCGTGGGGCCACAACAACTGTGGAGTACGTATTATATTTTATGTTACTTATAATCGTGGGGCCACAACAACTGTGGAGTACGTATTATATTTTATGTTACGTATAATGCGTGGGGCCACAACAACTGTGGAGTACGTATTATATTTTATGTTACTTATAATGCGTGGGGCCACAACAACTGTGGAGTACGTATTATATTTTATGTTACTTATAATGCGTGGGGCCACAACAACTGTGGAGTACGTATTATATTTATGTTACTTATAATGCGTGGGGCCACAACAACTGTGGAGTACGTATTATATTTTATGTTACATGAAGTATGGGGCCACAACAACTGTGGAGCATACACTACATGAGACACAGCAATTGTGACATGTAGAATACGTGGGGCCACAACAACTGTGGAGTACGTATTATATTTTATGTTATGTGTATTCATGGGGCCACAACAACTGTGGAGTACGTATTATATTTTATGTTACATGAAGTATGGGGCCACAACAACTGTGGAGCATACACTACATGAGACACAGCAATTGTGACATGTAGAATACGTGGGGCCACAACAACTGTGGAGTACGTATTATATTTTATGTTATGTGTATTCATGGGGCCACAACAACTGTGGAGCATGAAGTATGGGGCCACAACAACTGTGGAGCATACACTACATGAGACACAGCAATTGTGACATGTAGAATACGTGGGGCCACAACAACTGTGGAGTACGTATTATGTTTTATGTTACTTGAATACGTGGGGCCACAACAACTGTGGAGTACGTATTAACGCACGTTATTAATCAAGACAATTGAATAAGATTCCAAGTTTATGTTAAGTCCAGTTTCAGATCAAATACATGATAAGTCAAGTTTTAGATCAAGTCCATGTTATGTTATACTCACGTACATGTTATGTTCAAGTTTATGTTATTTTCAAGTTCTTATTTATGTTATGCAGGTTTACGTTCATGCTATATTTCAAGTCCATGTTATGTTTCACGTTCATGTTATGTTGTTTGTTCATGTTATGTTTTAAGCTTAAGTTCATGCCATGTTAAGTCAAGTTCAGTTCACGCTTAAGTTCTGGTTAAGTCATGCTATATGTCAAGTTATACTATGTTTATGTATGACTATAATTATGCATTTATGCTTTTACTGCCATGCATGCATTTTTAACCTGTGTATGAGTTTTATGTTAACTTACTGAGATTTGTAATCAAATCTCACTGTGGTAGTCCCAACTACCATTCCCCCCGAATGGTAGATCTTGTTACAGGACCCAAAGGAGAATTGGAATCTGACCAACTGAATACGGTCATCTAGGCCACGGTGCGATGTTGATGATGGTATAATATTTAACTTAGGTTAATACTTGTACTTTTGGAGTTGTATCTCAAGTATTCTTTTGATCACAACCATTTTGGACTAGTGTGGTGATCACGGCTTTTTAGTATGCCTTTATGTATGAAATATGTTTCAAGTATTTGGGATATTTTTAGTTTGGTGCATAGTATTGCTAAAGAAAAAAATTATCCGCTGCGAATATTGCATAATGCTAGATGCATGTTAGGAACATTGCATCTTATATGTCATGAACGGGGGCAGGTAACCTTGTGTTGCATGTCTCGACGCTTCAAATGTCCGTTCAATCCCAAGCGGAATTTGGGGGCGTCACATGTATGGCTCAAGTTAATAGTCTGGGCGCTGAGGCTACAAGGCACGGGCTGGAGCTGTGTGTTGAATGGCATGCCTGATGGGCATACCACTAGCCTTATTTGCAAGGCACGGTCTGGAGCCGTGTGTTGGATGGCGTGCTTGTGAGGGCATGCTACTAACCTAACTAAGTGGTGTTGGGGCGCGTAGGCGCACGCGCAAGGAAATGAGTAGGTCTGCACACAAGGACTGCGCGCTGCCAATAGCCTCCATGGGTGCCTGCTGCCTATCCAGACATGATCTAAGGCATGCATGCAGGCTAGCCACGTGACTGTCCTAGCCATCTAAGACCTGTGTCCAGGTGTAGTCCCGGACATTCTTCTTAGGGGTTGTGACAAGACACTTTCTGGCGCGGCGGCATGTGAAACTCAAGCGTGGTATAAGCCGCACGTGAGGCTCACACACCGCTCTTTTGAGCAGTTTTCTTCGACTGTTCGATAGATCTGATCAGCGGTGGGAGAGTTTGGTGGCATCGTACATGGTAGTCATTAGAAGCCAATAAATAGTAGATCGGTGCTTCTTGATATTATGGATGGAAAATATCGAAAAAAAAAAACCTATAAATAGGTTCAACGCTGGTAGGGAGGAGTCAAAGCTCTAACTCCCCTCTCGATGAACAAAATGGAAGTATGACAGTACTGGATAGAGAGAAAAAGGCTCTAAGAGAGAAAACGATATGACTTTCTTCCCTTCTTGTTTATATATGCCAAGGAAGATATTTATTCAATCAGTACAAAGTACAGACTGTTTTCCACAATGGACCCCCAGTTATGGGGGTGTAAAAAAAAAGTGATAAAAAATTCAATAAATCACCCACACTACTCCTTACAAATGCAAAGCAACTCAAAACCACACAAACAGCAGCCACAAAATTCCCTTCAACAAAATCTTGACCATAAAACAGACGATCTCCTCCAGCAATCATAGCTTCCACAACCAAAGACGAGTCTAGGCTTCCCAAAGAAACCAGTAAAACCACAACAGTGATCCATGTGACCAAAGTGCCAGGAACCATCACTGCAAGCTCTACAACCATTAAATGCACCCCAAGAAGCTCAGAGGCATAAAGAGCAGGTCCACCAGAAGGCGAGGAAGATGGCTGGGCTTGTAATTTGTACCAAGAATGCATGGATTTAAGAAAATCCCATAAAAAAGTCAATCTAACAGCATCATCTCTAATAGCCAAAACCTTCTCTCTCATTGCCCACCTGTTTCCTTGTTTCCAAGGTTATTACCCCTCACTAGCTTCTCCAAGTTGGTCACACTCTCCAACCCACCTTCCAACTCATTCACTGCTGATGCCACCTTCAATTCCTTCAACTAAACCACCCTATTCATCCTTACTCCACATATAGAGGCCATGCAAACATCAGCACGGCACCAAGTAAAAGGAGTTACAACTGCAGTGAGGCAAGAACCTTTCACTGATTCGTGACTTAGCAACTCCACAAAACCTCTATCCTTGGCACTTAGAAAATAAACCATCTCGTTGGTTCTTTTCAACAAAACTACTAACAATAACTCCTCAAAATTTACTCTCTCTCTCTTAAATTTTTTTTTTCTGTGCCATATTCTTACCTGTTGGTGATTTTTTAAACACATGACATCCTCCAGTTTTAAATACGGGATGGGAGCCACTCGCCAAACAACCATGCTTAGTGTTCATAAACATTTGAGATGTCCACTTGCAACAAGAGGTACCATTGGATTTTAAAATGTCCCATCATCAAGATTTCTTCATATAACTGAGTTTCAGTTAGTTAAACCATAGAAAAAAAAATACTTATAAAAAAAAGATGTACAAAAAGTACCAGTCCACATCCATATGAAGCTTACTAGATATGCAAGTTTAAGACTGCGACAAAAATCCTCAGCTTCTTGAATGCATATTGTTGAATATTTTCATATATTGACATTCACTAGATTACAACCATAAAAGTAGCAAAGCCCGAGATAAAATTGTAATAGTAAAAAAACCTTAACATTAAAATGGACGAGTTGGTGATTGGATGAGGCATATTACATTAATAATACATGGAGTACCAGTAACTACCTCTAGCTTATTGTGTGCAATATTTACTTCCATATCATTAATTCCCATTAAAAAAAAGAAACCTTAAGAATTGCACTTGTTTGATCCGTCATTAATCAGAATTTACCAGTGAGTGATTGGAAACAGTGGAGATCAAATGTATCCGCTTCAAGAAGCTCAATCCCTGAACAACCAACAACTGGCGATAATTGCTGAGAAATTGCATGCATCGAGTGCCATAAACTTGCCACTCGTAAGCTATCATTTGTGTCCATCCGTCCAGCAGATCCATAATCCTAATTGTCATGGACGCAAGTATGTGCACACAAATTTTGTCAAATAAGCTGCATTCCCCATAAACGAAATCTCTTTTATTTATTTTTTATAAGAAATATTAAAATACTTCCAGGATAAAAAAATCAGCAACGATCCAAAATCCTTATTCCCCCATAAAGGGCGACAATACAATTTTGGTTTGACAGACTCAATGCCTGATATGGAGGTTTCCATTGATTTTACATATAAAAACAGGTTTCCATGGAAATCCAGGAAAGGAAATCATTTACCGCTCGTTCACTAGACAAACAATCCTATGATCTGCAAATCATCAATGATTCCACAGAAAGGCTAGTCTTTCTGAGTAAAAAATCATATATTAATTCATCTAAGAGTTCCAGTCCAAACTTATGCAACTGAAAGGCTAGTCTTCTCGGTCCCAAAATTCGATTTAGTTTATTTGCTTTTCCCACATATCCTCCGCAACCAAAAGTAAAATAAAAAACCTCGTTCAAACAGCTCTCTGTAAATCTTACTTTCTATTTTAAAATAAAAAAGAAAAAATTTTCTCGGGAAAATAATATAAACTCCCTCCACGTCTAGCTTGTGAGAGAGAAACAGAAGGTATTTACCTTGTAAAAGATCAAGCCACCAGACTTGTTGATGATGTAGAGGCTGTAAATTGCTGCCATTCCCAAATGCCTTTTCCGGAACCGGAAAACAAAGTACAGACTGAATAAACCAGAAATTATGAAAAAGCAAGAAGCCTTAAGATCGGTGAACTGTATGGTGAGACTCTGCAGTTGACGATGGCAGATCGGACCCGGCCTTCATCAGCCTCTAACAGACTAGGGTGGTAAATAGGTGTTTTCGGTCGTGTTCATATCGTGTAAATGTCTCAAATCTTACCCAAACCATTTAACCAACTCATTTGACTCGCTCAATAAAAAAAAAAAAAAAAAAAAAAACCAACTCATTTGCCATCAATAACATAATTTTATATAAAAATTAAAATTTATATTTATTAATAACTACAATATCTTTAATAATTTTTAAATTTTAATATATGATAAAACTAATATTGCAAATGGTGGATCTACACCAACTTCTCAGTTCCATCTACGGTTAGTTCTAATTAAGGTTTTTTATTTTTATTTTTTTTATTTCCTTACATGTGTTTTTCAATAATTTTAAATATTTTTAAAAAAGTTAAAAAAATAACAATATTATTAAAAAATACTTCTTTAATCATAAAGTAAAAAGAAAAATTAAAAATTAAAATAAAAAATTCAAGCGGTAGCACCAAGTGTAAGTAGGGGTGTAAAAAAAAATCAATAATAATCGATAAACCAATAAATCGAACCGGACAAGATCAAACCGATTTGATCAGTCCGTTCCCGACTTTGGTTCAGTCCAGTACTGGTTTTATTTTTTTTTAAATTGGTCCGGTTCTGATTTTTCTTTTTTTAAAACCGGCCGGACCGGTTTATATATATTTCAACTTTTTATATTGTATATAATATTTATATATAACATATAAATATATATAAAATAGTTTTGTATTACATAATAACTTACTAATTAATATAACATTAATTTTTAAAATGTTATATCATTTTATTTATTGTATTAATAGTTATACTAATATTANATATAGTATATATTAATATTTATACTAATAATATATCATTATATATTATAATATACTATAATATATTATCACTATAGTATTATATACTATAATATACTATATTATATATGTTATATAATATATAATATAGTACATTAAATACTATAATATACTATATTATATATGTTATATAATATATAATATAGTACATTAAAATCGGATCGAACCGGACCGGAAATCGGAGTACCGGTTTACGAGGATAACCAGTGCGTGATCTATTTTGAAAAATGCAAAACCGGTACATACTGATTCGATCCTAAATTTTGTCCCAAACGATTACACCTCTACCCAGTTATATAATGATGAGTCCTAGATCAACCTGATCCATATGTCTTGGCCAGCGGAGCATGCGATGGAGCAACATAATCCTGGCACATTGATAATTAGTGAAACAAAATCACATAAAAAGGACGTTTCGTCATGACAGCTGTGGGATTTGAACCCACGCCCTTTCGGACCAGAGCCTAAATCTGGCGCCTTAGACCACTCGGCCAAACTGTCGACCAACGATGATGGTTAAAACTAATTAAATTATTTATACACTATCAAGACTCTCTTCAACCCACAGCACATATGAAACGATTTTTCTTTATAATGGGACAAAAATGACCAGAATGTTCCATGGAAAATTGAGAGTTTCAGGTTGCCCATTTAACTAATGATTTTTTTTTTTTTGAAGTTTTATTTTGGTAGTAAAACTGGGTGAAGGGCTACACCTCCCTTGGAGCCGACATTGTGATCACAATCAACCATCAAAGTTGTCCCAATAATTCAGTCAGCGGGTCCCCTTCATTATCAGGGATTGTGATTACCTCTCATGTGGACCTTTCCCAAATAATCTTCCTGTTTAAACATAATTAATCTTTTCCATGTCCATTAGATATTTTAAAGGTCAAAAAAAAGGTATTGTAGCTGGTTAGCCACTAGCAAGATCTGGGTTTAGAAAAATGATAATTGTAGTTGTGAGTATACAAGTATTATGTAATTATTTTGAATTTTTTTTTTCTTTTTGAAGAAATTATTTTGAAAAAATTAAATAAATACAAGACACATATAAAAATAAATAAATTTTTTAATAATAAACTCTACTTTTTTTAAAAATGATTATACGATACTTCTAAATTTCATGACTGTATATAATATTGATTTATGAGAACAGTAAACAAGATTGCAGCATATCCCAAACCTTTCTTTGGATATTGAAATCTGGATGTTGGTCATTTTTATTACCAAGAAAGCAAAGTCAGTGATTCTTATTTCTCTATGGAGGGGTCCGTTTTTTCAGATAAATATATTTCTGTATTAAATTAATTAATAGAACATTTTTACGGTACTAAACCCAAAGTCATCTTTTTTAACTTTTGACCAAATCTAATGTAATATCAAACAGACACAGCCCAAGGCTCTTACGAAACGCCAAATCTAGTTGTCAAATCCAAGAACTTGCTTGGTTATTTTGAACGACCAATCAAAATCACTCACGCGCTTCATTGCAGCACCGGGACCCCACCCTCCATTTGAATTCTGCCAAGAATCCATTGGAGGGCAGCCTGGCTTCCCTCACTCCCAGCTACCCATTCTTTTTTTGGTTCTTTTTTTTTCTTTAAAAATTCATTTTATCTGATATTTTTATTTTCCACTCACCATCATCCCTTCTTCAATTCCTAAATTGCCCATGTCGGTTCCTTTTTATCTGTTCTCTTTTGATCTTACTCTTTCTTTTTCACGGCGATGTCGGTATTTTTGTCGTTGAAAAGCTCAGTTTTCTTAGTATTTTGGTAATGCAGTATGGTTATGTTGTTTCTGTATCTTCGCCAAAAGCTCAATCTCGATACACTGGTCCGCTAATTAAAACAACAAATGTACAAAGTTGATAGAATATGAAACAAAATGGATACTGATTTAATCTTTTAGTACTCGATAGTCCATGAATTTAACATTTACAGTCTAGACTTAAGATGGGCAAAATTGTATATACGTAATAGCTGAATAATTAAGCGGATCAAATCAGTTCCATTAGCCATGTGAAGAAATATACTTTTCAAATATTGATTATTTAATGCACATCTCCTTCTCAGAGATCCAGCTGACAAGCCTCGTCTTCCTTCCAAGGTCTCCCACCCGAAAATGGAGAGAAGTCTCTTTCCAATGCCCACTCTTCTTTTCATTGCAGCTTTCATGGCTGCCTCTTGCTATCCTTCAGAAGCAGCTGATTCTAAAGGGTCTTTTGAAGATAATTTCAATATAATGTGGTCTGAGGACCATTTTACGACCTCCTCGGATGGGCAGATCTGGTATCTCTCATTGGACAAAGAAACAGGTAAACAAATACACAATACTTGTTAGTTCGAGACAGACAGAGATCAACACGAGAGAGATTGTTTTCGAATTCATATTCTATTTTCATTGCCTTAGTTTGAAGATACTCCATCTTAATGATCATAATCGCATATTTGTCTGCATCATGTTTGATGTTGAATAGATTGTGGGTTTCAAACAAGGCAAAGATATAGATTTGGGTGGTTTAGCATGAAGCTCAAGCTTGTCGGAGGTGACTCAGCCGGCGTAGTCACAGCTTACTATGTAAGTCTCTTTGACGATTCTAATTCCTTTGTGTATTATATGCAAAAGAGTAGTAGCTAAGATCATCAGTGGCAAAATAAAAATGTTGTAGATGTGCACGGAAAATGGGGCAGGGCCAACGAGAGACGAGTTAGATATTGAGTTCTTGGGGAATAGGACCGGGCAGCCCTATCTAATCCAGACAAACGTGTACAAAAATGGAACTGGGAACCGAGAGATGAGGCACATGCTTTGGTTCGATCCCACCGAGGAATTCCACAGCTATTCCATTCTCTGGAACAATAATCAGATCGTGTAAGTTTCTCTCTACTTACTATAAATTAGACTCTTTACTTTCTTTGCTCGATTCCAATGATTACAAAAGTATGCAAAAAAACAGGTTTTTTGTGGATAGTGTTCCGATAAGGGTGTACAAGAACGACGGGAAAGAAAACGATTTCTTCCCGAACGAGAAGCCAATGTACATGTTTTCGAGCATTTGGAACGCCGACGATTGGGCAACAAGAGGTGGGCTGGAGAAGACGGAGTGGAAGAATGCCCCGTTCGTGTCCTCCTACAAGGACTTTAGCGTCGAGGCTTGCCAATGGGAGGATCCTTACCCTCCATGCGTATCAACCACCACTGAAAATTGGTGGGATCAATACGATGCCTGGCATCTCTCGGATTCCCAGAAAATGGACTATGCTTGGGTGCAGAGAAACCTTGTTATTTATGACTATTGCAAGGACTTTGATCGGTTCCCAAAACTGCCCGGGGAGTGTTCTTTGAGTCCATGGGATTGACGAGCATTCAGCGATACTTTTTTTTTGGGTTTTCTTTTTTCAGTATTCAATTTGGATGGGTATAAGATGTGCATTTTTTGTTCTGTGTATTGTTTCTGAACATTAGATTCCTATCTAATTCAATTGATTATTTATAAGTTGGATCATCTTTTGTAATTGTTCTCACTGAGCTGAATCCGAGTTAAGCCAAATGCCAAATCTTGACCTTTTAGGTACTGGATGGGATCACGGGAGCTCTTATATATGGTATTATCATATTGCAAAGACCTGTACTGTATTGCCCGGTTCTGACCAACTTGTACATGGTGTTATAATTGCAAGGACCCGATCAATTTGGTCCATAAAATATTAAATGAGTTTAAATATAAATCCTTCATTAAATTAAATTTAAGTCCAACAAATTATCCATATTACATATCTAATAATACTGAATCGAGTTATTATGATAATTATACATGATCTCGAGGCAGGATTTGAGAGCCATATCAAGTCATTTTTGTTGGTTCAAAATAAAAATTGTCATTCCTAGCTGATTATACAAACCGGTATGCAGGCCATCCCAAGGTAATTACAGCACTAGTATAGCAGGCTCAATAAAGTTTGGTCAAAATTTAATTAAAAAATTTATTTTTACAAATTTTACTAGTCACTTTTCAATAACACTAAATAATAAATTCAATAAATCTATCACTATTCTATTAAAATATTAATTTTGACATTTTTATTTTAATTCAAATTGTAATTTGAATATTTATTCATTATTAAAAAATTACATACGTTCATATTATTCTCACATAAAAATTTTTAACGGTTTTATATTTATATATATACTAGGTGGGAGCAACTGTAAAGCACGTTTGTCTAATTTTATGAAATAGTTATTTGTAAAAAATAATATATATTTTATAAAAATTATTGATGTCACTTAATAATTTAAGGCATATTGGAAAAAATAAAAAAAATTAGTTCAAAATATCATATAATCTAATACATGTTTATAACATCCATAATTTTAGCAAAGATGTATACGAAAAATTTAATAAAAGTCTAACACAAACGGTAGTTCAAAATATGTGTCGCTTGATGTTTGTATTATAATTCATCAATTTATATCATCCTGTAGACGATCAATAGAGACAACATTGAAATTCTTATTTTTTTGTTGGTTGATTCGACCAGGGACAACATAAAGTTAAAACATAATCTTTTTATAAAATTTGTAGTATAATATTTTCTATATATAGCATATATATAAATCCTAAAATATATTTTGAAGTTGTTGGCCGAATTTACTCTTTCTTGATTAGCTCAAGGATCACGGCTTTTGTCACGTGCCCACCATAGCAAGCCCACATGTGGAATATGACTTAACGGAAGTTACGTCCTACTACCATGAAAAAAAAAACACTTTGACTAAACACACTTGTATTATATATTATATGAGATTTTAAAATTTGGAATACTCAATAATCTGAATTAATGAAACGTATAATACACATATATTATACTTAGAGATTCACATCTTATGCACATAATACACATGTATATGTTAAGAAGAAAGAGAAAAATATAATAACTAATCTTTAATTATTTATTATTATATAAACTATTAAGTATTATAATTATTGTGATTAATAAATCATATAACAACATTGAATGCTATTTCTCTCAACATTTATGTCTTCATTTTATATGCCAAACCGTTAAAATAAACAGTGTTAACTTTAACGGAAAAACAAAAAAAACCGTTAAAACAAGATTTTCCGTTACATACACACTTTTTATATATAGAAGATATAGTGGTCATATTTTTTCAACGATCATATTTTTTCAAATATATTATAGATGCAAATTAAAGTAAAAAGCTACAAAAATATTTAATATATGTTTAAAAAATAAAAACTAGGAAATGCAGCAGGTAAGAATCAAAAGCAAGAGGGAGAGGGAATTTTTTATACCAAAATAATATTTGACCAGTAGCTGGGACTCAACAGATTTGACTAGTGAAATTGATGAAAGTTAAAATTACTGTAGTTTTATCAAATCTACTGTATCTTTTTATGTTTTTTAGTACTTCCTTATAAAATGTTGGCCAAATTTTGACTTTATTGAGCCTACTACTTAGTGAGTAGACTATTGCCTAAAGTCCACCCCCTTGCAAGGTCTCTAAAAAAAAAGTGGGTTTTTTTCCCTTATTAAGAAGAAATACAAACACTATAAATGAAAATTTAAATGAAGTCTTATTTTAAATCATTCTTAATGTGTGAAAAGTTCCCTGATACTAAATTTTATATTTAATATAATAAATAATTTATATTTGTAAATAAAATTTGAAAAATCGAGGCTTAAGACAAAATTTAAAATGTTTCCTCATTTTAAATTATTATATTAAATATGAAATTTAAAAACTTTAAATAAAGCCTCTTATTATTTAAAAAATAAACAATTCTTAATATAATATAAATCTATATATTTCATTATATTATTAGCGAAAAAATCACATTTTAAAATTTGCCTTAAGCTTCCATTTAAATTGGCTGCTACTGCCACTATATCGTATTTTAAATAGTTTTTTTTATTTAAATAGTTGACTTATAAATTCACTTAATTCTGATTTAAGTGAATTTACGTTCACTTATTTAAATAGCTAAATGACTTATAAATTCACATAACTGAGGATGAAGATGTTTTCGTTGTACTACAATTCTGATTATTTGGCCGAATTGGATCATCCGATTTAAAAAAAGAGAGAACATTTGTATACATATGGAGACAACAACATTAAAAACTCCTATGCAAGCATCGTTAAATGTTTTAATAACTATGTGATTTGTCTATTGGGTGCACTACAGCCATCGGGAATTCTCTCGATAAGTGTATTTTTTTTAATGTATTTTATTAATCATCTTAAATATTTAAAAATAAATCTTAATATTATTAAAAAATACTTTCTTAATCATTAAATTAAAAAATATATCGAAATATATTATCAGAATCCCCTGTCTGAACACTTGACATTTTCTTTTGTCTATTTCATTTGGTTCATGCAATTAAGAAGGATCATTCTATTGTATTGCTATTAATCAAATATTGGCAACGGCCGTGACATGCTCCTGAAGGTCTCATGAGATGAGCTACCACCGACTTGAGCACTCGATCAATGGCCGTGATTTGCCCTTGTAAAATCACCGCTCTAGTAAATTAGTAATTGAATCATAGGCTCTTACTGATTCATATAATACACGGCATCACCGCCCTTGTTCTGGGCAAAGGTGAAAACGGGAATTTAGCAATGTCATGAGGGCAGTAGGGTCAATCTTCCATCATTTTGGGCCAACGTACTTTGTTCTATAAATACAAACACGCTCGTACGAAGTAGAGGCCCAATCTGGAACGGTTTCTGATTAGGGCTTCGATTTTTCTTCTTACAGTGAAGGGGGGAAATTGAGAGAGGACAGCAATGGTGTGCGAGAAGTGTAAGCGTTTTCTGATTTTCCCTGGCGGTTTATCTCCATAGGATCAATCTCGCAGCTTTAGATGTAGTGTTTTGATATTCTAAGTTTTCACTTTCTCGAAAAAACTTGTTTATCTGTTTTGTTGTTTGGTGGGGGAGTGCAGGTGAGAAGAAGCTATCGAAGGTGATAGTTCCGGACAAATGGAAAGAAGGGGCGAGCAACACCACCGAAGGCGGTGGCCGCAAGATCAACGAGAACAAGCTCCTCTCCAAAAAGAACAGGTTCTTCACTTCTCTCTCGTGATACTTTCAAATTTTAATTATTTTTCCGAATATGCTTTTTGTTTTTTTAGATTATTATTCCTTGGTTTCAATGGTATTCTCTTGATCTGTTGAATATTTTGCTTCTTTTGGCTTCGATTTGTGATATAAAAAAATGGACTATATAGGCCGTGGTTGTTCATGGTAGTTTTATGAAAATTTGGGTTTATTGAGATAGATTTGATGCGAAACAGGTAATTAAAATATGCTATCTGTGCTCCATTGCGTTTAAATCCATCTAATCAAGTTCGTTATTCGCCTCTAGTTTGCATTATGAATAGTTGGATACATATTTTTACCCCACACTGGTTTTTATTGCATGCAAGAATGCCGGTTTTCTGCCATAGTATGCGGGATTGTGATTGTATCATGATCAGCAACAGAATTTAGATTGTTGTGCAGACCTCATATATCTAACCCTGTTGTAGCATTTGAGAGACGGAGGGAATAAGGGTCCCCACGGGGCTTTGCAAGAACTGCTGTACTAAATTGTCAGCCTCTTGGCTCCCAATGATGGGAGAATCACAGACTAGACAATGTGCTTTTTAGGTACTGTGGTAGTATTGTTATTAGACTTGGTTTATTACTCCATAATAAACCTAAGAATCTGTGAGTAAGCTAGCGAGACAGCCATTGATCTTGTGACTGGAACTTTAGCTTCTCCAATGAGAAATTTCTATACCATTGAACCATTATGTCATGACCAACACTTGTATATGTTAGAATTTGTGTGCTTCTATTCGGTTCTGTGGGTCTGTTAATCGTTATGCTTTTCTTTCCTGGGTTCAAAACACCGCATTGACATTATTGGGGACCATCAAACGAGGGAATTTCCCTTTGAATTACTTGAGGTGCCCTTGCGGGAAACTGCTTGCCAATAGCATGTGCAACTCCGGGATTTGTCGGGACTTTGTTCCCGGATACATGGTGCCAACAAAATAGTATGTTTTTCTTTCCTACCATGTGAAAATAATGGTGGTGCTACCAAGGTTTTTGATTCTTCGGCTTCTCTCCCTTGCTATGTCATACTCATGAAAGGACTTTTTGATTCTATGATTTCAATTGTCCAATGGTTGGCTGTGGATGCATGTTCAATTTATTGGACGGATTGCTATCACTGAGTCAACTTTGAGAAAATATCACATTTTGCGCTTCATGGAATGATTTTGTCTTGTTTACTAAAGCTAATGCTTATAGGTCTTGCTTCTAGTGTTTAATAAGTCAAGGATATGCACGCATGATATGATGGATTTGTGGGCTGTGACACTAGAATGAATGGGATAGAGAATGGGAAAATTTTCACTAAAGCTACATCACAAAAATAAAAGTATTCATATGACATGGCTCCAATGAGTGCAAGTATTCATATGACAAGGCTCCAATGAGTGCGAGTATTCATATCACATAGCTCCAATCGGGAAAATTATCTCTGTCTATTTGCATATCTTGTGTTGAGGGTTAGAGGGTTCGTCCTTTTTTTTAGAAGTTTTGAAAAACTTATGAAAAAAAAGGCTCCAATGTTATAAGGCAATTGATAAGGTTGTATGATTTCACATAAACATGTGTGGTTATAGATTGAAGTTCTTGTGTCAATGAGTATAGCCTTAGATAGACATCAGTGAGCTTGGGCATTGCTGAATGACGTGGAAAGATTCATGAACCAAGTTATAGGCTCCAATAGTTAGAATCAAGCTTATTTGAATTAAGTTATAGCTTAAGCTTTCTTGTTTCGATCACACTAGTTTCTGACTTCTTTATCATGCAGAATATCCATCGAATGAATGTCAGGTGTACAGCAGACATCTTTTTATTTTTTTTGAGCAGTATTGAAGGATTTGAACTTTCATAACCTAACCCGAATTCTTCTTGTTAATTTTTTCTCTGGCAGGTGGACTCCATATGGAACCACCAAATGCATCATTTGTAAGCAGCAAGTACACCAAGACGGGAAGTACTGTCACACTTGTGCTTATACCAAAGGTACTACTATTTGACATTGCTGATCTTGTGGCGATTGTAATATTGGGAACTTGGAATGCCATATATTCTTCTCTCAATTTGCGAACCGATTGTGCTATAAAAATCCTATTTCACCAAGTTTGGTGCAGTGAATTTTTACCTATAAAAAAAAATATATTGGGAACCGGAACTTGGTGCTAATGAACTTCTGAAACGTCTTCTGTTGTGCAGGAGTGTGTGCCATGTGCGGTAAGCAAGTACTTGACACCAAGTCGTACAAACAAAGCAATGTATGACTTATCTGTTGGGGTTATCTTTTCTGGTAAATGCGATAACTCTAAACAGTATTGTGTTTGCCACATGATTGGTGCCTGAGAATAAGCGACAACTCACTCGAATCGAATTTAGTGCTGTAAAAGTTCAATAATTGTAACATGGGTACTTGGTAGTAATGCACGATAAACAAGTTATTTTATAATTTGTCGCATTGCACTTATACTTTTTACACTTATAATTTTAACACTTATACTTTTAAGATGGATTTTAGTGGTGTCTGTGTAAATATATGTTTTTTAAAGGCCAACTTCTGGCTGTAGATATGCGATACGCGCATCAAAACGCATTTTGAGTTTGACCTTTTATCTGTTTTCTTTGGTAATTTACTCGTCCAGCTATAATTTCTGCTTGATTTATGCCTTAATTTCCTGCCAAGTAGCCGAATTATGCAAAAGCTGTGATATCAACTTTGTATTAGATTCTGAAGTCCGCGGTATTTACTACTTTTCGAGACATCTGAAAATGGAATTTCATGTCATCCGACTACCGTACCCACATATTTAGCTAATTTGTCGAATGATTACCTCTGATAGCACTTTCGAGAAGAAGTAAAGAGAAATCTTGTTTAGAATTTCATTTTAAAATAAAGGGTAGTTTGTATTATTGTTTGCAAAAATGCCTTCAGATTAAAACAAAGTTGTCTCTATTATTTCTCAGAGAGGGAATTTTTGAATCCATATCAAATAATTTTGGATTGTCGTTTGGAATAAAGCAAGACATATTTTTTCTTCTTGGTTTTTTTTTTTAGGATTCAAGTAATATTTCAAATATCCTAATGGGAAATGATAGGGATGACTATTATATAATCTCTCTACATGGCACTACTATTTTATTTTTTGTATGGTCGTGTCCCAAAAGTGGCTTGTCTAATGGATCGCCGAGTCCAGTTAAATTGATTATGAGTACCTGTAACATGATAATGAACTTTACAAATAGAAATCTCAATCATTATCTTGAAATCAAATAATTGAGCATTGATATTTATGCAGTTGCTTATATCTCAGCTCTTGTCTAGACTTACAGAAGAATGAAGCAAAGAAAAGTCGAGTGGGATGGATGGATATCTCAATTTTAATACAATGAATTATCCTGCAATCGTGTACGCAAGACTTCGTCGGTAAAGTCTACCAGACCTTTTTTTATATCAATATCTCATCTCATCTCGTTAGAATAGTGAGTCATTCAAATTGACTTATGTTTTCCGCAGATCAACCGCATGGTGGGTACAGCTATCGTTCTTTTACACGTGGTGTTAATTTTGTGGACAACGTAATTTATCTAGTACATGACCTGCATCCCATTCCAATCTTGTAAGTTTCTCTTTAGGAAACTTTTCTTTTAAAAAAAAAAAAAATTAAGAATTTGTCTTTTGAAAACTAAGAGCTAGCTAGGATAAGCATGAGTAAAGTTTGGATAAGGTTTGGGATTAAAGAAATGTAAAACCAGGGTGGATTAGAGTTAGACAGATGAGACAAGTGAAAGGAAAACAAATAAAAAGAGAGGACAACGCAATTATATCCAGGTTTGAACCCATTTTCATATATATAGCACCGAATTATTTTTGTACATAAACAAGAAGAAGAGCACAGGGATGTCATTTACACACGATGGGGAAATAAATCACAATACAAGGCTAAGGCTGAAATCCAAAGCGTCAATCACCGTGGCCGGCCCCGGGGTGGTATATATGTTGATTGTTCGACAGCAATTTGCCCGGATTTTGCACAAATGGAACGGGATGAATCCCCTTGGCCGGGAGTTCTCTCCTCAAATATGTTAAATCCAATTAATATGCTTTGGGTGGAGAAAAGCACCAATTAAACCTATTTGATCTGTTATTTCATTTGGCTTGTTGAATATCTAGAAGTCCAGTACTTCTCAATTTCCTCAGCTGTTCTTCCTGGGATCCTTCCGGCAATCAGAGACCACCTGATCATCATGTGACATGTCAATATAGAATTCAGATTTTGAGCTCCAAATAGAATTTATAATAAGCTGCGTAAATATAAGAACGAGAGCTAAAGAACCTTTCTCCAACCAGATTGAACATCCTTATGATAAGCATTTCCTCGTCTTCTGAGAACTCTAGCTTGGATGCTTCACTTGTTTCCTCTGGAATAAAGAAACCCATGAAAGATCATATAGAGGGAAACTTAATAGTAACTACCAACTATAGGGACACGCAAGGGAAATATAGAGCCACAAGAACGACAGTATATATATGCGACACAACTCACAAATAAACGCGAGAGAACTCATCATTAATATATGAACTTTAAACATGTTTAAAAATAAATTTTTTAAAAAAGACGGAAGGGATTAAAAACTGTATTAGAAATTTGGAATGTGAAAAGGAACCGGAAAAAAAAAAAGAGAGACGAAGAGAGAGCATAGAAGTTAGTAATTATGGAGAAAGGGGTACGTACCTGATCTAGAGTCGGCGAAAGTTTCATTGGAAGGGGTTTCATTCCTAACCCCATTGGAAGAAGAGCTTTCAGAGTCAGCCATGAGGCACAAATTTAATTGAAATAGCCAGCAAAGCCAATGAATGGGGGAGCTTTGTTTGTGAGGGCAACGGAGATGCTTCGTGTTAAGATATTAATAATAGGGGAGCGCAAAGAATGGTAGTTGAATAATGGGAACAGGAATTCGGCAGTCTTTAACGAAGTTGATAGGTAGCTGTAATATTATTATTGCTTAGTCACAAGGAAATTTCATGTCTGGCATGCATATATGTGTGCATATATATATACACACAGTGCACACATATATGCGTTTGACTGTACATTGTGCTCAACTTTGTCAAGTTCATTGATTGACGCCTGTTGCATGGACATATTTAATTTTTTGCCCCTAATTTTTTAATCCATGAGAATCCATGAGTTCCACACAATATTTATGGAACTTGGTTTATATTATATCCACCCAAGAAATTTAGAAGTATTTATTCGCTGACGTTTGGCCCATGGGCATGCCTGGTGTGTTCCATGCATGTTAATTCACCCTTCCCTTCCATCGTTTTCCCGAACTCTCCTGTTGTTTAGATAAACATGAGTGCAAGCCAAGCCACAACACAGAGAGAGAGAGAGAGAGAGAGAGAGAGAGAGAGAGAGAGAGAGAGAGGGAGCTCTTGGAGTGGTAGGGGTCACAGAAACGTATGTTTTGATTTGGGATATGTCGTGTTGTAGCCATCTACGATCTTCGACGAAATGACTGTGTGGAGAAAAGATTCTGAGGAAGCATGCATGTTACTAGAGAACAAAAAACAGCGTAAGAGTCAGAGTCAGTGTAGCCAATTAAGGACGCTCTGGATCACGACGTTTTACCAATGTATCACTGCGGCCCCAACCCAGAAATTGTGAGGCCATAAGTTTGTGTATGCAAATTAACAGATCGTTAAGAAATTGGAGGACCGGCCAGCAGATATCTTGGATGCCATGCGAATCAAATAAAATGTCGCAAAAGCATCAGATCGAGAGGATAAAATGATTGTGAGTCATTGGAGAACGGAACAAAACATTTCTTTGGGATCAACTTAATTTTCACCACCCTATAATACTTGAGCTTTTTTACTCATAATTCCTATATACCATAAATCATACTTTTTTCCCCCTTGTCAAATGTGTGATATATGGATAATAAGTAGAAGAATTCAATTAATTTAAAAATAATAAAATAAAAATATATAAATGTCGATCCATCATACACCACACCACACATGTGTGGTCATATGTGGGGAATTTTTCATAATATTTATCATCTTGTCACAAGATCAATCCACCATGTCGTATATTAAAACCTTGCAATACGTTAAAAATGTTAATGATATATCATCCTATAATTAAACTCGCGATATGTAAATTAAAATAATTTTGGACGTACTGTGTTACGGTCTAGCTAGCCGTGATGACCCTAGCCGTACAATATTCTAACTACTTCACATAATAGGGTCAATTTTGGAGGGAAGAATACCATTACATTATTGCATTATATACATGGCTTTTGTATATGTGCATGACATAACTTCATATGATACGTTAGATTTACTTTATAAAAAAAATAACTTTACAATATAATGTACAATATCAAGTCATGTTAGTTTATAAATATATATATATGAGTTGTATGGTTCTACCTCCATGCTATCAATTTTTTCCGTTAATATATTATTAGATATATCTTCAATACTGTGACATGAGTGAAATTGATCAAAATTTGCCAAACCTAAAAGTACAAGATTGTTGGTGGTACACGTACATATAGGAAGAATAAATATTATGACCAAAGTATTGTAGCATTGTCTCAATAATTTTGTATGATTTTTTTATTATTAATAATAATAAAAATGTTTGGTTGACAAAGAGATCTTATAATATAAAATTTATAAACAGATATAGCTCGTTGTGATGTTTTAGATTGTAAAACTATTTTTATGACATAATAGATCAAATCATCATGTATTATATATATATATTTAGCCACTTCAATTTGTGAACTTAATTTTTTGAGATGTACGTGTTTGTGAACCAAATAGGACTCTTTTTGTAATAGATGTTTTATCTGTTGAGTCAATTCTTTCTCCTTTCTAAAAGTCCAAAAACACAATTATCACTTCCCGATTTGAGATCAGTAGCCTCCACACTCCCACCCCGTCCCTCTCATTCCCTGCATGTTCTTTTCTCTATAATTTAATTGAACGCGTTGTTTTTCGTCTTTAAGTCAGAAAGTTTCGATCTATTACTTTTAAGCAACTAATGCACACCACAACACTCTCCGGTTGTAGATCTTCTAGGTGAGCTCAAAATCTCTTCTTATCATAGTGTGTGGGGCAGCTTGCACATAGTCAAGTGGGTTGTGAGTGCCATATAATGCTGCAAAACCACAAGGATTTAGTCCATATGAAATTATTGATATCCACTAAGATAAACGGCCGTGAATATTGGTGCTTGTTGCTAACGATAAGAAGACTAGAAAGTAAAGGAAAAAACTTAATCAATTGAACACAAGATTTATATACTTTGGCAATGTGCCTATGGCCATGGAGCTGCAAATAATTTTATTCTCTTAAAAGTTGAATACACCATACAACATACAGTATGCGGCCGCACAACATTACAATATATATATATATGTGTGGCGAAATCCTAATTAAGATAATTAGCACATAAACCTTAATTAGGGGTCGGGTCATACTGATTCAAGAGCTAAACTTGTAACAACGTGTCAATCCAATGATAATAGGAAATTAATAAGGATAATTGTATTGGACCTAATTATGTTTTATGAATCATTTTGGAATAGCCCACGAACCGTTAACTTATTGATGTAGTTGAATTTTTTAATATTTATAGATCAAGTGAGCCTATATTTAATTCATATTTGGGTTAAGAATTTATTTAAAACTAAAAAATATTTATTTGAAGGGGTGGGCTCATTTTGAAATTTAAGATCGGACCCATACGTACCCAGATATCCTCCCTCGCAATATAAGCCCCTGTCTCTCTCTCTACATGATTGATCTCTTCCCCTCGCGTTAGTCTCTCTCTACCTCTCTCACGGCACCCTCTCGAGTCTCACTCTCTCTACGTAAAGCTCCCTCCCACTCCACGTAACTCGGTTTAGATCTAGGTTCTTATTTAGTTGTAATTCTATTAAAAGTTTATGTATGTTACAGATTGATGATGTTCATATAAAAGGGTACGTGCTGTGGGTCTAAGTTTTTATGGATTTAGGTGTGTCAAGTTGGATTTATAAGACGTGTACGTAGACTTACGTAATTTACTGTGTTAATGTGATTTAATTATTTGGAGAATTATATGAACACCAATTATTTATAAGATAGCTGCTTGCTTTGACTCCTTTTTGCGTGCCATATGCAATGATGAGGCATGATCACCTTTGCGTATTTGATCTCTTTTTTTCCTTTCCTTCTTATCTTTTCCTTCAGACACTTTCACTCATTTGTCCCGTCTTTCTTCTTTTGACTCCTAGTGGTGGCTTCTATGAACTTTTAGGTCTATATTGGTTACTAAAAACTAAACAATCTCATCTTATCTAATCATTACAATTTTTTTAAATTTCCATATAAAATATAATAAATAATATTAGTTTTTCAAATCCCAATACAAAACTCATATTAAAAAAATTATATTATAACTATATTTTATTTATTACTATTTAAAACATCTCATATCATCTTAACTATGTAACCAAACAGGCCTTATTTCCAGCCATCCATGAGAGATGCTTTCTTTGCAAAAGGATTAGTCCACAAGAAAATCAGTTGTTGTGTCAAACTTGTACAAGCTGCTGCAGGGAGTTGTATGGTATAGATGTTGACTTGTGAACTAGTTCTTTGTTGACTGGTGCAAGATAGCCAACATTCAGGAAGGGGTTGCAGCAACTATGCATTAAATGAGAAATGCATACCAATTTTAATACTTGGGGGGTAGGGGCCTTGAATTAAGGTTTTTTGACTCAATGCCCAGAAAGTCTGCAAGTCAAAACAAGTTAGGCAATAAGAACAATCGACAAATCAAAAAGGGTAAAAACTGGTGGTGGATGGAGTATGAGGCACGAGGCCAATACAATGTCTTCCTTCCTGTGTGCTAGATGCTGTTAATAATTAGGTTTTGACAGCGAGATTACACCAAGTTTGTTTACAATCGTCTTCAAATATTCATTTAAAAAAAAAAACTGATATCAAAATCTTGGGTTGTTCAAATTAATACTTGGGTTCTATTTTATTTTTGTTTCTAAAGTTTGTCGCAAAGATGGTATTATTTTGTCGAGGGATGCCAGGATGTCCTTCAAATGTCTTCCAAAAGTGCCTCTTAGTGTATTGTAATTTCTTTTTAATGTTAAATTTTTTTTAAAATAAATACACACAAATTCATTAATAGTAACTTTTTTTTAAACATCTTTAAAACATAAAAAAATACACTAATAGACATTTTTAAAGGACGCATTAAAAGGTCACCCAATCAATGTCCTTTTTTGTTTGTGTTGTTGAAGTTTGATGCAAATAAATTATCTTCTAAAATAAAGAAAACTAAGAATATTAACAGGAGTATACATATTATAAGCAGCGGTTTACCCACAGCAATCAAACAAGTTTAGATTTGAAATCAAGAGTCTTCTCTTTTTTCTCTCTAGGGAAAGAATGAGGTGAAGTGGGGTCCATTGGGATCCTAATGGTTTCGTGGGTGGTTAGAGGTCAGGGAGGCTGTGGGAGGAACGTGAGGAGGGCAGGGATTCTTAAAACTGAATAAGGTTGTGTGGTGGTGAGCCAGTGACGGAGGAGATAGGAGAGTTAGTGACGGTTTGTGTAGCGTGAGCCAGGGACGACAAAGGAGTGGTGGAGCACGGTGGAGATAGGTGGATTCAAAGGGGAAGGGGGATCTCGATGTCTGTAATGGAAGGAGGAGGAATGGAAGGTCTGGAGGAACAATGGGACAATCTCCATCTGACGGAGGAGGAGAGTGTAAAGATCGATCTTAATGGCGTGGAGGATAATATTAAGGATAAAGGGGAGAGGAGTTTAGTTGGTAAAGTTTGCTTGGAACGAGTGATCAGAAAGGAGATTATTGAGGCTACAGTGGCCAAAGTTTGGAGGGTGAGCAGACCAACGCAGTTCAAAGAGATTGGGAGTAATGTATTCATCATTACTTTTGCTACTCATGCGGATAAAATAAGGGTATTGGAGGGTCGTCCATGGCTATTTAATAGTCATCTAATGGTACTCCAAGTGTATGATGCTATTACTCAACCACATAAGCTGAAATTTGAAAAAGAGTTATTCTGGTTACAGATACACAATCTGCCGTTAGGTTGTATGAAATGAGCAACGGGCCACACAGATTGATGAGTCGGTGGGAAAGGTGTTGGAAGTGGATGTTCCTGATGATGGAGTTGAATGGGGGAGATATATGCGAGCAAGGGTTGAAGTACAGCTTCAAAACGTAATTGCGAGGGGGAGACTGATCTCTGTGAATGGTGTGGATTTTTGGGTGCATTTTCAGTATGAAAAACTCCCGCGTATGTGCTTTAGATGTGGATGGATAATTCATAATGAAAATGGATGTGGAGCTAAGAGGAGGATAATGTCTAAGAAGGCACAATTTGGGTTCTGGTTACGTGCTGAAAGGAATCAGGGAGGGGGCCCATGGCAGAGGGGGAATATGGAAAAGGAAAAGAAAAAGGGACGCAGGTCGGCGAGGTGGTAAGAAAAGATACAGGGGGGTTAGAAAGAGAGGTGGTTCTTCAAAAATCTGGGAGAATGGAGGAGCTGGTGGTGGGATGTGCAGAAGGGGAAAATAGTTGCAAAAAAACAGGTGGGAGCTGTGTTGGGAGTAGGGGTGTGCAAATTTCTGAAAATTCTGACTCCAACCAAAATCCGTTCCGATTCCGACTCCATCGGAGTCGAAATTTTCAGAACACGGAGTCGGAATCGAAAACACTCCGACAATGGTGTCAGAGTCGGAGTCGGAGTTCGAAACTGTATGTGCCCCGAACTCCGAACTCTGACTTTTTTAAAGAAAAAACACAGATTCAAAACGACGTCGTTTTGAATCTGTGTTTTTTTTCGCCCTTAACTTAAACGACAACGTTCCTAGAAATAGGAACGACATCGTTTGCTACATGAAGATAAACACCCCTGGTCCCCTACCAGTGCCCCTTTCTTCTTCATTTCGCCTTCCCTAAGTTCCCTTCCGTGCCGCCCCTTTCTTCTTCTTCTTCTTCTTCTTCCCATGCTCAGCCGCTCACCGTCGTTCCCACTTCCCATATTTCCCCCGTTATCATTTGTTTTTCGTGCTGTGTTGGAAAGATTCGAAACTGTGCTGCTGCCCACGACGCCATCTTCACCGAATCACAATGCCGCTACCTCTCACCACCAAGGTATGCCCCGGTTGATTAACTTGATTTGCCCCACTCGAAAGATTGTCCCGGTTAATGTGAAGTTATGGTGTTGGTTTGTAGTTTTTCTGTTTGTGTTCGTGTTGGACTTGTGATTGTAGGCCGTTTGTGTTGGACATGTGGAAATTGTGGCTGTTGGGTTGCTGTTTGGGTGTTTGTTCGATATGTGTGATCATCACATTGTGTCATCCAATCAGTTTTTACTACTAACTCCAGGATCTACGATCAGGGATACAGATTAGCTAGTTGCCCTACACTTATTGTATCTGGAAAGCCTTGAAGATCTCCGTGAAGAATCTCAAAATCTTTGGTGCATCTTAGTTAAAAAAAATGAAAGGATGTGAGCAAAGTAGGAACATTCATTTTACAAACAAAGTAAAAGGTCATGAAAGGGAGAGAAACTCACGAGTTCATTAGGGGGCTAATCTCAGTCTTTTGGGACGTTGGTACACTAGAAATACCTAGTTCATTTTCAGCACTTGCATACCAGTCTGGGATGCAGATATCTCGTCCTGGGACTCTTTGAAGTTGAAACCCAAGTATGATAGCATCACACAATCTTCTCACTCCACTAAGCTGCATTTCAGCACAGTAAAAATGGAAATAGAACACGAGTCTTGTTCTCTGTTGGAAAATAAAAAGTTTCTACTGTTGTTTAAAATAAATGTGAGTCCTACAACAGTACTCTTCTTGTTTTGAACATATTTTCTTTCAATGGTGCATGGTTTAATCGCAGGTAGTGAACCTATCATCAACAGAATTCTTCTTCAATTTTCCTAATATCAATAGATTGACATATGTGTGGGCACGCACACACTGATAGTCATAATGATGAGGAAAAATAAATACTTGCACCTCAAAAATTACTGAAAGCCAGAACCCAGACCATAAAGATCATATCAAACGTTCAACTAACTACCTTATCTGGTGTATAGTTTTTTCCAGTGGCCGTCTCCTGCAGGATTTGAGCTGCTACCTATAATTATAAAATGCATCAGGAACAATTGTGAAACCAATTCATATCATCTTGAAAGGAATTCACATCCCTTTAGGATTTCCTCTAGTTATTCTAGCCCTCTTGCCTCTTTCCTCACTATTGTTAAAAAAAGAACAACCTCATTGTTTTTCTGGGCTTTGCATGAAAGATAGGAACAAAACAAAAGATAGATGGAGTATTTTTAGAGGGATTTTTTTCCCAAAGTATTACACAGAGAGGTTGATAGATAGAGGACATCGGGTTCGGAACTTCTGTTGCTCAATTTGATGTTTTAGAAAACTAGATTGTTTAACTAGTGATCTTTAGACAGTTATTAACAAAATGAATGCTAAAAAAAGGTTTATAAGAAATGATCAAACACAATCGTTACGTAATCTAATATATGAGTATGCTAAAAAAAGGATTGCCACTATATGCTTTCTTGTATATGTTTGATTCAAATGCTACAGGATTGCCACTATATGCTTTCTTGTATATTTCTTGTATATAAGTGTGAATTCATAGAATATTTGTTTTGCATTTTCGCTGGCTTATGTTTCAGTTGGCATTTGAAATGCAGTTATCACGTTTTAAGAAGTTATTTGAGTAGGAGATTGTTTACAGACTCAAGACTAGTTCATCTTCAGCTCCACAAAAAGATCGTATAACACGCCAATTTAGAGAAACTATCTAGTATCTACCTATCTGGGTATGCTTGCTGAGATGTTTTAGTATTTATTTTATTTTATTACTATTTAAGGTAGCAGCCTCTTATCTATTTTTTTTTCTTTTTTTTAGATATGGAGGCTTCACCTAGTGGAAGGTCGGAAGGGAATCCACAGGCCACAATTCCGTCACCGATATCTAGACCCACTTCTAGAGTAGCTACTTCTTGTGCAAGTAGTCGATTCCCACTTCCAGTAGACATAGAAGATGAGGATGAGTTTAATGAGGAGGAGGAGATGGGTATTGGGGATGAACCACCTCCATCGGCAACGCCATCTCAACCACAAACTACTAAAAAAAGGTCTTGGACATGGGAGCATATCACCAAGATTTCGGGTAATTGTGAGAACCCACAGGCGAGATGTCACCACTGTGGGCAACTTTGTAAATGTCATTCAAAGAGGCAAGGCACATCTGTCTTGATAGCTCATCTTCATGGTTGCCAGCGATATAAAATGGCGAAGGGAGAGGCGACCACTGATCAGACCAAGCTCAGTTACGAAACTTCTACGGTCACTGATGGTACACAAATTAAGAAAATGGTCATCCCTCAATACAGTGAGAAATTGGTGAGGGATATGCTTGCAGAGATGATAATTGAAGATGAGATGCCTTTTACCACAGTCGATAAAAGAGGCTTTCGAAAGTTTGTCAAAACTATTGAGCCACGATTTCCATTGCCATCACGGTACACGGTTATGTGAGATTGTTTGAAGAAGCATGCCAAAGAGAAGGCAGAGATGAAGAAGATGTTCACTACCACTAGTCAGAGAGTGTCATTTACGACTGACACATGGACTTCCATACAGAACATATCTTACATGTGTATCACAGCACACTACATCGACAGTGAGTGGAATTTGAGAAAACGGATTATTGGGTTCAAAGAAATTATTGATCATAAGGGAGCATCAATAGGGGCACTGATGGATGATTGTTTAAAGGATTGGAGAATTCAAAAATTTCTATGTATTGCAATTGACAATGCCAGTGCCAATGACACTGCAATTGAATGGTTCAAGAGGAATACGAGTGTGAAAGCTGATGTCATGCGCAACCACGAATTTATTCATGATTGATTTTCTGCTCATATCCTCAACCTGATTGTCCAGGAGGGGTTAAAAGAGGTTGATGATTCCATTACCAGAGTCCGCAATATTGTGCGGTATGTGAGAGCTTCCCCTCAAAGGCTGTCCAAGTTCAAGGTAATAGCAAGCCAGCTTGGGATTTCATGTTCTAAGACATTGTGCTTGGATGTTCCGACTCGATGGAACTCGACATACCTTATGTTAGATGTGGCACAAAAGTACCAAAGAGCATTCGAGCGGATGGAGGTCGAGGATGGGGGGCTTAAGTATGCTTTGTTGGAGCCTGCAGGAAAGGGGCTTGGTGCGCCAGACACACATGACTGGACTAGTGTGGGGCACTTTGTGAGATTTTTACAAGTTTTTTATGATATGACTGTGCGGATATCTGGATCCGCATATACAACTGCAAACTTGTTCTTTAGCGAGCTTTCAGAGCTTCACTACCACTTGCAAGAAGGTAGTACTGATCGATGCGGACTATTATCTGGTATGGCTATGAGGATGCAGGCCAAATATGATAAATATTGGGGGGATGTTGAGAAAATAAATAGATTACTTTTTGTGGCTGTGATCCTTGACCCCCGATATAAGTTGGCCTTGATAGAATTTTGGGCAAATTCCACAATGGGGGCAGTGACGGCTGCACGGTTTATTACAATGCTTAAAAGGGATCTTGATGACTTATATTCCCACTATAACAATAGTGGTCAGCCTTCATCCGCAGCGGGCACCTCACACTCGATTCCGACACCTCGCTTCGATGACCGTAGCTCAGATGACTCATTACATCCACCACGTCGAGGTTACAATATTGTGAATCAATATCATCAACTCGTTGCAACGAGGAATATTATGCAGTGTACTTCTGAGATTGAACGGTATTTTATGGAAGAGGTCGAGGCACCTAGCGATGCATTTCAGCTATTAAATTGGTGGAAGGTTAATTCCACCAAGTATCAGATCATTTCTCGTATTGCCCGAGATGTGCTGGCCATTCCTATCACTACGGTTGCCTTTGAGTCCGCATTTAGCACTGGAGGTCGAGTATTAGATCCTTACCGGAGTTCATTGTCACCGTCAACTGTGGAGGCCCTCGTTTGCACACAGAATTGGTTAAGTGATACGCCCATTGGACTAGATACCGTTGGCTTTGATGCTGATAGCTATAAGCTTGAATCGGGTAAATTTATTTGAGTATTTGAATTAATTTATTTAAATCTTTTTATGATTTCATAAATCTATTAAACTTATACTTTTTATGATTTCATAGATATAATTGTGAACCCTAGCATACTTGCTGATGACTGATACTTGGAGTGTGGCTAAGTTGATAAACTCCGTTTAAATTTTATTGGTGAGAAATACGCAGTCAAATTTTATTTTTAGCAATAATAAATTTTCTGAATCATTTTTTTTCTTTTTATTGATTGTAACTTTTTATTTAATTTTAGGTATCACCAACAACAAACCACGATGTATTGGAAGATGTTTTGGATCCGAGCACCTCTATATTGAAGATGTTTTTATTTTTGTATTGGAAGATGTTCGAAATGGATTGTCTAAACTATTATCAATGTTTTGAACAATTGTGTAGGAGTTTGTTAAAGATGTAATATGTATTATATCTTTTTTTTTTTTTTTTAGGGCTCGGAATTGGTCGAATGAGGTCCAAATATATCGAAATCGGATGGGGACGGAGGTCGGAGCCCGATTCCGACTGAAATTCATCTGAATTCCGATCGGAACTCCGAACTCCGAAATTCGATTGGAGTCGGACTCCGACTACGACTCGGAGTCGGAGCTGGAGTGATTTTTCGATTCCGACTTTGGTCGGAGTCGGAGTTTGGAATTGGTGATTCCGACTCCGTCGGAGTCGGAGCCCAGGGCTAGTTAGGAGGGGGGAAGGGGAGGGACGTGGAGTGGGGAGTTTTCAGGAAGATTTGAGATATAAAAAAAAAAAAAGACAAAAATGAGGGAAGGCAGTTGGAGAAGGTGGGAGGAGATAAAAATATGGAAGGAGGTAGTAAGGTAGGAAGTAGTGTGGAAGGGATCTACTAATGCTGAAAAGGTGGAGGGTGGGGCAGTTGTGGAACATAAAGTTGGCAAGGAGGATGTAAGTGGGGGAGAAGGGGATGGTCTAGTGAGGGGAAGATGGAAAAGAAGGGCAAGAGAAAAATGCATGAGAGAAAACACTGTGTTAGAGTTAAATGGAAAAAAGAGAAATAGACAAAGGGGGGTTGAAGGGGATTCGAAAGAGGGAGACTTGAAGAGAGTTAAGCAGGGTGAGAAGAGCCTGAGTATGGGTGAGACACTGGGATTGGCGGAGGCTGTTGAACAGCCCCGCCAAGAACAATGAAAATCTTAAGTTGTTGGGAACCCCCCGACAGTTCAGGTCCTTTGCCTATTGGTGAAGGAAAAGAAACCCGATGTAGTTTTTCTAATGGAGACAAAAATAAAAGCTAGTAAGGCCAGCTCTTTGAAGAGGAAGATGGGGTTTGAAGGGTGTTTTGTGGTGGATCCAGTTGGTTGCAGTGGAGGTCTGATAATGTTGTGGAACCAAGAAGAAGATGTTGAAGTAATAAACTACTCTCAGAGGCACATTAATGTTTGGTGTGGGGAGAGGGGAGTGGATAATAGATGGCTGTTAATAGGTTTTTATGGAAATCCTGAAACCAGTAAGAGATGGGAGTCGTGGGAGCTGTTGGCATCCTTTAAGCCTATAGCAGATTTGGGATGGTGTGCTGTAGGAGATTTTAATGAAATAGTATGCTAGGGTGAAAAAGTGGGTGGAAATCCAAGGAGTGAACCTCAGATGGAAAAATTCAGAAAGGCCTTGGAGATTAGAAACTTAGCAGATCTTGGATGGACTGGAGACAAATTTACATGGAGGAATGGCCATGGGGATAATACATTTATAAAGGAAAGGCTAGATCGAGCTGTGGCTAACTGCAAGTGGATTAGCAATTTTTCAGAAGCTAGAGTAGAAGTGTTGGTGGCAATATGTTCAGAACATAGCCCACTCTTGTTGGAAGCAAACAAAGGCAGAAGGAAGTATGTGAGAAGAAATAATTTTAAGTATCAGTAAAGGATTTTAGACCAATTAGCTTGTGCAATGTATTTTACAAGCTGATCTCTAAAGTTCTAGCAAATAGAATCAAAGGGGTCTTAAATGAGATTATTTCTAAAAATCATATTGCATTCATCCTTGGAAGACTTATATATGACAATATTATGATTGCTTATGAACTGTTACATAGCATGAAAAGAAGTCAAAAGGGTAGCTCAAGTTGTATGGCAATAAAACTAGACATGTCCAAGGCCTATGATAGAATTGAATGGCCTTTCCTAGAAGCTATGATGCTGAGAAGAGTGGGATTTGGACAGAAACTAATCAGTTTGATTATGGAGTGTGTTTGCTCAGTAAAATACTCAGTGTTATTAAATGGAGTCCAAGGCAAGCTGATTACTCCATCAAGGGGACTGTGACAAGGAGATCCCCTTTCTCCTTATCTTTTTATTATCTGTGCTGACGGGCTAAGCCAGATGTTGAAGTCAGCTGATGCAATGGGTAAACTAAGGGGGGTGGCTGTGGCAAATGGAGGTAGTAGGGTAAATCACCTAATGTTTGTAGAAGATTGTGTGATTTTCTGTAAGGCAAGAAGGGAGGAGTGGCAACAGGTCCAATTAATCTTGCAGAAGTATGAAGGGGCCTCGGGTCAGATTATTAATTTTTAGAAGACTTCCTTTATGTTTAGTTCTAATATAAGCAGGACAAACAAAAATTTGATTCTACAAGAGGTTGGGGCAGGGGTAGAGGAAAACTATGAAAGATATTTGGGTCTACCAACTTTTGTGGGAAAGGCAAAATATAAGGTGTTCAGCAGCATAAAAGAGAAGGTATGGCAGATGATACAAAGTTGGAAGAACAATTTCCTCTCTAGAGCAGGGAATGAAGTTTTAATAAAGGCAGTGTTACAGGCCATCCCAACGTATTCAATGAGCGTGTTCATGCTTCCAAGAAAATTATGTAGAGATTTGGAGATTTTGTTCTCAAGGTTTTGGTGGAAAAATAATCAGAAGGATAGAGGGATACACTAGTGGAGTTGGGATAAGGTGAGTTGTTCAAAAAAGGAGGGTGATTTGGGATTTAGAAACATTGAGTGTTTTAACAGGGCGACGGTGGCAAAGCAAGGGTGGAAATTTTTTAAGGAACCAAACTCATTAGTGGCCAGGATATTCAAAGAAAAGTATTTTAGATCGGTTCAGTTTTCTGAGGCAAGTTTGGGGAAAGCCACTTCTTTTATATGGAGGAGTATCTAGTCAGCGATGGAGGTTGTACTGAGGGGAATAAGGTGGAGAGTGGGAAATGGAAGGAAGATAAAAATATGGGGCCAGAAGTGGCTGCCAACACCCATAACTTTCTTTGTCCAATCACCTATAAGAATTTTAGATGCTGATTCAAAAGTGAACTTATTGACCATGAAACAGGAAGATGGAAGGAACAACTTGTCCAAAGTATTTTCCAAAGAGATGAAGCAGAAATAATTGTATATATCCCTATCAGTCGACTGAGAAGTGGAGACAAACAATTTTGGGGTCTTACCAAGTCTGGCAAATATTCAGTGAGGAGTGCTTACTACAGTGAGATGCAAAGCTTAATGGTGTGCAAGGGTGAGCCCTCTAATGAAAGCAAGAGAACAGAACTATGGAAAAACATTTGGGAGCTTGAAGTTTATGGTGGATGCAAGCATTTCTTATGGAAGACAGTGAGTAATACGTTGCCAACAAGAGTAAACCTATGCAAGAGAAAGATAATCGAGGACCCTTTCTGCCCAATTTGCCTAAGGGAGGAGGAAACTGTGCTTCATGCCCTCTGGTGTTGTCCAGCAGCCTCGGATGTGTGGGGTGAAAAATTGAGTCCAGTGCAGAAGTAGATATCGGAGGAGAAGGATTTTCAACAGTTGTGGAAGAGGATGGTTGAGAGTCTCACTAAGGATCAGTTAGAGAAGACTGTATATATCATGAAGAAAATCTGGGGCAGAAGGAATGAGGTTATCTTTGAGAAAAAATTTATGAGTCCTGGGAAATTAGTGCAGGATGCCATCACTGGATGGGAAGTTTACATTGAAGCTAATAGCAAGACAAGTGACAAGGAAAAAGGGGCATCGTCTAACTGTAAGCAGAATTGGGAGAAGCCAGTGGGTAATTGTTGCAAAGTGAACTTTGATGCGGCTATGGACAAGGATAAGAAGAAAATAGGTCTGGGGATTATAGTGAGGAATAATTCAGGAGATATTATGACTGCAGTGTGCACTCTAAGGAAGCTGGCAGCCTCCCCTTTCCTGGCAGAGTGTCATGCTCTTTGGAGATCGATGGAGCTGTGTAGGGAACTGGGTTTTTGGGACGTAATTTTGGAAGGAGATGCTAAGAATGTGATAGATAGAGTTAATTTTACAATAGAGGATGAATCAGAATTGGGACAGGTAATTCTAGATTTGAGAACATTATTGAGAAGGTGTGATAGGTGGTCTTTGAACTTTATACATAGAGAAAGGAATGTAGTGGCACACTCTTTAGCGAAAATGGCTTTAAACTTAGAATAGGAATGTTGCTGGATTGAAGAAGGTCCAACTCAAATAGAAAATTTGATTGTAAAGGAAAAGACATGTAATACTTTGAATACGTAATGAAAGGATACGAAATATTTTATTAAAAAAAAAACAAGTTTAGATTTGAAAAACGTTGTATCCCATCTCAATATCATAATTTTTTTTAATTTTATATAAATATAATAAATAATTCATATTTTTTAAATTTTAAAATAAAAATAATATTAAAAAATAATATTTTAATAATATTCTATTCAACTTTTATCTTTCATTTAAAATCGAAAACTGTTACAGATATAAAGAGATTACACAAAAACAAATTTACAAACTGATGTGGCTTAATATAAAAACAAATTTACACTAAAAATAATTTTATAATCTAACGTATCATATCAACTCACATTAATTTATAAATTCATTTTTATATAATTTTTTTATGATTAAAATATTTCTCCTTAAAATCACTTCACCTAATCTCACGATGCAAACCAGCCCCTCGATGTAATTTCTTAGTCATAGCCCAAAAGGGGCCTTATGTTTACGACCGCAGCCACGCTCAACTTTTATAACCGAGACGTGAATCCAAAGGCATTAAGCAAGGAAAAAATGCAGGCAACCATGTCATCACGATTTACAACAAGGCCATGACTTGGTCCCGGTTGTTGAATTCAATAAAAAGTACGACACTCTTGAAATTGTGAAACACGTGGGGTTAATTTTACACCAATTAGGACGTTTGACAAATAAGATGAGAATAGTGAATTAAAATAAAAGTTTTAAATATTATTTTTATTTTTAAATTTTTAAAATTTATATTAAAAATTAAAAAATATTAAATTATTTATTATATTTTGTATAAAAATTTTAAAAAATTAGAATAATAAAATAAAAATTTGAATTGTGATAGAAAATTTTAAATTGAATGACATCTTCCAAACCTGCCCTTATAATCAATTATGGGTAGTAGGTAGGTTGAAAAAAAATAAAAAAAAATAACCCGTGGAAAACAATAAAATTATTGCTTGGTCCACATTTCTTTATCCTTTTTTTTGGTTCTCTCTTTAACTTCAAAACATTGTGTCACTGTCGCCCTCTCTTATCAAGTTTACTTGGTATCATTATTCAAGGAAAATGGAAGTATACTTCAATGGCGACGGACTACTCAAATTCTACCCTAAATTCTTAAAAATAGAGCATAGCTGTTAATATCATAACCCCAGAATAAAATTGCGCGTCGCTTTTCAGAAGCCTGCCCTGATCTTCAAGTTCATCTCGAGGCAGGAACTTGAACAATTTTTTTAACTTTTTTTGTTTGTTTTGACGTTAGACAAAATCTATAAAATCCGCTGTAAGAGTTCCTTCATGTTAAGTAGCCTATTTCCAGAAAATAGGAACTCAGATGGCAAACATGGAGAGGATAATTTCTTAGTACAAACAAACACCATACTTACTTTATGGACGATAGAAATTCAACAGTACTAAAATATATTAATTCATGAACGACAGAAATTCAACATAAGTACTAAAATATAAAACTTCAAACCATATTTATTTAGATGGCCTTAACAGGGCCTTAACCATTACGGTAATTGTATCATAACACAAACATTCAACATTTAAATTTATTTCTTAAAACATAGATTCAGGGGCGCTTGGGGCCAATCCTTCAGAACCCACCACGGAGACGGAGGACAAGGTGAAGGGTAGACTCCTTCTGAATGTTGTAGTCCGCAAGGGTGCGACCATCCTCCAGCTGCTTGCCGGCAAAAATAAGCCTCTGCTGGTCAGGTGGGATCCCCTCCTTGTCCTGGATCTTTGCCTTCACGTTGTCAATGGTGTCCGAGCTCTCAACCTCCAGGGTGATGGTCTTCCCGGTGAGGGTCTTCACGAATATCTGCATGCCACCGCGGAGCCGGAGGACAAGGTGAAGGGTGGACTCCTTCTGGATGTTATAATCAGCAAGGGTGCGACCATCCTCCAGCTGCTTACCGGCGAAGATCAACCTCTGCTGGTCTGGGGGGATCCCCTCCTTGTCCTGGATCTTGGCCTTCACGTTGTCGATGGTGTCCGAGCTCTCCACCTCAAGGGTGATGGTCTTCCCGGTCAGGGTCTTCACGAAAATCTGCATGCCACCGCGGAGACGGAGCACAAGATGGAGGGTGGATTCCTTCTGGATGTTGTAGTCGGCGAGGGTTCGGCCGTCCTCCAGCTGCTTTCCGGCGAAAATAAGCCTCTGCTGGTCCGGGGGGATACCCTCCTTGTCCTGGATCTTGGCCTTCACGTTGTCGATGGTGTCCGAGCTCTCCACCTCCAGGGTGATCGTCTTCCCTGTCAAGGTCTTGACGAAGATTTGCATTCCTCCCCTGAGCCTCAAGACGAGATGGAGGGTGGACTCCTTCTGGATGTTGTAGTCGGCAAGGGTACGGCCGTCCTCCAGCTGCTTGCCGGCAAAGATCAGCCTCTGCTGGTCCGGTGGGATGCCCTCCTTGTCCTGGATCTTGGCCTTGACATTATCGATGGTGTCAGAGCTCTCAACCTCCAAGGTGATCGTCTTTCCCGTGAGGGTCTTGACGAAGATCTGCATGCCACCGCGTAGACGGAGCACGAGATGGAGGGTGGATTCCTTCTGGATGTTGTAGTCGGCGAGGGTCCTGCCGTCCTCGAGCTGCTTTCCGGCGAAGATCAGCCTCTGCTGGTCCGGGGGGATGCCTTCCTTATCCTGGATCTTGGCCTTCACGTTGTCGATGGTGTCGGAGCTCTCCACCTCTAGGGTGATGGTCTTGCCGGTGAGAGTTTTCACGAAGATCTGCATCTGTGTAAAACAACATCATTCGAAAAACTTTCAGATACGACGGCACGGCTATCTACCCAAGCTAGAAAAGATGATCAGACATAAAATTTAAATCATGCACAAATTCCTACGTATATGAATCTACGAGATCTGAACAGAGCGGCTCAAACCCAAATTCTTAAGAAATTTCTGCTCAGATCTGTGGAACATATAGGATCAAGCAGATCTCATATCGGATCAAGCAGATCTCAAAACATAAAACTTGTAAATTTCTGGAAATCTCAAAAACAAAAAGGAGATAAATCGAGTTGAATCTCTCCCACAACTTCTTATCCAAGATATTGAAAACCTCGAACATAAAAAATAAATAAAGAAACAGCAAAGCGGGGAGAATCTACAAAGGAACAGAAAACAGAGGTAAAAAAGGTTACCTTGAACGAGTTTTGATTATTCTATGTGCTTGATTGTTGCTTTGAAAAGAAATAGATGAGAGGGTCTGCAGAATGGGGTTCGCTTTATAGCGGTGGAGATAGGCAAGGTGGAAACGTAATTTGGGGACCCGTGAGCCGAAGGTCCAACAAGAAAGCTACACGTATAGAATATGAGGTGTTATGCTCTGGTTTACACGGCAAGGCATCGTCAAATTCGATGTTTCCGTCCGTTTTGACGAGGATTTCGAGGCAAACCACGTCGACGCTTAACGGTGAGTTAGGTTGGTGTTAAGTCACAATTAAAGAGTGGTGCCGCAGGCTGCTTCGGGATTCGGTTTTGACGGAGTTTGAACTAGGTTAGCTTTTGGTTTGATGGGTTTGTCCAATGGAAAGAGAGAGCCGGGGAGTGGGTGTCAAATGTCATTGTCATGTGCACCTTTTATTTTAATTTATAATTGCTTTTAAGTGTTACATAATCGCAAGTGGGCTTTCACCGGGCCCCGCCCGGAGCTGTCTGCTTGCTCCATCTGCAGCTTCCTCCGAGGTGCCTAGCATAAGATGCCGTTCAGCTGACAATGAATAATGATAATGATATTTTATATTTTTTTGTTTAAATTTTATATAAATAATTATTAAGAATAATATTTTAATCTTAAAAAAATTAGCTCCATTATTTTCAATCAATAGTCCATTTATTTTTATTTTTATGGATTTATTAAATAATGATAATACTTTAAAATCTTTCTTATTCTTTTATCTTTGAAGGACAATTCTTTTCCTCGCTCGCCGTCTTGACTAAGCCAATTCTTCTTTCGAGCTGAGTTGAAAGTTCTTTTGGTTTCGAAGTTTCTTTCGCTCGACACAAATTTATTCAATGAAATCATCTTTTTTTTAAATATTTTATTTTGGTATCAAGACGGGGTATTTAAGAAGACTCAACTTTTAAGGCTTATGGTAGCATAGCAATAACCTCATGTAGACAGTTTTTAAGAATGTTGCTAACGTGACACTGTTTCGCGGAACTTTAGCTTAGCCCATTGACGATATATTGGAACGCGTTAAGGGCCCAAGGTCGATGTTATTGGGCCGGTTAGGCTTTTGTGACATCAAAAGTGGGTTATGTCTTGGCCCCCACCGATAGTTGTTTGTAGCTGCAGCAGTTACAACGTCCAATGCATTATTATTGCTAGTATAATTTAAAAAAAAAAAAAAAAAAACCCCCGACGTAAACTTGGTTAAATTTCTGTGTCATACATTAATTATGCACCATATATTTTTATTTCAATAAACTATATATATATTAAAATCGATAAATATTATTTTCTCCAATAGTAACTGATCTTGCAAACACATGCAAGTAGTATCATCACATATATTAATATTGGTATGCTTAAACTCGACTGGAAGTTGGAACTGGAAGAACTCAAACGAGATATAACTCGGACTCCTCGCCAATGCCATAATGCCACAGAAGCTGATGGTCATCAAGATCACAATCTTTGGGAAATTGGAGGCGCGTCAACGTGGCCGTAACGCCAGGCTTTGCATGAAGAATAGCTTTCAGGTCGGCCACTGTAGTCAAATCATTGACAATTACGTTGCACATCCGTTCGGAGCCTATCCTGACGCAAACGGAACATTTCTTGTGGAGGATAAGTGCACCCTCAACGGGAACTCGATAATGTCGCAAAGACAGTTCATCTATTTTCAGCCGTTGACCATTGTATGCCAGGTCTATCATCTCTGCTGGGATATGGAACTTTTTCTCCAACTCCGACTTCAGTTCCATGATTGTTTGAGCTCTTGGGACCTCCATACGATGGGGCACACCTAGGTGGACAACACTTATCCTTATGGTACCCTGCATGCAGCCCAATGACAACATGAACAACAGGTTCATGATTAATTTCTAATTAATTTTAATTAGTATCTTTAAAATCTAATATAATTTTGCATATATATATAAAAGAGAATGATCATATATAAATGTCATGATCAGACTAGAGTACTACTTACTGCAAGGTTTTTGACATTAATATATATTTTTTTCACATCAATTATAGGGTTAAAAATTGCATACCGAAGTATTGTGAGGATCCATTAGTGTATATCTCAGATGATATGATGATCAGCAATATTTCAAGTCTTTATAATATTATTAATATTCATGCCATAAGAGTGTGGTGCGTAGTTACATTGATGCCATAAGCGTGATGATGAATACAATATATATGCGTTAATTTCTTTCATGCAAATTTATGTCCCAACTACTCCCAACATCATGTGATCCGTTCAAAATGAGTTTCCAATGAAGACAAGTATGGTATGTACAAGTATCATGCATTGTGCAAAAAACCAATTGTTCATGCTGTTTTTAACCATTTCTTTGTCTAAAGAGTAAATCCTAACTCATGGAATTCGCACAATATAATTGCAACCTTAACTTTTTATAATTATATATATGTATATATATACATACAAGATTACAAATATCGAGACAAACTAATTTTCGATATAATAAATAAGATACTAACTTCTTGTATACGCATATTTTTGTATTAGAATAATTTTATTTATAAGTCAGTGTAGAGAACACACTCTCCACAATATTAATATGACAATATTTGATTTTTAAACATCTCTCTTATAACAGATGTGATTCAAGATTGCTTTAATTCGAGGAAAGCCAGGCCTTCTTGCCTTCAACAAATAGTAAACACTTTGAAATATCTCTGGATAATTCATTATTCATGTGATATATCATATATATGCCTTAGCAATTAATCTATTAGCTGAAAATTATGATAACATTATCGATCTAACTCCTTATTCTTCTAGAAATTTATAATTAACAACTAATGTCTAGATTCGATGAACCATGGGTTACGTGTCCAGGGAAGACTTCTATTGTATCACCCTGTTCAACCTGGTGCCTCCTAAATGTTTTGTCATCCTCCATCACTTCTTGCTTGTGAATAAAAAAATACTCCTCTAAGATCGAAGTGTTGTGTCTGCTGCAACTTTTGTAGATCATTCCTTAAGTCTACAACACGATCAAATTCATTCAACTCTACTGGGATTTTACTCGTCTCGCAACTTGGCAACCAGATCAGTAATACTAATTTCAGCATCTGATCTGACACCCTCATACTGGTACTGGATCGTGCCAACGTGGTTGGTGACACTGATCTCAAACTCACGTCAATGTTTGAACCGTCAAAAAGCTTACAATCATGCAAAGATCTATTGTCTTGTAATTCAGCATCGCTAGAGTGAATCACCAAACCAGGTGTTGCACCTCCCTCAAACTCGCAATCACCTACCGGCGACAACACCATAACTCATGCATGCATGCTAAGACTCCATGGAGGCTAATCAATGACAACTTGGTCTTCGTGGGTTTAGTTGAGGTCCCAAAACGGCATGAACGAAGATCATGCATGTTCAAATATGTTTCAAGATAAACAAGATCTCCTACAATTTCTCGATCTTCTTTTTTTATTTGAGATTTTATTTCTTGTTACAAATTAGGTTATGTCGAATTGCCTCTCCTTTGACAACCCAATGGATTTGTTTTTTAAGGTGTATAATCCATATTGCTCCTTTAATTAGTCGTTACATATATGGATTGGATTTGTGGCGCTTTGCAACTGGGAGATGAAGAAAGAGTATTAATTATATATATTGAAAGGCTATAATATACATGAGTTGACTGATATATAGAGATTGTAGTAGGAAGTGATTCAAACATTCAAAATCCCAACAAAATATATTATATATCTTAAGAACCACCGGTTACACTCCCATTGAAGATTTCAATTGTATCTCCATGCCCAACATGGTGCCACCGAAATGATCTATCATCATCCATCACATTCTGCTCGTAAATGAAAAAATAACCCTCTGGAGGAAGATGAAAGTGTAGCCTCTGTTGCAACTTCTGCAGCTCCTTCCTTAGCTCCCCAACATTATCCGATGCATTCACCTCTACCGGAATCTTCTTCGTCCCACATTTTGGCAACACCATTAGCTTTAATTTCTTCGAACCCGCCGTAGTAGGCCCAGATCGTGTTGCTGTCAAAGCAGCAGTTGGGGACCCTTTAAAACTGACATCGATATCTGAATTATCCGAAAGTTCATAATCACGTAAGCATCTTTGGTCTTGTAATTCAATACCGCTTGAGTGAATCACCAACCTGTTGGCTGGTACAGCTTCCATTTCTTGTATCTTTTCCTTCAACCGTCCAATCGTGTCGTTTACGTCCATTTCTATAGGGACGTGAACTTTGGACATCGGCATCTTTACGATGAGTTGGATTTTCTTGGGCTGCGAGTAGTTCTCAATTATCTCGACAGTGGCTTTATCGGAATCGGGAGTGACAACGAGCTGAATGTGGGAGTTTTGGAGGATTTCGGAGTGCTCCACATTGCGGTCGTCTTGGAGGACATGGCCTTTGAAGATTAGGATTTGCTTGTGAATGGGTATGCCTTGGTATTTTTGTACCTTTTCTTTGATCTCTAGGACGGAGTCGAAGAAACCCACTTCAATGGTGAATGGTTTTCCTCTCTGAGGCTCAAAAACCACATCCATTGTTGGATAACAAGGAGAGGAGAGGTGGGGTTTTCACTGTGTTAGACACAGTTTGTGCATGCACGTATGGGTTTTGGGAAAGAGAAACAAAAAATTTGAATGATGGGATTGTTGTAACAGTATCCGATATTATCTAACTAACAGCCTAGATGTGTGGCGATTATGGTTAAATTTTCCTTCAAATACGTTTGACAATATAAGAGAAAAGAAAATGTTATATATACTTATAATTTTACACACAAGAGAAAGATCTTTTGGTAAGCACTTTTGTTTAATTATTATTTTGCTGCAATTTTAGTAGTCAAAGCCACCTTGTATTGATTTCAAACCCCACTGTTCTTTCGACTATTTTCTTGTATATGTCGATACCAACCCATGTAATTGGCATGAGTTACTAAAATTAGTGAAAATATTTATCATTTTCTCTAACACAGTCGAATAAACTCATTTCAATGGAGAAGGATCTTCCTCTAAGGAGATGGCTGGTTTTCGTTGTGTGAGCGACAGAGAGTTATGCATGCATGCATGCATTCGTGGGTGGGTTTTGCTAAAAGGTAGACAAACAGTATCCGATATTGTCTAACTAGAGTCGAGATTCGTGGTGATCCTGCCTAAATTCCCTACATATTGGTTCCGAAATAGAAGAGAGAATTTCACCTAAATATTTTCATCCAACGGGCGACTTTATCAGTGCCAGCATGAGAAACAAAAGAAACATGATGGTCAGTAATCACTACAAGGGGAAATGCAAGAGAACCATCTTGGGAAGAGTAAGCAACTATGCATAAATACAAGAAATTATCGTTGCACTTTCTGCTATGATTGATTCAAGTTATCTTAACCACACCTAAAGAGAACTAATGAGCGAGCCACTTACCAAAAAAGGATTTATGCATAAAAATTTAGAAAAAACCTCATTTAAAATGAGTACAAATATAGAATCATGGAATAATCGACAACCCCATTCTATGATACACATCAAATGAAGATCGATAACCAAAAAGAAAGAAACACTAATGGAGTTCCTTGTATGTGCATTAGATGTCAGGAATCTTGAAAAGAATACAGCTGTACTTGTCGCGGCCAAACTAGACCATAAACATCTTTCTTAGTATATCGCCGGTCCCAAGACCAGGGTACATCTGCAAAGGAGATAGCGGAGTTTAGATATATGTGACCCAAAAACAAAGCAATGGATGAGGAACAGGGCAGGACCTTCAGGAGTGTATGGTTGAGGAGGGAGTTCATAAGGTATAGGCAATGGAATTACTCCAGATGTTGGGTCAGAATTCCTACTTCCTTGCCAATGTAAGGTAACTTGTGTCGTTCTTGGTACTTCAGAATTTTCTAATAATCTGCTCTTATCCTGAAACTCACAGAAACTTTCCTTTGGCCAAGATTCTTCCTACCAACACTCTCAATATGGCAGTGCAAATTTGAAAGCAGTGATGACTAAAGAACTCACAAGCTAGGATGTAGTCATTACCTCCATTACATCACCATTACTTGTGCAAGAAAATTCAGAACCGTGTCTTTCAGTAGAAGATGGTAAAAATAGCACTCCCAGCTGAAATGATAACAAACAAGAAATGGTAGAATTACATTGTCAATACTTCAGTTGGAGCAAATAGTAGGAAAAGAAGACTCAATGATTTGCAACAGGGCCAAGACCTATAATTAATGTAGCGTTCATCTATATCTGAACCTAATCTTTCAAATAGCACCAATACAGATATACATACCTCATAAGATCGGATCATCAACTGAGTATTATTTTTCTGGAGGGCTCCCCAGGCAGCTTTGCTAAGATTTGCTGAAGTCAGCAAAAACCAACTGTTGGGGAAAGGTACAGGCTCATAGTTCATGCTTAACATATAACAAATAAGCACAAATAATAGGCAAATACGAACACTTACGCGAGTTGCTGACCATTATACCGGGTGTATGTCTTTATATGTGGCATTGCACGACTGGAATATTGACAAGAATGATTGTAGATCTAATTAATAAGTATACCTCAAAAGAACAAAAGAGAAAAAAGCAGGAACATCAAGTACTATGAACCAATGTGCCAGACATACGACATGTCTATAACTCGTCTTTACCCCTCCCGCCCCCCCAACTCCCAAAAAAAAGGAGGATTTTTTTTGTAAGTATAAAATATGGATGGTTTTTAAAGTTAAAAGTTCAGTAAATGCTCTAAAGTAACAGAATGTTAAGTAAATAGTTCAAACTTTACCCCTCCCGCCCCCCCAACTCCCACAAAAAAAGGGGGATTTTTTTTGTAAGTATAAAATATGGATGGTTTCAAAAGTTAAAAGTTCAGTAAATGCTCTAAAGTAACAGAATATTAAGTAAATAGTTCAAACTTTCTCTAGTAATAAGAGATACACACCAGCGACCGGTGTGGCTTGCCCTCCACTTTGCCCAATACTTCTTCAAGAATTCTTTCTCCACATTATTCAGTGGACTCGGAATGGCATTTCCAGCTGCATAACCCTGGGGAGAAAGAACCCGTGAAAAAAAAAACATTCAGAAAGTATAGAAATGGACTGATAGATAAAACTCTTATGTATACTCTAAAATTTGCACGACAGAACTGGGGCACATCCGTTTCTGTCACAATTATTTTCTTGATACACAAATTCTCAAATTCAGTCAACTTGACTCATCTTTTGCGAGTTCAAAATTACTTGATTAGGCCCTGCATATTGGAGCATGAGTAATGAACACTCCATGTATTCTGAGCACTCCATTCCATGTATTCAGATTATATCCACTTTAAAAAAGCTGACATGAGATCATTAGTTGAAATTCAGATTATATCCACTTCAAAAGGCTATGACATGAGATCATTAGTTGAAAAGAATGAAGGTATATAGATTCACTTTATTTTATTTTATTTTTTTTTTTTTTGGGGAAAGGTGGGGGTTGTAAACTAAGTTCACATTATTACTTAAGTGAGATGAATTTATTTGCACAGATATCAGAGAATTATTCTCTTCCAGGAAGACATATACAATTGATTTTTATGATATCTGGACAAGTTTGACAGCTAGGAACATTGATGTGTCAGCATCGCAAGATCCTTGTATTACAATTTTTTGAAACGTTCAATGACAGTTATTCTTAGGATTCAACCAAACTCAACCCTTACCTCAATCAAGGAAATTGTTTAGACAATTTCAAAATATAAGGTGTTGAGTTTGTTAGCCATTGGTTTACATGGGCTGTAACTCTTCTGCATCCATCAAGCATGAAACTGTCTATCTAGAGTGACTGCTGCACAACCAATACTCAACAACCAATGTCCAAAACCTGGAAAGGGTATTGGAAAAAACCTTACTCTAACAAGCAGTAAGCTCAACCCGAATAACCTACTTTGTAGTACCTCTAAAGAGCATCTGACATCTTCCACAGTAGGCCATATAATGCGTGGTTCCCCAAGACCAAGTGGTGTTTTATCTTCTGATAAGCCTGATGACATGGAGGAAGCCAGCTCAGCCAGCCACTTCTCATCCAAAGAACCGAGGGAAGAGAACTGCAATAATACAGCATAATTGTAAATCATCAAAAGATCCATTGCAAACATTTATGCACATAAAAGGCTAAGCAGAGAGGAATTGAATGGAAAGACTTGATTCAGAACAGCATAAAACAGGGAAACCGAATGAAGGAAAACTTCAACAAATATCATGATCTCTTCTTTGATTTCTTCACCTACTAACCGAGAACCATTAGGTTGAGATCCACTGTCAAGAACCACATGACCATCATACTAGTCAAGAATTCTAACTATACCTGATAAGCAAGTGGGGACTTTTTAAATTCTTTATCAAAAGTACACTCCTGGAGAACAGTTCGTAGCTTCATGTGTCCCCACTTCTTGAGATTGGTACCCCTGTGATATCCAGGAACAGAAGCAATCAATCTGACCTGAAAAATGTGCAAGCAGTTTTAAATGTCCACATATAATGATATCCTAGACACAAGTAGATACTATTTTAACATCATATCCTCCCAACAGAAACTAAGAACAGAAAAAATATGACAGATTAGGGAATAAAAAATGTACCGCCGCATTGCTATAATCAAACTTCCTAAAGAAAGTAGGATTGATATTGAAGTTTCCAAGGGCTGGTAATTTGACAGAGAATTCAGGCCACTGCATCAGTCAACCAACAAAAAAGATAAGATTATTATGCTTAATCTAGATGGCAGCATCAATAAGAGAATAAAAAGCCTTTCACAGGTAAGCAACACTCCAAATCTACTGGTTAGACAAGCATCTGACGTGGAAGGTGCACTGTAAGTTTTTGAAAGAGAATAAGCTGAGAGCATAAACAAATAAAACACCCCAAGGCAAAAGCAAGGAAAGTTGAAGGAATAAAAAGAAAGCGTAAGATCTATCACACAGTTAAGGAAGTCCATGACATTGACATTATTTTCACTGCAGAGAGCACGGAGTAAAAAACAGGGAATGGTAATAGATTCATGACATCACTTCTACATCAACATCATCTCAAACAACTAGGAGAAATATACAGGAACTTCATCAAGAAAGCCAAACAAGATCTTTAGGACACCATCTTCAACATAACAAATTATATGTGTTATTACCTTCAAGGCACTGAGATAATCAATCAAGTCATTTTCAAATCCACACCCTTTGCTTGGGCTATTTTGATCTTTCCATGGGAAGTCTTGCATCCACAAACCTTGACTTTTGTTGTTCCAATCTACATATATTAAATTTGCTGTGTGTACAACAATCCTCACTCCCTTAGGATAGACAAGAATCATGGCCTTTGAATGGTGAGTCCCAAATGAAATAGGTAAGGGTGGTTTATGCAGAATCCAGTTTGCAGGCTTATTTCTCTTGAAAATAAACAGAGTAAATGAAGTTAGAGTCTGCCCATAAAAATAAACCCTCAATGCATAATGGACATTGATATTAATTAGAACAAAAGTAAACCTTCATATGATCCAATGTGCCATCACCTTCTCCATGAACTACCAACACATGAGGGATTTTTGCAAGCGCTGGACATGCTACATGCCAAAAAAAAAAGCATAAAAGAATGAACTACTACACAAACGTGTGTATGCATTGGACCGCAGCAAAATACAATCATTTAATAGCTAATTAGATGAGCTTATAACAAAACTACAACAGGAACCATATCCATTTAAGCATCTTAGTTCAAAATGAATAACCTAAAGTGTGAATATTACTTGTAATATTGGAAATTACAACTAAGATACCTATATGTGTAGCAGTGAAATAGAACCTATAAAAATATCTATTAAAAGCATCAGGGAAAAACCAATTCTCTCTTATCAATAAAACTACCAGGTAAAAATCCCATGACCAAGGGCAAATTAACAAGTACTCCAATCTGAGTGCATAACTAAAGAGTGATACAAACATGCAAATAAATTTACCTTTGGCTTTTTCAACTCGCAACTGAGACAAGGGAATTGGATACAGATGTCAGACATTATCAGTGAACGTACATACATTATTTACATACTTTTTTTTATAATTAATAAGAGATTTTAATACCAAGAATAGGCACAGCCCAAGTACACAGGAAGTATACGAAGGAAATACCTACTACACTCTAGAAGCAGGAAATAGACTAATACAGATTCAGTACATTATTTACATACTTCTAAAAACTTAAATACCTATTTCTCAATAGATTTCTTTCAGTGCAAGATGTTAACCCAGTCTAGCTCAGACAGACAGGAAAGTGGAACTAAACCAAGGGTGACAACCAAAGTGAATAGAACTCACCAGGTAACAACCAGCCGATGTCTACCATGTAATTTGAAAGGACAGCGATGAGAATATCCCCCTACCAAACAAACAAGAAATCAGATAATTTGCATGCAAATCAAGTCAACAATCAGATACTATTGTCTTAGACAATCCGTTATTTCTTTCAAAGTGATAAAAGCAGCAAAGATTAAATTGGAAAATTCTCCTTGAAAATAACGCACAAAAGTCTACGAATTAAACAGGTAGATACTGGATATACAAAATTTTAAATGTTGGTTTTTTTTATTGGTGAATGTTGTTACCTGAATCACATCACTTAATGAAACACAAGAGGTATTTGCCCATGCTGGCAGCTCTTTCACTTGCAAGAGCCGAAAGGTCCAAGGCAACTTATCATTAGAGACGTGAAAATGTCGGATAGCCATCTCATTACTCTCTCCCTTATACTGGGAGTGCCCTGAATTTCCAATCTGTAAAATTCAAACAAAAGTAAGCCAGAATGTTTCTAGCAAAAACCAAAAATATGTAGACTGTTCCCAGTTTTTGTTAAGAACAGAAATCAAATAAATGCCAAAAGTCTAAATAAAAACACTATTAAAACGAATGCAAATACAACACCTGCGATTTGGTACCAAAGGATATGCGTTCAGACGTTTGATGCGGCCTCCTTCGACATGGTTCCTCTCCTTTACCGAACTCTCTTGCTTCATCTCTCTTATGGGTATCACGCAAAGGTGCGTTTTCGTCACCACCCGACGATACGTACTTGAAAAAATGATGCCCTGGAATCAGCTCTATAATAGCACCGTCAGAAATGGTAGCACTTTCTTGAGAACACAGCTTCCTTCTCTTATTCCCGGAATTGACCACAATGGGATTCGTACCCTCCTAAAATATTCCAACCAAATAAACCAATCGAACACAACACTATAAATTTACGGGAATAGAGTTGTCTTTGAGCAGAATTAAAGGGCTACTCACCACAAACAAGTTGGCGGAGGAGCCATCGGCGGAAGCGGTAAGAGTGATGTGCTTGCGGCTCAGCCGCTTGTCGGACACTGGGAGGTTGTTGCGGCCAATCAAGTTTTCGCCTTCAGAGAGGGTGAGCTTTGGGATTGAAGCGTCTTCGACAAGATTTTGCATGAGCGGAACCAAATATCCAATCTACTATGTGTAACAAAACGAGATTGTTATTATCATTTTTTCAATCAAGATATCATTTACACATACTAATTGTTACCGAAATTTCAGAGAAGGGAAGGGAAGAGGACCTGAGACTGAGCCATTAGCTAATGCTTGGTAGCATGAGATCGAAAGAGCCCCTGAGGAGATTTTGAAAGGGTATCGTTGGGGAAACGGAGAGAATCGGGCAGCAAACTGCAGTTGGCCAGTGGCCTCGACTCTCGGAAGACAGGACTGCTGTTTCAACTTTTATTTAAAATATTTTTTTTATCTCACCTTCTAAACAACTCTACTGCTCTTCTTAAAACAAAAGCGAATAAATTTATAAGAGCATTATCATCCAGTTTCTTATAATATTCTCTCAAATTTAACTAAAAACCACACTTCTTATCATTTTCTCTTAAATTTTACACATATTTCAAAAACTTCCTATATCTCATTTTTTATTATTTTTTTATTCTATTAAAATAACTTTTTTCTATTATTTTTTCTCTCATTTTTCTTTATCTTCTATCTTTATACTCTATTAAAATATAAGTTTAGAACAAAAAATAATAATGATTTAGGATGTGTACAGTAACTCTCCACTGTACACATCCTAAATTCAGGTACGAGGAACCGGATGGAAATGCTCTAATAAGATATAATGTTTATTTTATTAACTTTTGATTATTTTCACTGAATATATAAGTGAGTATGATTTTTATAATATGATGAGTATATTATATGAGTCATTCTATTCAAGTCGATTTACATAATACAATATTCACATCACTTAAATAATAATATTTAATATATAATATTTAAATTTTAAAACTTATTTTCTAAATTAAATTATGTCATATAAATAATTTATACACAAAGGCTTGAAAATAAAATTTTTCTATATATTTTAAGAGTATTTAATAATATTTTTTTCAGTAACCATATCCTGTGGGTTTTTTTCTTCCCTCTTTTCTTGGAAGAAGTTTTGTTTCATTCTTTTTCTATTCCCCCTTCCTTTTTAAATGAAAAGAATTAATGATATATGTTTTGTCTGGACAACAGAAGTTAAAAAGGATTCAACAATTTCAACTCCTTGTGTCTCTTGCCATATCATATTTGAGGCGTATGGAGATGTCATCAGAAACTGACATCAATACAAATCTTACTTGTATACATAGCTGTCAGGAAAATGACGAAAAATAGGGGGAAAGGGGCAACCATCGTACTTCGACTCGCCAANACCACTTAAATATGTGATTTTACTATTTTATTCTCTTTTATTTTATACTTAAAAATTTTAGTGTGTTGGGTGTGAGACTGACATGTAGCATTCCTCTTTTTTCTTCCCTCTTTTCTTGGAAGAAGTTTTGTTTCATTCTTTTTCTATTCCCCCTTTTTAAATGAAAAGAATTAATGATATATGTTTTGTCTGGACAACAGAAGTTAAAAGGATTCAACAATTTCAACTCCTTGTGTCTCTTGCCATCTCATATTTGAGGCGTATGGAGATGTCTTCAGAAACTGACATCAATACAAATCTTACTTGTTTACATAGCTGTCAGGAAAATGACGAAAAATAGGGGGAAAGGGGCAACCATCGTACTTCGACTCGCCAACAGAACAAAATTTGGTATGCGCATTTAAAAAAAAACACATATAGACTAATAGCAATATAATGGCTCTCCCTAGAATCGGTTTAAAAAGTATCATCACCAAATATATGTCAGAAGCGAAGCGAAGAGAGGGAACAAGCCTGCAAAGTTACCTCAGCCTGCCATGCCACCCACCAAGATCGGTTTGAAGAACCTCACATCAAGATCTATTGACCCATTAAACCAACTACACAGAAGCTCACATCTGAGATTATGAAGGCTTAAAAAGGTTGGTAAGTTGGGGGTTCGAAACAATGATCCTACTCTGCCTTTTTCCTAAAAACCAAATACTACTGTTTCTGTTTCTTCGCACATTATGGGTAAAAAACTCCTCTGTGTATGTTGGACTTGTATCAGAAGTTTGTCGTCGGTATTTCGGAGTATAGCAAAGCAAAGCCTGTTTATCTCCTTCGCTTTGATTCTTTCCGCATCTCGGTTAGGTAGCTCTCCAAGTTGGATTTCTCCCATAAACGTCGTTGAACAAGATCTTCCTTTGTGGAGTCATCTGATAGAAACATACAAATATCTTAATTTCTAAAACTATTTTAAGTTAAGAACCCTCTAGAGCACACCAGTACAGTGTGCAGATGCAGCATCAACATGTGTGAAGTCTGGAAAGAACATTTATATATATATATAGGTAAAAATGTCAAAAATTACTAAAGTCTGGAAAGAACTGCAACCAACAAATACATAATGGGGAGTTTTTGTATGGGTCCAGCCTTTTGTTTTTTCTTTTTTTTTTTTGCGGGGGGGAGGGATGGTGGGGGGGTGGGTGTTGATTATAGATGATGTGGTGCATAGCACTCTTTGTTTGGTACAGGATTAGCATATGTATATATAGATGTGAATTAGATCCAACGTACCAATATTTATCCACGCATCAAGAGGAACTCCGAGGGACCTTTGTGTAAGGTAAGATGCATCTTCCCAAGAATATGGAGCTTTTTTCACCTTGTATCTCCAAAACCAACAACCAGACCATAACAATAGCTGGATCGGATAAAAATAAAATGCAAACATCAATTTTGGCTAAATAAGCTAAGATCAGCATCTATTCATGAAAGAAATAGATCAAAAAGAAACTATAGCCATTGCAGTTACTGTTGAATAATACACATTAAAAAAAAGTTGCAGTATTGAATAACAACAGTGCTACAACCTTTCCAATTGTATAAGGTAGGAGTAGGAAACGGACACCAAGAAGTCCCCAGATGGAGGGCTTTTCGGCTCCCTTTATCTGCAGGTCAAGTTCTTGGCTGAAATCTTCTTCAATTTTTCTGCAATAAGAACACAGCCCATTTCCTTGTTACCATAATTTGAGAATAATAATATGCAAAGCCTGGTACAAGGGGAGTACCCAAAGAATAATCCCAAAAAAGGAGCACGTGGAAGTTTGAAAGGACAAGATGTCCACATTGATTGACACATCATCAAGAGAAGAAAAGGACATCCATGAAATCTTATTATTAACTCTCAAAGAACTTTTGACAGGGTCATACTTATTCGTCGGCTTGTGAGTCTTCTTCTTATTTGTAGTTCCTCCACTACGCTCAAGTTCCAAGGCTCGTAACCTATTTTTGTAAGCAGGTGTTTTCTTGACCATTTCCACAGCCTAGAACAAGAAGAATTCAAAGTGTCAGAGGACTTGTCCAAGCATTTTAACATGTGATATTAAAAACAATTTTAATTGAAAAAAAATCCCGCCAAAAATCCTGCATAATATAGACATGTTCTTATCCTACAGCTAACTTATATAACAAAATTTATACATTGTATATGTTCCATATATAGTTGAGTTTAAATGCTTACCACTACCATTTGTTGAGGTCTATTCAGAAAAGACGAGAATAAAGAGTTCTTAAGTAACATCAAGTAACATCAGCCATGACAAGTAATACTGCAATATCTTAAATTCAGATTACTTTGAGTTATGCAAGCTATACTAGTTTACCAACATTCAGCATATCCACCAAGCAATCTCCCATAGAGATGCATATGGTATCATGTTTTCATATTTGGGGTATTAGATATCACAGTACCTGGTTAAACCTTGTCCACTGATTGAGATACTGAAATCCAGAGAGAACCAAAAGAAGGCCGACCAGGACAGCACGGGGATCCTGGCAGGTAGATGCATAAAGCAATTTAAGGACATTTTGAATGGAATACAAACCTTAGTCAACTTACTGTCACATTTAGTTCTAAATGAGACAGAATACTGAGATACCAAGACGAATGAAAAAGTACTCACTGTTTTATGACCATAATATGCCTGATAGTAACGAGCTGTATTGTAAAATACCTGAAAAGAAAATCATGACAGTTACAATTTTTTCAATGAATATGTAAGGTTCAAAGATTCTGCTATTCTAATTTTGGGACACTCAAATATTTCCTCTACAAAATGATAGGAAGAGAGGTGCTTATACAGTGGCAGGAAGCAAGTCCCACAACAACTTTGATGTTCAGACCAAGATTTGTACCAGGCATAGTCCTTCCTAGGCCAGATACAAAAGCGTGCCTTTACAACAAAACTTACACGAATGTAAACAACAGATGGTACTGGTTTACTACACTATTTTCATGAAGGTCATCAATATTATACAGATATTTTTTTGACAGGTAAACCATTAACAAGAATATCACACAGATATTAACTAAAATAAAAGCTGAAAGAGGGAGAGATGCTATTTCTTTATGGGCAAGAGGGAGCAATGTTAATTAGAGAGGCTCTAGCACTAAATTATGTATGCTGACTCCCTCACACTGCTTGATTTTATTGTAGACTACCACTGCAGCATTTGCCAGATTATAACATATACTATTTTTTTTTTATAGGTATAACATATACTATTATAAGACCCGTACAGATTGAATACAATGACACTAAGCTAAGGACTAAGCAATCAAGCACTATGTTCAAAGTTCAAAGTTTTCTGTTGTAGATGGGTTTCGCCCATACATTCATTTCTAATAAAATTACCTCTTACTTATCAAAAACAAAAAAAAATGTTCAAAGTTTGCATAACAACTGTCACAACGTCTCTTTGTGGTAGATAAAAACATCTTATTGAAGGTAAGCAGTCTCTGCATAAACACTTTCAAACAAGGTTGGCTGTAACAAGCAGCAAACCAAAGCAACACATGAAAATATAATACACAGCACCCACACACGAACCATAACACTTAGATTGTTCGAATGTCTTGTAGTTTGTTTATGAATGGCCAAGTCATCTACTAAGGAATTATTCCAAGTCTCTAACAAAAAAGAGTTAGAAAACGTTCTAATAAAATAATTATGGTCTTTTTACCTCCTCTGGATGTGCAATTGCATAATCGTATTGCTCCCGCGTCGCTTCGTCCTTCAAAATCTACAACAGCAATAAGTTTTGTGTTTTCAGCACATATAAGCACAGAAAGTAAGGCAACATATATAAACTAAACACAGCATCAAAACAAATTCAGATCTGCCGTACCTCATAGGCATTGGCAACTTTGACAAAGATCTTTCTCGATTCAGGATCCGGGTTTTTATCCGGGTGACTGAATTAAATCAAGATTAATAAATGAAATCCCAGAATTAGAATAAACCCGAAATAAATAAATAAATAAAAACAATAAAGGCGTCACAAACTCACTATTTCAGTGAGAGCTTATAGTAAGCTTTCTTGATTTCCGAAGAATTGGCACTCTGTGAAACCCTAAAAACGCAGGTTAAAGATAGGTTAGAGAAGTAAAAATGAGAGAAAAGAGGGGGTAAAATGGGGATCGGATAGAAAATTTAGGTGAGCTTGAGCTGACCCTAGGAGATCATAGCAATCGTCTTCGTCGCAGTAGATCGCCATTGACGGGGAAAGGAGAAGAAACGACATCAGAACGGACATGACTGCACACCACCGAATTGTTGCTGCTGGCGCCATCGTTTTTGCTCCGGAACACAGACCCTCGAGTTTTCCCTTTGTACATGCAATCTCAAGGTCGGAGTTTCGAAAACGAGGGAGTCGGTATAGCACGTGCGTTCCATTTCCACGTGGGAAACCCCATTACCTGTTGACAACAAGAACAAGAAAAAAAAATAAAAAATAAAAAAATAGGGCTTTCTGTGTTTTTAATTTTAACACTATAATCCTTAAAAATGAAAATCTTTACAATTGACTCTTCCCTTGAACTTTCATTAGATTTTCGTCCTCGTTTGATTATACAGTTTATATAAAATGAGATTAGACATTTTATTAAAAGTTAAATAAAATATTATTATGATAAATGTTTTAATATCATTTTTATTTTAAAATTTAAAAAAATTAAATTATTTATTATATTTTATATGGTAGTTAAGAAATGAGATAGTCTAGTTTTATATAACCAAACCAGTTCAAAATTGAGGGAGAATATAAAATATATAAAGGTTATTAAAAAATTTAAATAACCAATTCAACAATTTTTTTTCTTAAACACTAATTTCCTTTTATAAATTCTCTAGTTTAATTTTTTGTTGAGTTAGTTAATAAAATATTTTTGTTTTATTTTTTTGTGTTAATAATGTCTATATTTTGTTCCTTTTTTCCCTTACTTTAAACAAAGGGCAGTTATGTAAAGTTAAACATTCAAATAAAAATACTTTAATATTTATTTAAAGTGACATTATTATATGAGCACTTCTACTAATCATCTTTACATCAAGCTTGATTTTTTATTTTTTTAGTTTTATTGGCAGGCTTGGATTAGTGTATTCACACCGACAAGTTATAAAATATCAGTATGATTAATATAATTACATAGAATTATTTGAATTTTATTGGTATTTTTGTACTCCAACAAAGAATTGAACAACTTGGGCCCAACTTTGATTGGATAGGCCTAGGGCCCAGCTCTAACGAGACTATTTGTTTTATTATTATTTTTTTTTTTGTCACGATTTGTATAATGTTTAGTTGGTAGTAGCGACAATTGGTACATAAAGAGAGAAGATAGAGAAAAAGTTAAGATGAATCATTTTAAATTGAAGAAGAAAATAGTGTAACAGTCGATGTTAAATGCATAGGGCCACTTTAGGCACCAAATCTACGTGTAAAAAGAAGGGAGAGAAAAATAATCAGTAATTGAGATGTCTTAGATTCGGATGAATCCGACCCAGATTTTACGGGCTCAACATCAATTGATTTTGAACCCATGCATGTCTGATTAAAACCCATCGATACTCCCATAACTTTTGCTTTTCATTCATTTTGAATGATTCATAATTTGAATCCCATCACTTCTAATGTTCTTTCAGACGTTTTCCGTGTGTTTGGAGGAAAAGAAAATCAACTTTTTCCTATGAAAAAACATGAAGAGTCAACTCTAATTTTGGTAAAATTTGTCCCATACTCTTGCACTTGGGGTGTTTTGTGTAGTGACATCCGTGTGTTGATTATTGAAAGCTACCATGAAGTGATGAATAGCACGGCGTTGGAGTGTCCATCACCAAGAGAATCTATCATTTTTTTTTTTTTTACCTAAATTGTGTTTTTTTTAAGCATTTGTGTTTTTTTATTTTTTAATATCTTTTTTTTATTCTTTTTTTTTTTTAAATACCCCAAAAAATGCTTTAAAAAATAAAAAATATATTCTAACACTTCTCGATACCAAGTATCGGTGGCTTCTCTCAGTATATGTAGCATTATCCTAAAAATATCAAGGGAAATGCCTTTTGCAAGCGCCGGACGCAAACAGCACGCAATCGGCCATTTAATAATATTTTTTTTAATTCTCTCTCCTCTCTCTTTCATTATCCCATCCGCCCAACTTTTCTCTCTCCCTTCCCCCCCCTCCCAACTTTCCTCTTCAGAAGTCAAACCCCGATAAGCTTGCCTTTCATTTCCTCCGACTCCTATGCCAGACCTCCACCAACATCCAGTCCGCGTGGCAAGAGATCTATTTCAATTCGTAAAACGATGATAGTTAAGAAGAAAAAATTTCAATTCATGAATTTCATAGCATCCGCACTCCTCCATCAGACCTCCACGAAGCTATTTCGTTCGCTTTGTCTTTATGCAATTGAAAGGATTGCTTTGCTGGGATTTAAGTTGGTTTTCTATGGCTTTTTATGCTCTGTTTCAAGTTAGCTTTCCACTTCTACGTGTTTCAGGTTAGCAGTTGTTTTTTATTTTATGTGTGAAAGATTTGGAGAAGGATCAAAGTGGTAGAGGCCTGCTTCCTGTTCCTCCCTCTCTCTCTCATCAGCTGAGCAACTTTTATGTGGCCTTCACAACTCGGGAATGGGTTTTCTAAGAAGGTTGAGGAAGGTTGAAGAGGATAAGGAGGTCAAGAATCTTCGTCGGTCGGTCATGATCGAAGATTGGATGGAGAAGCAGAGCATTCACAGCTCTGTGCTATTCAATTCAACCTCAAGCTCCTCTGAGTCTAGCTCTGGCGTAGGCTTCTCATCGTCAGAAACAGAGTCTTTCTACAAACACAAACCAAAACCAAAGTTGCAGAGCTCCAAGAAGCAAACGAAGTTGGAGAATCGGAATTCAGAGAAGCATCCCAAGTCGAAGAGTAAAGGAAGTTCCTCGAAGTTGAAGCTACAGGGGTTGAAAATGTACGGCGAGTTGAAGAAAGCGAAGCAGCCCATTTCACCCGGGGGTCGCATTGCTAGCTTTCTCAACTCAATTTTCAATTCGGATAACGTGAAGAAAGCCAAAATGTGCTATGTTGGAGTTGTAGAAGATGTGAACTTTGAGCCCAAATCGAAGTCTGCATGTTCTTCCAGGTCTTGCTTGAGCAAAACCCTGCTTCAAGAGAAAAACTTGGCAATGGTATCAAAAGATTTGTAAGGTTTTATCCTCTTAGTGAGATCGTTGGAGAGGATTCTCAGCCCTGCGGTCATAAATGTATTTTATGAAGATGATCCAAGCCTAACGACGATTCCAACCATTCGAAAAATTTCGAAAACTCGTTTTGTAAAGAAGGTTACAACTGCATTTGATTTGAGAGGTTTAGGTCACAGGGAGGTTGATGATGATGATGATGCCGAGAATGTTTTACGGGCTGGGTTTTCTAAGAAGGTTGAGGAAGGTTGAAGACACAAAGCTCGGGAATGGGTTTCTCGCTCTTGAAGAGGGTGAAATTGTTTAGCCTATTAAGACAGGTCACGCCGCTTGTCTGTTTTTATTTTTTTTATTCTTTTCGTACAGTCGTTTACACGCCGCTTGTATCTTGTGACTGTACCTAGCAGTTTTGAAATATTAATATGGATGATCCAGTCGCACTCTTGGGTGGTTAGGACCAAGATGGTCTTTGTTTTAAATAATTTTGTTTTTTATTTCTTAATATCTTTGACACATATCATATATTCATTTAGATAGAAAAATAATTTGTTCGATCGTATGGTATAGAAGTATCGTGCACTTTGTTAGGTGGGATTTTCGTCGTAGACCCATAGGGGCCCTCAAAGCCCAAGCTCACCAAGGAGACTTCACTAGAGGACAAGATAGAGAAGAAAATAGGGGGGTACGAGACAAGGAAATGAAGCAATGTCAGGCTTACAGATAGGGAATGAGGGAAAAGATGTGACGTAATGTGACGTGACATAAGGGAAGGGAAAGAAATAGATAAAATGAGGAGGGACAGACGATTTGGAGGAACTTTTCAATGGACTCTTGGCCAAACTTCTTAGAGGCTTCTCGAGAAGACTTCTTCAACCTCCAGATGCGGCATCCTGTGATAATGTCCAGACTGGAAAGAATGATCTATAAATCTATTGTACAGTGAGAATGAGAGACCCCGAGAAACTGTAAATCAAGCTTATATAGTAGATTCTCTCATCTCCAAACCCTATAGACGTAGGTTCAATGCCGAACCACGTAAATCTTTATGTCTATTTCTTTTCATTTTCCCTACATTCATATATTGTTCACTATCATGGCCATCTGCATGGATTTTGTATAGCCGCATCGGACCAACTAGGAGCCCACACAACCTTGTCCAAGCCCAGCACCACAGGGCCCATGTATCATCAACCCGAGTCCAACGAACCCGGGGGGGTCCTTCTCCTCTTCCAGCCTGTTGACAAAAATCATACGTTAACACACTTTATTTCAAAAAAGTAGATAAATTTAAGATCCATGTGAAGGAATCTATGTTTTTAATTGTATGCCTGACTTTTCTTATATGAAAATATTCGTGACTTGCATACAATAAAATGGTATATAGTATTATTCCGTTGAGATAACAATAACATGGCATAAGAAAGAATGTATTGAGTATTAAGAAATATTATGATACCAAATCAATGATTTGAAAAAAATAGAAACATTAAATTAAAAAAGCTAAAACTAATTTTTCTTTAAGAAAAACTAGAAATTTAAAGAAACTACAATGTTTAGAAACAAAAGCTAAAATTTAAATTCTTTCAAATTACAAACAAACTTTGAATAAAGAAGATGAGGAGTCATGAGTGAGAGGGAACTTTCCACCGTACGACATCCTCTCTGGCCTGTGGCTGTGGCCATGCAATCCGAGAGGCTCCGAGATGGATTGTTCAGGGTTAAACCAGGCCCAATCCCCTACTTTTCACAATTGTTTAAAATAGTGAAAAGTATGGCCTGCCTGTGGTTAGGATCCATATTCATGTTGATTATTTTTTTAAAAAAATTTGCTTTCATTTAATTTTGGTGATGCCACATATTTAAAAATAGATAATATATAAAAATTATATAAAATTTTGGGATTATAGGCTAAAAATTGAAGAGAGACATTTCTAGGTATATTTAAATTTTTTAAAAAATTTAGAGAGCATAAGGGAATTATAAATTTTTTGGGAGCCATTTTCTATATTGACAACTATATAATGACAACTATGTTACAATTGGTTTACAACTGAGTATGAAATAATTATTTTTTTATTGTACATTAAACTATTGCTAGGACAAGTAAAAAATTTTAATATGAAGTTGTAGATAAATTGTAGAATAGTCAGTGATGCATCATTGTCATTTCTATATTTGTAAAATTATAAATAAAATCTTGGGGTTGCTTTGAATTTTCAAAAAATTTTGGAGGGCCTAAGGACATCGTGGGTTCACCACTGGATATATTATATAGAGAAATTAAAAATGAAAGTCTTACACTGCACACATTCATCTAATTAATATATAATTTCTCATTTTTGTCATTCTATTTTAATGTTAAAATATGTGTATTTAAATAGAATAATAAAATGATAAATCACACATTAATTAAATAAATATATGTAGTATAAGACTTTCTTGTAACAATTTCTTATATCATATAATATGAAGTAGAAGCACAAGTAGAGAGATATCTAGAATTTGAAATAATAATGCCAAAGACACGTGCCCCAGTCTCTAAAATGGAGGTATGGAGTTCGAAATTCTCATTCCCTAAATGCATCAAAAAAGGAATTTGAAATAATAATATTATAAAATATAAAGAATTTTCATAATTAATAAACAAATCTAAGAATAATTTCGATAATTAAAAAAAATGACTTTTGAGGAGCACGAATCCAACAACCCATGGGAGCTCCCTCCCACTTGCTTAACGTGGATCATGTCTGGAGACGGAAGGCTACATTTGAAACATGGAAGCGGATGAATTTATTTGAGTTAAGGGTTCAAATTTAACCCTGACCCAATATTTAAATATATAATTATCAAATCACTAAATACCATTCAACTCAAAGCCTCTTTTTATGTTAGATTCATAATTTTTTTCAACTCAACATCTCTTTATACGTAAAGTCACAATATTTTTCAATTTTCTATAAATATATTTAAACTTATCTTAATATCCAAACACATCTAAACTCATCTTAGGTGTGCTCTATAAAACTCACTCCATCATCTTAACTCACTATTATTCATAAGAGAACTTAACTCATTTCAACTTAATTCAACATCTAAACACAAGTGCCCCGCCTCAACTCTTCAATGTGAAATACTAAAATTGAAGAGGTACAATCTTATGGACATCACAATGATTGAAAATATATAAAATAATACTACTATATATAGCTATGGAGTGCATAATTACTGTACAATCATTTTAAAAAAAAGTGAATGAATATAGAATTTATGTGAAAAATTTAATATTTTAATAAAAAATAATTACACGACGCTTATACATTCAATGATTGCAAATATCGTTTCTTTATATAAAATGAGCGCTTAAATAAAAAGCAATTAAGGACTCTCAACAGACACGAGACCTTTCATTTTATTTTTGGACCCTTGAGTGGTAGACAAAGTCAACACATGCATAAAGGGATGAAGAGGGAATTCTTGTAGTCCTAGGGGTTCAATCTATGTCAACTTATCTTATTTTATCTTAATATTAGAACACTAATATAAATATTTTTTAAGTTAAAATTTTTAAAATTTTTACCTAATCATTTTATCTAATTATTATAATTTTTCTAAATTTTCAAACAAAACACAAAAAATAATTCATTCTTTTCAAATACCAAACCAAATTATATTAAAAATATATATTCTAACAATACTTTAACTTTATAATTTTTTATTCAACTTTTATATCTCATTTCCTAAAACCCTATAAAATATCTTACCTTAAACCATTTCATAACTATTCACAGATTTTTCATCTCATCTCAACATCTAAACGAGCGCTAAAAAAATATTTTAACCACAAAATGATTACACAAAAATAGACTTATAAACTGATCATGTGTTTTGATTTGGTACATTAGATTATAAAGTTACTTTTATTATAAAGTAAATTTAATAGATCATATGAAATTACGTCAACTTGTGTAGGGGTACTGGAACTACTAAGAGCCTAAAAGCCCCCCCTAAAATTTAAAATCATATGAAAATTACAATTTTAAAGGTATTTTTATAAAGTAAATTATATGAAAATTAGTATTTAACCCCCTCAAAAATATTTTTTTGTAACTTGCCTCCCCCAAACCTGCTTTTCTGTTCCGCCCCTCAACTTGTGCACGAGTTTATTTTTGTATAATCTTAGGGCTTATCTGAACATGATTTATATGTTGGGTCCGGGTTTTCTTACAAAATCATTGTTAACGGGTATCCATAATTTAAAAGAAGATTAAAGAAAAATATATATACATATTTCAGGCTTAAATAAAGGGGTATGCATTTTCTAAGATGGATCTCTCGTACGTAACATACGACACAGAGTTCCGGTAATTAAAAATTGAGGAATAATATATTGAAAATGCAATTAAAATTCAATGCATGAAAGTAAAAAAGTATGATACATATATATCATATAAAATAAATTAAATTTTGATAAATACAGTTATGAGTTGTACAAATGCTGTGCATTTCTTTTGAAAAAGAGTGATCTATTATTAAAAATTAATTTTTTCTTATAAGTCTCATGTTTACTCAATATTTTTAAAAGAAATGTGCAATATTTATATATTCTATAACTACAAATATTATCTCTCTTTTATGAGATATCTTTATAACTAAATCATTTCTTATCTGATGACATGATACATATACATCTAAACTCTCTTGTTCGAAAATAATGTCATACTTTTAAAATTATTTACATAAATATTTATGATTTTGATTACGTAAGATTACCATTTTTTCCTTTTTAAATAATCAACATCAATATATTTATTAATAAAACTCCAGCAAAGGACTGAAAGAACACAAGATGGACAATCCTCCATCTCAATAGCATCATCCTCTAACTTAAAGAGTTATTAGCTAGTTAAACAATGAGCAACAACATTGACTTCTTTTCTAACATGCCCCGTTAAACCATTGATCAAATTGTAGAAGCATATTTTTCCCATATGTAATAATCAGACCTACACTATTACAACCAGGGTCAATTTGTTTGATGCTATTAATAACTCGGAGAGAGTTACCTTCCACGATAATCCTTTTTAAGTCCAACTCACTATTAAAAATTGTCGCTTGTAGAGAATCAAAAGCTTAAGCCAACAATGTATTAAAGAAAAATTCACGATTCATTCTTTTTGTAGCCAGAACATTACCCTCACCATTTCATACTATAATACCAATACTAATCTTTTTTAGAGATTTATTAAGTGTTTCGTTTCAATTAAAGGCAGTTTGGATTGAGAAACACTCTTAATCCATCTTATCTTATTATTATAACTTTTTGAAATTTTCACATAAAATATAATAAATAATTCAATTTTTTCAAGTTTTAAAATAATAATAATATTAAAAAAATAATATTTTAACAAAATTTTATTTACCTTTCTTCTAAAATCATCTTATTTTATCTATGATCTCACTATCTAAGCAACATCTTAATTTTAATAATTCACCAGTAGAAGGTTCCTACCTAATGCTGTTGTTATCTTGCCGTTTGAGCTTCCTTATAATCAACAAGCGCTTGCTGCTTTGACTGCTGCTCACCAAATTTGGATGAGAAAAATGGTTGTTGATGGTAAAATCATTCCATCTTGCCGATTACGATATATTTGGAATAACAAGAGTACGACCAAGGCTAATTAATTAATTGAGAGATTTGTTTAAGATCTATGGAGCAGGCGGGGGCCATTTCCCTTGGACCCCGTGACTCGAGACTTGAGTCGTTGCCCGGCCACATGAAAGAGACTTGTAGAAATGACAACAACACTTGCATGCACTGCAGCTTGCTGCAGAAAATTTATCAGCCGTCGGCCCGTCAACGTCTCAATTTCAATAATTCAGGCATGCATGAGGTATCTTCACTGTAGGATGAATTGAACCCACGAGACTCTCGAGAGCAGTTCTACTGGCTTTATTGGGATCTGAATGCCCGTACGTAACTTGCATCGATCGTCGTCTTTTCGTAGAAATAGAGTAGCACGTTAATGTATAATTAGTTCAGTGGTTTATATAAGAAAGTTACACTGAAAGCATTAATTTAATTTGATGTTAAAGCTGCAAGCTAGCCCTAGGGGTTCAACGTCTCAACTAATTAATTTCTTACTCTGATTATACAAAAGCTAACCCTTATATATACTGCAATAAAATTAGACGTTACACATGCAAATTAAGGACGTATACGTACGTGTTTTGTGTTTAATGAAAGGCCGGTATTCTAAAATGTGTGCGGAACAATCTTTATGAAAATTAAAATTTGGGCATGCACGAATAAGCACATGATAAGGATTATAATTAGTACGTACACATTACAACGACCGAGGTACTTTTCGAAGCACGTACTAGATCATACTAATATTACAAAAGAAATGATAATTTATTAGAACTAAAGACGTATAATTATACAAAAAATATTATAAAAAAGAGAGGTGGGGACGGGTGAGCATGATGAACCGTCTCCTCTCCCTTGGACGAGATTGAAGATCAGACCGAATATTAATTTGGCCTAGAGCGAATGCAACTAAAGCAAAGGCCCCTAACAATCGACATAACCTGTCTCACTAGACATTCTTTTGAGAGCCGACACCGACTTGATGGTGATGATCGATATTCTTAGATATTTACAGTGATGTCAACAAATGTCGTGTAATCAAAAATTAAATAAATAAGAAATTTATAAAAAAAAATATTAATTTTTAATAATAAATTTTATTTTTTTATAATAATTATGCTACACTTGCTACTCTAAAATTATTTATTTTTCAGAGCAGCTAGCTTGCGCACCACCCAACAGCCAATTGTGCTAGCTACAGAAACAGATCAACCGTCCAACATATATCAACCATCCACGTGGCAAATTTAAATAATTCGACTAGTACCTAATTATTTCTTACTACATAGGCCGACGATGATCATGTAATATGGAAACCACGACAGGAATTGCATTTGGGATCTGAATATTGCATGATATTATTTGTCATGTACTCGTTAGCTACTATATTACATAAAGGTACTGGAGGTAAGATATGTATATATATGTATATAGTTTAACTCTCGGCATACGGCCCTCGATCGGCCCATGCATTTACAACGCTAGCTAATAAGTTTTGATTTAATTACAAGTCCAGATCATCACTACAAGAAATTATGTTTTAATTTACAGTACTACTACTCGTTCGGCAAATTAACTTGATTTCAATATTTAATTCAGCCGATCATATATATGTATGTTACAGATAAAATATATACACACAGTAGTCTACCAACAAATAATTAATTGAGAGGTCTGATCATGGTTATATATTCTTCTAATTAATAATGGGCAACTGGGGAAAACTTTTTTTTCGCAGAACAAAGTTTCGATAGTGAAATGAGATGAGATGATTTTAGATGAAAGTTAAAAGTTGAATACAATATTGTTAGAATATTATTTTTGAGTTCTGTTACATACCGTCACTTTTACGTATTCGTTGTGTGTATTTCACTAATGTGAATGACCAAAACAATTATTTTATATTTAAAAAAGTGATACAGCCAATCAAAATTAATAGAGTGTGTAAATAGTATGTAAAAGTGACTGTATATAGAATATTTTAAGCTGTACTTTCAACGGATGATCATGATGACTCTAGATCATGAACATTGAATACTTAGAAAGTACATGAAATTAAAGAGATCGACCTGCATGCAACCACATGATGACTAGCTGGAGAGTCTTTACTCTTTAGGTTCAAGTATGCATGGTTTAATTTGCTGATCATGAACACAATATAGTACGTATAGTACGTGCAGTACCAAGATATATTTTGTCCAAGGAAAGGGAGCACCAATTAGTACCTTGAAATTAATACGTGCGTCGGATATAATTATACCTATCACTGGATATTAATTAATTTTGGTCGGTGGAGTAGTATATATATACATCAATCCTAAATGCTGTACGTAGCGATACCGATCAGTACGTCCTATCTGGTTTAAGCTGCACCGCACATGCCTGCATGCTTGAGCACTCAATTTTCTCATCCTTGGCCAATTAGAAATTAATGCCAACATGAAAACGTTTACATGCATGTATGCATGTGGTTCGCAGATTCTAGCACGAATATGCCGACATATATACACTCATGAGATCAGGTACTATTGCTTATCATGCGGTCGGCCCAGTGCCAATCACATTCCTTAATTCACAAATTTCGCACATGCATAGAGAGAGAGAGAGAGAGAGAGAGAGAGATTAGGTTCAAGCCAAACGTTCAATTGGTGTATATTGAACCAAGTCTCCTTCAATAATTTTGCATCTAGTTCATTTGGTTGTCATTCCTCCAAGTCTATCTTTTCCTTACCTCTTTCCCCTCTGGTTGTTTTTTTAACTCTTTTCCTCTTCTTCTTCTTTTCCTTTTTATAATTATAAGTACTTAATCCAAAACGTTAGATACTAAATTTATATCAATTATCACGATAATGTAGATACAAAGATCTAATGCAAGAAACTGCAAATTAACTTCCCTTATTTGAGGAGACACATGATGTCCTATTCCCCCTTAAGGAGATGCTAAAATTACAAGCTCTCCTAGGAGTACATAATTCAACTAATAAATTCTCATTAATATTATATATATAGTAATGTTACTATGTGCCTAATTTATACCACTAATCATCACTTTGTCCTATTACATTGTGGTGTCACGTGACTTATTAAAAAAAATAAAAATACAAAAATTGAATATATATTTTTATTATTTTTAATAAGTCATGTTGCACCATATTGTGGTATGGGTACAAAATAAGTGATATAAATTAGAGAATATAAAAGCATTACTCATATACATAACCTAATCTTTTAAAACAGAAGTAAGACTAAAAATACAAGCTCAATTACAAGAGTAGTAAAGCGATTCCATCATCGCTAAGAATGCAACATCATCTAATAATTGAACACCAAGAGCTAGTGATGATGCAAACTTATTAAAAGGTAGAATTATGATGCAATTCAAGCTAAACAAACCTGTTTGATGACCATTGTTCTACAAAAATAACATAGTAGGCTTAAGATCCAACTCAAGTCTTATATATCGACCCACGGGGACCCATGCGCATAAATCCCACTCATTACTTACACTACTTGAATTAATCACTCACCACCACACATGCAAGCTACCAATAAAACTCGTGAAGTTACCAAATTTGGCCACAAATTCCGCCAACCAAAACCTGATGGCTAGGCAGTCTCGGTCGCTAGCTACATGATCGCAATGGAAGAAGTCGTAATCGAGCTAGCTACCACTAATTATGTCCCAATAAAGAAATTATAGTGTCCCTTTCTCACATTCCTCACGCACGCAACTAATAACTCCAAACTTGAGGGATAGCACGCAGAAGTAGTAGTGATCATTATTGCCAATCTGATTTTTTTACTTGTATATCTTTTTAATATTCTTTATATATATATATATTCTAGAAAATTGGTTAAAAGAAAATATCTTTCCCACATATTTGAAATATTGAAATTGTTTTCATGAAAAAATATTTTGAAAAAGTACTCTTGCACCTTTATAACATGCGCTGCCAGCCTTGGAATCCTCCACAGGGGAGGCTCAATACAAATTGAGGCTTAAGGTGAAATTTAATTTAGTCATTCATAATTATAATAAAATAAAATATAAATTATTATATGGAATATTTTTAAATTTTCAATAAAATGAGATTTTATTTAAAATCTTAAATAAAATTTTTTTGAATTTATATTGAATACTATAACTTAAAATGAGGGCTCAATGCAAATTTAGCACATCAATTTAGCAAGATCTTAAAAAATTATTTAAAATATAAATAATTCATTGTATTAAATATTAAATTTAGTATTATGGAGCCTTGCACACATTGAAAAAAAAAATTATTTAAAATTTTATATAATGAAATGGTTTTTATTTTTTTTCAAAGAAAATTAAGAAAAAAACACTTCATTTTTAATTTTGAGAACTTTAAACAATGGCCTAATTGCCTTCCTATTGAGCCGGCCCTGATTCTCAATATGCTTCTGCTTTATGTTGACACCAAAAAAGGAAAAATAGAAATGCCTAAAGATGGAGCAAAAAGATCGATCCAGCCATCCTAATTTTTCTCTGATAGCGCCATGAGACGCGTGTTCTTCTCCCAAGCATAGACTTCCAATCTTCACTCTCTTCTCCGTACATCAATTATTATCGGCATCGATTGGCTTTCTTTTTGGCCTATAAATATATGCCTCTCTCATGTAATTGCTGGACTACACACTCACTCATCACACACTCCACTACTTCGATCCTTTCTCTCTCAATCACTCTCTTAGTCTCTTTAAAGAAGCCAGCCTTTTCTCTTCCCTCCTATAGTAAGGACTAGCAATGCTAAAAGATCTCTCTTAGCTATATAACAATTGGTCTTTCTATTAATTTTGATCTTCAATTCCTTTTTATTTTTATCTTTATCTTTAGGGACTGATCATGAGTAGTACTAATACTTTTTCAGACAGATCAGCTAACATATATATCAATTTTCCTGTCCTAGTCGTTATTTGTTTTCATGCTTTTGTTTCCTTTATTGCTGCGGTCAACAGTGTTGGAGTGCTGATCGAGCTTTCTATAGAATTAAAAACGTAGACATCGACGACTTCGTGCATTGTCATGCAAGTAATCCTTCATCTTTCATTTCTTAATTACCTTTGAATTTTCGTACCCAGAGAAAATGATGTTGAGCTCAGCCTTTCCACTTTCTTAAAACTAGCTAAAATATCCTTTACTTTCTTGAAAGAACCAGTACATACCGACATATTCACACACACGCACGCACACGCACGCACTACCAGTAGTACTACTCTGTCACAAAAGTAAGCTAGCTCCCTGCATATATAGTTGGCGTGCATTGCAGATTAAGAGAAGCAAGGGCGAGGTGCTCCATATCGCATTGTTGGAGCCTCTAAATCAGGTAAAGGATAAGCAAAATGTCATGATTATTAATTAATTTATGATAGCCATGCTTTTGATCTTATATATGTGGCCAGGAATTAAAGTTTGGCATATATCCTTGATATTTCTATATATACGTACGTGGACGCATATATGCTGATCATAATAAAGCTCGTTTTGACAATAACTTTTCTAGATACAAAAACTATTCATATCAAATGGGCGCTTTAGTTTCTCGCTTATCATTGATTATCTTTCAGCTCATGTAAATTAGAACCATTCATTACCGATATGGCTCACATGCAATATTATTAATTAGAACTAATTAAGGACCATTAATGAATATATGGTTTTTACATTAATTTTTTCTCTTTCGTTTTTGTCATCCTTGACGCATATAGCTAGGATCCATATAATACCAACAATATTAATATTATTCCATGAAAGGTGAGCCTTAGTCTTTCTCTTTTGTTTTTCTCCATGCACTACACTAGGCGGCCTATTGGTCTCTTACAAAAATTTGGACAAATTCATCATATTTTTCAAGAAAATATTACAGCTGACCTAAGTACTCTAGCTAGCTAGGATATTGCCCGTTGACGTCGCCTATATATATATATATATGTAGATCTATAAGAATTCATGATCTACAACTTTGGTTAAATGATTACGGCGAATAACGATCGATTAGTAATAAGTCACTATATGCATTAATGTTACAATTAAAAGTTTATAATATAAATTATATATGCATAATTTGTGAGTCATCTCAGTTAGATTAACATGATTGATATTAGTAATTATGATCTTGTTTTTTTTTTCCACAAAAGAAAAAAAAAGAATTAATAAACTTAATTATGTAGTATATAAATAGAAGAAGAAACGGCCTAGCTAGTACTCCAGTACTCTAGCAATATCCATATATGGGGCCAAATCATCAAAATATATTAATATATATATACCTCAAGGAGATCACAAACCAATTGCGGCCACTCGTCCAGCAAGAACAATACTAGCTATATGTGCGGCCAGCGGATGATCATAACGAAGCTCCAGATCATATATACCTACGTACGTACCTAGAAACCCACAAATCCGACTCAAAAGTTACGGTACGTTCGATTCATGATGTCACCCTAGAATTGTAAGTCATGAATTATCCTCTTTATAATAATTTGTATGTAACAAAAACATAAATAAGAAATTAATTAACAATAATTCTTCTGAATTAATTAATATATATATATATATATCCATTAATATTAGGATTAATGTTTATGTACAGCAGTGGGATCGATATATATATAATTCAAAGTTATATATTTTCAGTGGGATATTAGGATTAATGCTTTTAAATTTTTTGTTTATAACCGCAGGCTTTTTAATCTTCAGATCGGATTTTAAGCAAGCATAGGCATGCATGCATATCATGTACGTACCCAGTTTTTAATGAGGAATTAAAAGATTAACAAGTATATATAATTTTGATTTACTAATAAACTAAATAGGTAAATTAGTACTATGTGAATTTTATTTTCTTCTACCGTTAAATATGGAGATTTAAAGCTCCATTAGTATTTTATGATGATCTTTTGAAACTTTTTCCCCTCAAAATATGGAGATTTAAAGCTCCATGATTTAGAGCTCCGCATGGTCCACCATTACATTAATTTATCTTCGAAGGGTACTACTAAATCGTGTAAAATTCGACAATTAAGGGATGATTCGATTGGCATGATGCTGTTTTAATCACGGCCGGGGGAGATGAAAGTTAAGGATGGCCGACATGTTGGAAGGCCCCACTTTTTTCAATTTTTCGGGAATATTCCATATATAGATATGTATGTTCTTGAATTTATCAGGTAGGCCGACATATCACATTCCATAAATGACGATCGTTGCGTGTAAAATTAAATTATATATATTCTTTGTGATATTGTGCACATATATGCGTGTAATTGCAGTACTATTTTTTTCCCGCATACCACTTAATTTTTAAGGGATCATTACCAAGTCCTCAATGATTGTATATATAATATATGAGTAATATTATACATCATATTCTCATTTTATATTTATTCTATTAAGTAAGATATGGCCTATTTATCACCATTAGATAATAAAAAAATATGTAATAAATGATCATTCAATGATGATAAATGTGTCATATCATACTTAATGAGATGAAAGTAGGATAGTAGTATGGTCTATAAAATTTTCTATAATATATACATAAGACGTTCTTGGTATAATCAACTATATATATATATATCCCCACACACACACATAAAATGTACTATTAGAAGTTGGTTTTTTTAGAGTTATGAGTACATGCACTACGTAGTAATCTAAGAATTAAGTCAGCTGGAATTGTTTTAAGGTTATATATGATGTGTATATACTCGATCGACCCGGTATCATTATATAAATGGTTTTAGATGATCTATTTAGTTTCCTAATTACGAGAGAGGGGCTCTTAATTAATTAATGCAGTCCATTATTAAATCGAAGAGCGGTAGTAGTACTGGATCGACGATGGATTCAAATTAAATTATATACTTTTGTCCTCTCTTTTTTCACCCCTGGCCTTGGTTTTGTGGCACAACTTTTGGTTTTAAGCTACAGCTGTGTTTGTGTGCAAGCCGTACGTATATAAGCTCACATCGAAAAAACTAAGAAAACAGATGTTAATTAGTTCAATAATTTAAAAAAAAAAATGAAAAAAGGGGGAAAAAAAATAGATGTCTTCTAGCCGAAGAAAAAGACATTGATCAGCTTTGCGTCCAAAGTTCAAAACTTCAACTATTGGGAAGAAACAAAAACAAATGAAATGATAGTGGGGCCCGGAGAAAAATTGAAAGTATTAGTGGGAAATGTTTTTTGTCCCATGCTTTCTTTTTCCTTGTCTCTATCTCCAAAACCCACTTGGCAATGTTGGTATCGCTTAACCCTATGTTAACCTAACTACTGTTACTCTTATATATATAAAACGCTAATTACATTCTGTCACACCATCTTTCAGCCGCTAATTAACATGGACGCGGACCCACCATTTCACGAGGCCTACAAGACTCTCTTCGACAAAACCATCGAAAGGAATACCCCACGCAACCAGCTCATCGACAACAAAGATAACGAGCAGCTTGTCATCGTCGAGGAATGCGAGCTTCCGTTGATCGACCTCAGCCGTTTAAACCTCGGTGAACCTGAGAGCGAGGAGTGCAAGGCCGAGATAGCGAGAGCTTCGAAAGAATGGGGTTTTTTTCAAGTTATGAAGCATGGAATCTCCACTGAGATTTTGGAGAAGATGAGATTTGAGCAGGAGAGGCTGTTTAAGCAACCCTTTCACGAGAAGAGCAAAGAAGACAAGTACTTGAGATTTTCGGCTGGTAGTTACCGTTGGGGCACCCCTTCAGCCACAAACCTAAAGCAGTTATCATGGTCAGAAGCTTTCCACATTCCTTTGATCGATATTTCCCCTTCTGGTGGCTTCGATAGTCTCGGGTAATTATTAACAACTACTTTGGTTTTGCGTAAGCATTCTCTTCTATTTCATTTCTTGATAATTCAGCCGATCGACCGAGATGATTAGGGAGAAGTGTTTCTGATGTTCACACTATAGCTGATTAGAGTGCACTTACGTTTCAGGTGATATAGACGGAGGCCAAACTTTTCTAGAATGATCAGGTTAACTGAATTGGTTATGATATTACACTTCGATGACAGCTAAGTTAAGGCTTTTAGATGCGAGAGACTAATTAATATCGAACCACAAAAATAGAGCACACGTACTCATGTCTGTTAACTCACATGTACGTACAGTACTGATCCGGCCCTGGTTTAAAACGGGGCTCTGACACGTCTGTTAAAGCTACTTGTTTCTATTCTTTTGTTTTTATTATCAATTTTGGATCCTCTTTTAACCCAACAGTACTATTGCTTGGGGGGTTGGGGGTGGAACATCACGTGTAGATGCTTTGGAACCACTCTTTTTTTTTTTGCTAGGCGCAGACTGACTCAGACATAGTACTCTGCAATTTCACAGTTTGCTTCCATATACCTCGAAAAATACGTGGCAAATCAACTAGCATGCATAAGCGTCGGTAGTTAATTTCTAAAATCTTAGACCAACATTTAGTCGAACTTTGCATGCATTGTCCCTTCTCTATTCTGTCTCTTCTCATGTTTCCTCACTAGCAACGCCTCCTTATGTATAATTACGGAAGAATCAAACATCTCCTTACGTACGTGAATTTCACGATTACAGTCGTATGAGCTCTACGAGCAACTGGGTCATGTGGTACATAAAAACTAGGATGTGAATCGCCATGCTAGGCCACATGGATTTCACGTCAAGGTGAGAAATAAACAAAGACATTGACCATTATGGTTTTTTTTTTTTTCAACTTTTATCCGCCCATGAGTTTTGCAACTTTAATCCTAGGAGCAGTACTTTTGACATGGCCAATGGCATCGTCGCATGTGGGGTTCTATGTATTCCAGATCAGACAAGCCCGTTGGCCCGGGCCATCGCCCTCGATCCCCTACTATAATAATATATGAATCTATTTATTCTAACAAAGTTATTTTTCTTGTAATTATCCAGCACAACAATGGAACAGTTTGCAGCCACAGTATCCAGTCTAGCACAAAAATTGGCTGGGATTCTGGCTGAGAAAGTGGGTCATAAATCAACTTTCTTCCAAGAAAATTGTCTACCAAACACTTGCTATCTTCGAATGAATCATTACCCTCCGTGCCCAATAGCGTCAGAGGTATTTGGCCTAACGCCACACACCGACAGTGACTTCCTCACAATACTGCATCAAGATCAGGTTGGTGGACTGCAATTGGTGAAAGATGGGAGATGGATTTCGGTTAAACCCAATGCGGAGGCTCTTATTATCAACATTGGAGATTTATTTCAGGTAGACTTCACGTCTTTTTAACGTTACCTACTTCGATTTAGTCTGGACGAGCAGTCTGCCCACATATATATATATAATCTGTATGTGTGCGCTAACTTAATTTTTGTTTGGGTGTTGGTAAATAATTATCTCACGTAGGCATGGAGCAACGATGCGTATAAGAGTGTGCAACATCGGGTTGTCACTAATCCGCTAGTTGAAAGGTTCTCCACCGCATATTTCTTCTGTCCATCATATGACACCGTGATACAGAGTTGCTGCGAGCCTTCGGTATATAGAAAATTCAGCTTTAGGGAATACAGGGAGCAGGTCCAAGCAGATGTTCAAAAACTAGGATCTAAAATAGGGCTTCCTAGATTTCTTGTGTAAATCCATGGATCCCAAAGGAGTGGTGCATATATATATCGACTGGGTATTATTGTTGAGATTGTGTGTGAGAAAAAAGGTACATAAGTGTAGTGCAATTAGAAAATAAGAAAGGGTATAATTAAGCTTAATTCAATGTTGATCAGTAGTAGTACTACACAATGCGAAAGAAAAATTTTCGGATGTTTTGCTTTGAGGAAGTAATTTCTTCGATGCTTTGGTTGAGATGGTATTATTGCAAGATCTTGCCATATATAGCAATTAATTCTAGCTAGCTGATCATGAAGGAGATTACTTGCTTTTGGTTTTTTGGTCAATCCCCCTTGTCTGCATGCGGCTAGCTATAATATTTGTAAAAAGGGGTATCAGCTTGATCCACCATACATATACATGCATATATATATATATAAATACCTGCTCCACTTGGCAAACTCCAACTTCATTAATGCGTTCACAATGTTTAATGCATCAAAGCAGCTTTTGCCTCCGTTAGCTAGCTAGCTAGATGTGATTGGCTCCATGGAAAAACTCTTTGGAGACATCTTGACAGCTAGAACCTCAACTAGCTAGCTGCGGCATGCATCACTCGTATATATACATATAGCTAGCTAGCCAGCATTCCTTTCATTCCATAAATCAGATCAAGATCCAATTAAGTTAATAAATGCCATTAATTGCGTGAATAAAATATAAATGCTAATTATAATTATATATTCCATTATAATTAACATGCTCTGACGTGGAATTAAATTAAAATCACCCCCCGATCGATCTGTCCTCCCCGTGAAAGATGATACGGAGCCTAGCTAGCTACATGATCAGAGCGCGAAAAATTAATATATTAATGCCAGGCAACTGTTTCTTTCGTATATAACTCAACATCAGTTATCATTATATTAATGCATGATATCTTATTATGTACTGGTGAAAACGCCCACTTTTGCAAGCTGGCCAAGTCTAAGCTCCTCTCTCAAAACAAGCAGAACAATATCCTTGATCAAATTAAAGAGAGTTAAAAAAAAAAAAAAGGAATTTAGGCAGCTCGATCAATCCAATCTTACAGCTAGCATGTCTTCCATTTGCATGCCGATCGAAAGCTATCACCAAAAAATTAAATTAGATTCCGCGTCCGAAAATTTTTGGTGGGGTTTTGAATATAACATTCAGCATTCTGATCATCTTGATCATCAGTTCATTGAACAATATATAGCACTCTTTCATATAACTAAGTTGTAGAATGAAAATTTATCTTCCAAAGGAATGATCTCCGAGTTAGAACCTGTAGTACTCCTGCCTAAGTTCTCAATCCGGTAAAAATTGTATTTTATTTTATTTTTATTACAGTTACCCGATTGTATTGTCTAAAGTTTAGCAACTCGTACTGGCTTTGTGCAAGGTGCTATGGAAATAGAATAATATTAATTGGTGGTCGGTTCACGGGAAAAACAGCATGATCCTTCTTGGGTAGAACTTTGGGTGATGCCCTTCGATCTCCATATATAGCACGAGAGAGAATTATATAAATACAATTTATTCAACACACATGTTCTGATCTATTACTTCAATTTCTGGTGGGATTTTCCCCTTTCTGAGGTATATATAGTACCTTCTTTCGGCGGAGTGAAGCAATAGAGTTTACCATGCATCAAGCAGGATGCATGATGGGGCGCTGCCCTCAAGATCTGTACAAAGTTGCTAACATGATTGCTCTCATGACTGGTGTCTCTCGTACTCATGAATGGGATGGGAAGCTGAGACCCTAATCAATTTATATGGCACAGAAAAGATACAAAATGACAAATGTGCCTAATGTAATAATATTGGTTGTCGAATTGCTGAAAAGTCTCTTTGAGGAGGAGTACCCAAAGAAAGAATTAGGTACTGGCAGAAAGAATCGAAGCTGGAACTTTATGGTGGGATTTTGGCACAAAATCCTGTCTGGCCAGCAATTGGCCGTAAGAACTCTTTAATTAATCTTCTAGTACTTCGGATTTCGTATTGTCTTCGATCTAATATCAATGTATTAGTGAAATTTCAGAAGTAGTAGCTAGTACTGGCATTCTCTTCCAATAGAATTTTCTATATTGTCACTTCCTGCAATTTCAGAAGTGAAACTTTAGCGATTGTATTGAAATATCCAGAAAAATTAAGTTTTTATTTATTAAGTAGCCAGAAAATTAAGTTACAGATGGCAATCTGCCAATTGGCGTACACAATATATAGTTGTATATATATATGTAATAAATTTGTACAAAATAATGTAATTTACTTTTCCCCCTCTTCTTATCAGCTATGCAATAGTTTCTAATACATGCATGCTACAGCAATATATTTGTTACTTGATCATGTCCTAATGCATACTCAAGAAAATAATCATTGCTGACCGGATCATCCCAAATGATTACTGCTGGGGAAAACACCACACTCAATTGTGACGATAATGAATTCGTAAACACATGAATGAATCACACAATATAAAATTTATGTAATTTAGTAATGTGCCTATGTCTACAAAGTTGGATGGATTTTTATTCAGAGGAGATTTACAAATACACAGTGAGTTATGAGAGCTTCTCTCTACTCATCACAATCTCAATTCTCTCTCTCCTTCTCAGTCTTCACGTTTTCCTCTCAAATTGCCATTTGTGCCTCTGTTCTTCAAAATATTCTATTTTTGTTGGGTTATTAGCTCTAGTGGCGTGTTGAGTATGTATTGAGTGAACTCTCTGCTTGATATTAGCTCGAGCAGTCCATCAAGTGACACTTGTGCAAACTCTCAGATTGATCGACACTACAAAAAATTGGCCTTTTTCTCACGAATTCTTTTCCCACGATATTTGCTCATGGAGAATACTTACTTATTGTTACAAACATGTATCCGTGGAAAAAAAATGTTGTCGCTGCAATTAAGTATTCCGCAACTTATTTTTACCCTCCGCCTTATTTTTAGTTAGTTTAATTCATCATCCTTGGATTAGATTTGAAAATCTTAAAATGAAGGGTTGACATTAAAAGTCCAAACCCTAATCTTCTTCCCCCACCCTTTCTTCTTCTTCTTCTTCTTCTTCTCTCTCTCGCTCTCTCTCTCTCTCTCTCTCACACACACACACATTAGCTCCCCCACGCCGCAGCAACCCCTCTCCATTCGGTCTCTCTCTCTCCTCGGCTCCACCCCAGGCCACCATCGTAGCCCATGTCATAGCCACCGAGCACGACCACCTCACCGGACCTAGCCACACCACCCCTCCCTCTCTCTCTCTTCCATTTCTCTCTCCCCAAGACATGCCCAAACCGTGTACCCTTTCCCTCACTCGGTTCCTTGCCATCGCGAGCCAGCTTTGCCTCCAGTGGCTGAGCTGCACCAGCACCAGCAACCCCCTATCTTGCTGATGACCCCCTTCCTCCCTTTTCCCCAACCAAAGCCTCCAGCTTTCCCTATACCTTGCATGCTCTATCTCCCTCTCAGTATTCTCCTCATCACGGCTCAGATATGCCGCTAGGCCCACTATGAGCCACCTCGACCCACGATCTCAGACTGTTTCTCCTCCCAGTGACGTCGTGACCACCACCATGAGACCACCGTGTGATACCTTCTTAAGCGGCAGCAAGCAATAACTACAACCTCAAGCAACATTGTAGCCACATCTAGATTGTTTATGGTATAACAACTATTCCCTTTATCTTCTCTAGATTGTTTATGTGATTGATTGTGTGTGTTAAATTATGGACAGATCTGTTTTATAAATTGATTGTGTTGATGTGGTAGACTGAGGAAAGTGGGTGTGGTTTGTGATGTTGTTGGGTTGTGAAATTATTAGATTATGTATATGGGAGTGTGAAGTGGAATCCTATGAATTGATGCGGTATTGGAGTAATGTAATGGTTGGACTGTTTGTAGTTGATGGATTTAATATTTAATCTTTAACTTCACTCATATTGGATGTGTGAGCATGGAAATGATTTCTAAATACGTGATTATGTTTGAGTTGGACAATATTTATTGATGAATTGTATTGAGGTGTTGGATATTAGCATATGGAGTTTGGATTGAGATGATGTGCCTTGAAGTATTGGGATTGAGTGATGGAGTTGTAGTAAGTTTGGAAAGCATGGTAGTGTTGGTTTTAATTGGACATATTTTGTATATTTAATGTGTTAACTATGATAAATTATAAGAGTGATGCATCGGATTGACTAAAGAAGTTTGTATGGAATGTGCAGTATGTGTACAAAGCTTGTAAGCTTTGTGAAAGTGTGGAGTAGGTGCATAAATGGTATGGGAAGATTTCATGTGTTGGTTGTATTGGTATGCTTGGTTGGGTTGTGTTATGCTTTTGGATGTAAGCAATAAATGGAACCTGATTTGGCGTTAGATTAGTGTTGGACTGGATTTAATTGTGTATTGAGGAAGGTTAATGTAATTGTAGTTGGATTTCATGGTGAAGCGGGATTTAATTGTAGGTTACGGAGTGAAGTACTTTGTCTACCCCGAAGCATAGTGCAAGCAGCTTCAACAGCATATTTGAGAGCAAATGATCTGTACAAAGCCCCAAAAAAAAATGGAGATCATATCTTCTCTATATGCTGAACATGTATCTGGAAATAGCAAAGTGGGTATTGACTTGGAAGAAGGTGTTTGCAAGGATCTCTCAATCCTGGATGTCTGGGATCTCTACATCACTAAGAAAGCTGGTTCTTATCATCTTATTACTAATCTCATTTTAATCAAAAGCTTGTGTTACCTGTTTGTTACTTCTAATGCATGACGCAATGTAGGATCTGAAAGACTTATCTCAAAATTTGAGTGTTGTAATTTTGTTAAGGAGTAATACTTGGGTCATTTCTGTGTCTTTAGGGTGCTATCACTTAATTCTTCTGATTTTTTTTCTTTTTTATGGGCTTTGTACAGATCTTTTGCTCTCAAATATGATGTTGAAGCTGCTTGCACTATTCTTTGTGTATACTAGATAGTTGAACATGAGAATGTGCCATTTCATTTTGGTTATATTCTTTTTGGTTGAGTCGTTTGTCTGTGAAACTCAAGAAGTTTGATTTTTTTTTCTTGGAACTATGGTGCCATTTCTTTTTTTTGAAGATGATGACAAGAGATGTCATTTGGAACTCAAATACACATCCGAGATCAAAAGAGTAGTCATATGAGTTTTACCAAAACAATTGTATTTTTATTCTTTTCTATTTCTTTCCCCTCTTGTGAACTGCATACTTGTTTGCTTGTGATATTTAGTAATTTAGTTGAATGTTGATTAGATGTGTGAAACAATATCATTTTTTTTTTTTGCTTTTACAATTTTTTTTTGAATTCTTTTTACGATTTGTCCCAAATATGTCTTGCGGCAAATACTTTTTTTTTTTTTCCCAAATTTTTTTCCACCAAATGCTCTAGTAGGCAATACTAATACTCACCAGCACATTTTGTCATAAAATATAGCATTTCTCACCAACTAACCTGATTTGAGTAACATTTTGCCACAAAATTTGTTGGCTTTCTCCGCTATCTATTTAGTGAAAAAAGGTCACAATTTCCCACGAGTTCGTGAATTGGTGGAAAAAAATATTAAGTGTCACCAACTTTAAGTCACGAGTCTCCCATAAATAAATTTAGTGGAAAAGATCTTTTCCCAGTCAAACCACAGCTTTTCCGACCACATATTCTTGCGGGAAAAGCCAACAAATGTTGTAGTGAATTTCGCTTGAGCCCACTATCGCGCACACCTCAAGCAAACTCTCTGTCCAACATTCACTCAAGCCAACCATTGAGCGCATCTCGAGCAAACTCTTTGCCTGAGTTTTACTTGAGCGTCATGTTGAGTGAAAGTCGAGCGAACTCTTGGCTTAACTTCTTCTCAAGCTTAAATCAGCTCCACATAAACCAACAATTACTTGTTCAAGGTTTTTGTACAATAGCTTGGTCGTCAACTATTGTCCCGTTCAACCATAACTTTTGTAGATTTGGAGGAAGAGAAATGATTTGTACAAGTCTTAAATAGACAAATCTCATATAATCTTTTGTAAAAAAATACTAGACCCCACCTAAAAAAAATGTAAAAGAAACTATTTTTTATCAATGAGACTCCCTTTTTTATGAAGGGTTTTTTTATAAAACTTGTCTATTTGAATATTGTTGTTAGCATTAGTCTTGAGAGAAAATTGGAAATTTCTGTTCATGTTGTCCTTATAAATGGTTAAACATGCATGTCCACTTGTCGTGACAAGTATATCTTGTTACTTGTACTTGCCCGCTGACTTGTGCTTGCTTTTAGCCAATAATTTGGTTATACACTGTATGTTAAACTTTTTGCCCAACTTCTCCAAGATGGAGATGTCCGTAAGGTTTCAGCTCGAGCAGAGTAGAAGCTCTTAAGAATAGATTCTTCACGTTGCTAAGCATGACTTCATTCTGCTTCCTAATGCATAAGAATTACCCACAGATCATGTAATGGGTTGGCGATTTGATGAATTTCAATCACGTCTTCCAAAATTCTAGTCTATTCAGTACTAGAAAAGAACCTCACTCTCCCTCCCATATTTCTGAGAGAAGTAAAAGATTCAAGTGCGCATGCGTGCGTGCACGCACACTTGGCATTACTTAATTTCTTGCAGATCATCTGGTAGTTCTTTTCGTCCTCATGCTGGTTTTCCAACTCACATGAAAGCCACATACAACCAAAAAGGCCTGTTCATGTTGGAGTGCCGAAGACCAAAGAAAATAGAAGGTATTAGGTAGGGAAAAGGAACAGAAAAGATCGAGAGCAAAAATTAACTTTCTGATCCTCCACTACTAAGCTGTGCAGAAACGGCAAGTACAAGCAAGTTTACAAAAGAAAAACCATCTGTTTTGATCTCTACCATCATGTTAAAAACAATATTCTTTTTCTTTGTCTCCGTGCAGTCTGTCATTGTCTTCATCTGTAAATTTCTTAACCTCCCGGAGAAAACTTAGAAGAATCTTCCAGCCTGTGTGATGCCTATTAGTTGCGGATTGTTAATTACTTCCGGAGTCTTATTTTAACATCTTTTCCATTCTTTATGTTCTGCATTTTGTTTCAGAACGCCATCAAAACAAGCCCATACTCCAATTTCCAAACTGGAACCCCACTAGGGACTGCTTACATTTCTTCTGTTTCTGACCCTGATTTTGGCTGGCCACTATCTCACTTTCAAGGCTATGCCTGCAGTCAGTGCTGCCAATCCAGACCATCTTCTTTTGCATTGAGCTTGGCAATTGATAGGGTAAAGTATATCAATAAGATTGTTCCCATGCTTGACCTGTCACCAATGAATAAAATTCTAAGAAAAACCCTTAAGTGGGGAGATAAGATCGGGGTTGTTTGGATTCAGAAACCATCTCATCTTATTTCATTACAACTTTCTCAAATTCCCACACAAAATATAACAAACAATTTAATTTTTTCAAATCCCAATTCAATTTTTTCAAATTTCAAAACAATAATAATATTAAAAATTAATATTTTAACAATATTTTATTCAACTTTCATATAAAACCATCTCATCTCATCTCATTATCCAAACAAACTCTAAAGTCTCTGTAGAAAGCTGCAGAAACAGTAGACTTACAAGGTGGCAAAGAGGAAAAGAATCTTCTTAGGATCAAGGACCCATGGAGAGCGCCTGAAACTATTTCTCCTAGAAATGCATCTGCTTTCGGTGGGAGTGTTGATGTTGATGCCGGTAGTGATGGTAATCTGATGATGAAGTTGTGGGCTGCTAGGATTATCAATGGTCCCTACTGCCATGGACTTTTCAGGCGTGCTAGACCCTACCATAGCAGCTGCTGATTAATGAGTTCCATACCCAATATATATGCATATAGAATGTGCTAGTCAATAACATCTTCACCACCTAAATCTCCAATAATGCAACTGCACATGCCTCAAGGATATATATATGCCAACAAAAAAAGAATAATAATGTGTCCTCTATGTTTCTACCAAACTTTTTTTTTTTGGTTTTGATGAGTCGTTGCTTCTACCAAACTGAAGAAAGAGAAAGAAACAAAAAATGCACCTTGGTCCAAAACTCATTAGATGTACAGGGCATTGTGATCCAGCAGTCAGATAATATATCAGCTCTCACAAGTGTAATCTACTTAATTACTATGTGGACCCTGTAATCATTTCATACAAAGGTGATTTTGCTTCAAATTGTGGAAGCTAGAGACTTCGAACTCACTTATAAAGAAATCTCACCCTTCCCATATGTTAAATCCATCCTAATTGATTAATTGTATCCCCAATAGGCTTAAAGGCAGGTAAGAACTCAGCAGACGTAGAGCAAACCCACCATAATTCTCTGTACCAAGGCGATTCATGTCCCCTTCCCCACACCCACAAAAAGAAAAAGGAAAAAAAATCATGTAATTCAATAATAATAATGATAATAATCACTAATGACGATGATGATAATTATGATCATAAAATAATAAGTTGAAAATGGATCCAGGAGACATGAAATACTTGTGAGTCACCCACCTCGGTGTGAGGCTGGTAGAGGTTGGGAACGAGCAGTGATATATTATTATATTTTTTTATCGGTATATATATTATTATATTTTACAATAAGTTAGGCCCAAATCTTAAAGGCTGTCAATTCGTCTACATGTGGACAAAAATCATAACTTTCTGGTAAAGGTTAAAATGAAACTGGACAAACCAAATTCATGAAACTACTTGATCTTAATATTAAGTAATGATAATGAAATTACCAGTAAATTTAAAAAAAGGCCAAAAAGTAATGGCTGTAAAGCTGAGTTTATAATTTCGAAATGGTACCTCTGGGTGAGGATGTAGCAAGAGCAGGATCTCTATCAGCAGCTGCGGCAGTCTTAATAGGAATTATCTTTTTCTCGCCAACACGCTGAGACCCTTTTCTCGAAAGGCTTCTCTGCAACTTTTCCATCCATGAGAATATGTCAAAACCATAGAACATTGATCAGTAGCCATTGAATCCGTATCCAAGAATATTAAACAGGGCAAAGAGATTCTTAGAAGAAATAATTCAGTTGTTGACTCTTATCAATGTATCATTAAAGAAGAGGGAAATTGAGTACATTGGAAATGTTTGGCAGATAGTAATGCTTTAGATATAGACATTATCCCATTTCTAACAGTGCAGAAAAATGCTAACGTGCTATCTCAGACATGTTTGTTTCCTCCATTTCAATAATGTCAACAATAATTGAGAAATTAAAAATTAAAAAAATGAATGGGAAACTCAAAAGATATATAAAAAAGTCAGAACCGTTGAACAAAGATACAAAAAGAAGAAAACCTTACAGTAATTCTTGGATTTGCAGTAATTTCTTTATTAACGCCATGAGATAAGCTCTCCATGTCAATAACAAAGCTATCCGATTTATCGGCCGAGTACTGAAATCCGTTTATATGATTGGAAACCGAGATTTCCTGCCTACCCATATTCTCTTCTAAGCCACAGACCACCTATCAAAGAATCAGCCATATCCTGAGAACAACAGGAACCAATAACCCAAAAAAACATGCTCCGAGAGAGAGAGAGAGATGAAACGTACGTGAATCAGGCAATTGACGAAGAAATGAAGAAAAGATTCAAAACCCAATGAAATAGTTATGGAGAAAGAAAAAGGTTACGAAAATTTTTGTTATTTTTTTTTTCAATAATAATAAAAAAAAAGAAATCCGAAAACTGAAGCTCACCAACTTTGGATTGTCCGCCATTTCCGTCACGTTCTAGGAAGAGAGACTCGCAGGCAACAAAAGGCAGAGAGAGGGGTCTGGACGAGAGTAATATACAGAGTCACCGTGGCGTAACGAATGGAGCAATCCCTGTTTATCACCTGATTGGAAGAAAAAAGAGAAAAGGGACCCCATAGGCATAAAGTCAACACTTTGACAAACAAATACCCAATGGAACATCCGAACAAGTCTCGTGAACGATAAGAAAGAAACTTAACCAACCTCTCTTTTTTGTTCCTTTCTTGTTCTTCTTCAGCTGCTCCGATTGGTTGGTTGGAAATTATAACCCCTTATCCGAGAAAGACTAGAAGAGGCAACCTTTCTTCTTCCTCTTCCCGAATCTGTTACAAATAAGAAACAAACCATATTTCACGTCCATTAAAACAAAAAGAACAGTAGTATGAATTTTTCATGAGAAAAGCTATTGATGACGAGCTGACCTGTAACAACTTCGCTTTTTGTCTGATGGTGAAGACAATTTTCGTGAGGCGGAGGATTAGAGGAACAGAGAAAAACAGCCCGGGAGTTGAGTTAAATTTTGTTGAAGAAGTAAAGGAGGTTGGGATTAGAAAGACAAGGGAGAATGATCTTGTGTGGGTATCTACAGAGCCATAAACAGTGGAAATTGAATTGCATTGAATATTTTTTTCGTGGGGGCTCTGTGGCGTTTTATATGGTGTGATGGGTTGTTTGTTGGATGGATAAAGTAATATTTTGAGATGTACAATGGGTGGAGGGCATGCAGGGTAGTAATTTCCTATAATACTCCTGCTCTAGATAAATAAATAAATAAATAAATAGCTACCCCATGTTGTACCTTTCATATATTAAAATATGCTAATTTGTTCGCTTTTCATTGGTTAGTCCTTCTTTAATTTCAACTTAGCTACAAACATTAGTGATTTTGTGGGGGGTCTGAAAGGAGAGGAATGTAAACGTGTGCGTCCGTGGTTGTTAAATAACTTAATGATCGTGGTTGTTAATAACTTAATGATTAGTTGGACGCTTGGATGACACTCTTTTTTATCTTTTATTATAAGAAAAGGGAGACTCAAGGCTTTGTAGAGTATGCAAATAGATCCAATCGTTTTAAAAAAAATATAATTTATTATTAAAAATTTAAATTTTTAATATAAATATAGTATTTATTCATTTAAAAAAAAAAGATTGTACAGCACCCATATAATCTACGACTACAAATTTATTGAATACACGTTTGGTTATATAGTTCTGATAAGATGAGATAAGATGTTTTATTAAAAGTTGAATAAAATATTGTTATAATATAATTTTTTTAATATTAGTTTTATTTTAATATTTTTATATTAGTCTTTTCAATATTTTTATATTTGGATACTCTTGTTCAAACTGCTTGGATAATAAATTTGTGTAAATAACATATATAATAAAATATTTATTTGACATAATTTAATCTAAAAATATTAAAATCTATTTTACAAATTATATGTAAGATGATATGTTCTAATTATAACCGATTTACAAATAAATAAAATAACTTTAATTATTCAAAAGCACAATGTTTACTACCATCTTAAGATTCTTAACCCTTTAAACTCAGGATATATAATTCCAATTAACTTGACTATATATAATATCATATTTCAACACGCAATTCAATCACCATGCAACATTCATGTAAGATAATGTTGGCCGGCGTAAAATATTACTCCATTCGAGTGCAGAATAAAAGGGGAATAATTAAAACAGCAGATTATGCTAAAAGTAAGGTAGACCAAGATGCATCCTAGCTAATGTATAAAAAAAAATGGTTATGGTTATAAAGAACCAATTAATTAATAGTAGATCAAGTACAATATGAAGAGCATCATCATGTACAATTTTATTTTTTAAGTAGTGGAATATTATATGGAACGCACCCATGCATGCATGGTGCGGCGCACGCCACCGTCGAGTCGGAGCTTTCTGAATTTCTTTTTCCGAAATTCTAAAAAGTAATGTTCCATACAGTCATAAAATATATAAATATCTCAATTATTTTAGAAAAAAGTGAGGTCTATTATTAAAAATTAATTTTTTTTCATATGATATTCATATTTACTCTATTTTTCAAAAAAAAAAAAAGAAGATATTTACACACTCTACAACTGCAAATATCATTTATCATCAAAATCCTATGTTTCTTTCTTTGATTTCATGGAATGGATTTTAGAATGGTCAAATCACTAAGATCATAGCTTATAATGTTTTTCATCTATTCCCATCTCATTTATTTTCTAAGCATCACACAACTATAAATATTTTCAAATTAATCATTATAACTTTTTCAAACTTAAAAAAAAATATATACAAAAAATAATTCGATTTTTTAAATTTAAAAACAAATATAACATTAAAAAATTATATTATAAAAATATTTTAACCATAAATATTTTTATTCAACTTTTTTGTCTCTCATTTTCTAAAATTCCATAAAATATTCATGTTTGGATACAAGAAGTGTTTCGTTTCATTATTTCAACTTTATCAATTTTTCAAACAAAATATAATAAACAATTAAAATTTTTCAAATTCTAAAGCAATAATAATGTCAAAAAATAATATTTCAAAAATATTTTATTTAACTTTCAACTTTCATATCAAGTCATATTATCTTAACTTACTATCCAACTGTACCATAACTCAAACCATTTTACTGCTATTCACAAATAATTTTATTATTATTTACAAAATTTTCATCTCATCTCATTCCACAAACATCCCTAATTGTGTTTTACTTTCCATAATTTAAAAAAAAAAAAAAAAAAAACCGTTTCCTAGACTTTGTGTACCCGTTCGTGGTGGGTGAAACCTGATCTGACTTATATAAAATGGACCTCTATAAAATAAAAATAAAAATAAATTATTTTGATGAGTAATGACATGCATGCAATATTTTTTATAATCCAATTTTAAATAAAAAACAGTTATGTAAAATCTAAAATTCAAATTAAAGAAATTTATAATAGTTTTGTGAAATTAATTACATTATATTATCACATTAATTTATTATTTTTTAAATTGTAAAATAATTATATGAATATCGCTATATATCCTAACTATTGGATCTATATATATTGGCTCGATGGTAAATATGAAGTGGAACATTAATATTGATGTTGAGAGCTAATTGCAGGCTGCTTTTAGTCTTGTATGAATGCAGCAGTCTGAAAGTTAACTTTGATTATCCTCGCTAAGTTTCAAAATGAAAAAATCAATGATATTTCCAAAATTATATGCAGCTTTAATTCAGATGCATCCAGCCCGGTCGATGATCGCTTGCTTCATGTTAAAATTAATTAATGTCATTAAGTTTCTCTCCAACTTGGAGAATAATGAACAAATCTAGCTTCGCTATCAAGTATCAAGAATGTTACCAAAAAAAAATGGAAAAGAGATAATGATTCCAATTTTCTCTTTTGGCTATTGGGCGGGCAATTGAATTGATTTCATACTTACGGTGGAAAATTGACCATTTTGATGGTCACCATCTATTAATTAAATATAAAAGGACAAGCATCCATCGCAATTGTTCCATATTTCTTTTCTTGATCTCTTGGTGCCCGGCGGGCCGGCCGCTTTCTTCCACCTATTAAAATTCAAGTAAAAATAAAAATACACTTATCTCCTCATGATCATGATCATCATCGGCTATAATTTTGTATAGAAATATACAGAACATCATTTTCCGTACTTGATATCCTGAATTAAAAACTTCAAATTAATTAAGTACTTTAATGTGATCGCTTTACACCATGATCACGTAGATTTTTAATTTTTTGCATTAAATTGGACACATAATTTTAAGTGTGAGCACGTGTAGAAAGATACAAATTTGTTACATCGAGGTATATATGGAGACGTTCGATCAGGTGCTAAGATAAAATATTTTAGGATTAGGTATTTTTATTGTATATTGTACTAATTAGACAGATTGATTGATCAATATTGATTAGTGAGTGAAACTCTTAATTAAAATCGGAATTAAAAAGAAAAGTCCACCATTCTGTCATTGCCAATAAAGCAAGTTGTTGTGCGTAGATATTAAATTCGGGAATGTCACGATGAATCAACATTCAACGTCATTTCTTAATATTCAAGAGAAAAAGGGTAGGGCCAGAGTATATTGCTTCAAATCTATATTTCGGGATCCTCAAATAAACCAACAGTGAGTTAAAACACTGATTAAAAACGCTTAAATGTCTTATTTTAAATAAAACACTTTAAATAAAACACTATGATGAATTAAGGTAGAATATTATTTTATAAACTAAAATTTATAAAATAATATTTCTTCATCATTATATAAAAATGATAAAGTACCGTTAATTAATCAAAGTGCATAAAACACTTAAATTTAAATAAGAATTTTCAACGTAAAATTAAACCTCTTAATATCTTAAAACAATTAAAATATTTAATCTAAATAAATATCCACAATTATAATATTTTCAGAACTCATTAAATTATTATAATTGTGCTACTTTAAAAACAAGCTTATCTAATACTTTGAAATTCGATGGATAAGATCCGGAAAAACGCCATCGAGGTACAACGCTTAGGATAAAACTGTTCATGATTTTACAGCTGTCGGTGAAGAACAAATTNTTATAACAACATCAGGTCCATGTCGTACGTGTAACAACAAATTGCGAGCTATCTGCCAAAACCTGCATGCAGCCTTAATCATGTTGAGGTCTATATATATACACGGTGGCATCCATGCATCTCTCATGTTCTAGGAATCACATATATTACAACTCTTTTCAATCAAACAAAGAAAAGAAGAAAAACAAGAAGGGAAAAAACATCTCCGACCTTTACTACTACTAGGGAAAATGTTATTCTTACCGAGAAAGGTATTGAGAATGTGTATCGAATAGTGTGTTGTATTTTGTATTTTTTTATTATTCCTTATACGTTTGTGTGTGTGTTTTTTTAGTATGTTTTTTTAATAAAATACACATAAATATTCATTGGAAAAAAAATACAAAATACTATTTGATACACATTTTAATTGCTCGATGGGAGTAGCAGGACCCTTACCATAAGTACGTGACGTTTAGTTAAGTAATTGAGTTTTAATGTTAGAAGTACAATCATCGCCTATTGTATTCATTATTTCAATTAATTATGCATTTGTGATTAAAAAGTAAATTTCTAATTGTGATCATTATTAGTACTAACTAATGAGCCATGATGCCTTTTTAGATATACACTGATCTATTTATAAGAAAAGTAAAGTTCATTATAAAAAAAAGGTTAATTATTTTTCATTTGTCATAAATTATTTCTATTTTTTTTAATTGAAATGCGCCATACTTGACATAAAAATGATAGACAAAGAGGCTCGGTGAATGCAGTACTACTCTTGCACGCCGCGAAAGATGGTAGAGATCGATGCATCTATATATTATACATGATATATATGAATTAATCACATATATCTGGTAATAATGTAGAATCACTTCAGAAAATAAAAGGGGATGTTAGATTTTTCACCCTTAGATCTTGACAAAGAGAAATATTATGTTTATATATGGTACGTTAGATTGTAAAATTATTTTATTAAAACGTAGATTTAATATATAGTATCATATAAAATCATGTTATAAGTTTAGTTTAATGTAATTTATTTTACATATACAATAATAATTCTCATTTATCTAAAGAAAAAGAAAAAAAGAAACAAAAAATAAATATAGCTTTACGCGGTGGATTGTGTGGCGTCGTGGTTCTCAATTAGTCAATTAAAAGGAGTGGGTTTATTGGGAGTAATCCTCGATGTATGCTGCCCTTGTAACAGCTAGCCGGCCTGATATATATATGCTTGGTGATCCTGATGATCATCTTTAGCATTTGTTGATGCAAACATTGCAGATTGCAAACTACGTACGTACGTACATTATATATATATATATATTTATCCACCACATATTTAAGATTTTTTGTGAAACCAATGTAAAATTTTCTTGGGCCGAATTTAATTTTTTATCTGAAAAATGATTAAAAAAAAGGGAATAAATCGATCTGTTCTTTATATATACAGTTGACAGCCGTATGACCAACAGCTAGCTCCTTACTATATTTCAGATCATCCAAATTAATGATCTTCGATCTCTCTGCACTTCTCCTTATTACCTGTTTAATATATTTCAGTTGCAACGTCGTACGTACATAATATTGTTCTTCAATTTGAATTTGGTGGCAGTAAATTCTAAATCACACAAGGTTTCTTTGGGAGAGAGAGAGAGAGAGAGAGAGAGAGAGAGAGAGAGAGATTGGGGATATCATTACGGCCTCCCCCACTCAAACCAAACTTATAAGACAACACAACATGGTACTAGATATGATTTATGAGTGAACCAGAGAGTAAATTATGTGAGAATTAAAGAGGGATAATTTGCTGGTCTATCGCATCCGTCGGCCAGATGGGCGTGGTCATGTTGATGTTGGTTGCATATATAATGGGACCGGAGCTGTGTAAGTTATAGCATAACCAAGAAGCAATTATCATGAATATGTGGGATCGATGCAAATCATGTACATGAACAATATTGATATATCTACTGTACTATCATAATCATCCACCAAACACGATTAATTGTCTCTTATAATCACGGATCATGCTACACCAGCCCGAGAGATTATCCCGATAAGGTTATTTGTGGTTTTTTCAAATATTTTTTTCATACATTTTTTTTTTTATATCCTTAAAACATTTTAAAAAAATTAACATCATTAAAAAATTACTTCCCTAATCCCTAAATAAATTTAAAAACAAATGAATCGAAACCACTATATGTAGCTAGCATTCATCGAGACACGTAGCATTATTCTAGCTATAATCATTTCTTGTTTTCTAGCTGGATGTAGTTAAAAGTGGGAGCAGGGATGAGAATGGACGACTCTCTTTCTAGCTCAAACTTTTCATGTACTTTGCAGTTCCAATTAGCACGGAACTCACAGAATCATGCACGTACATGGCGCGCTACCAGATTGATATATAGGGCGCCGACCATGCAAAGTAGATCGATATAGATCAGAATTTATAAGTGAACATTCTGGTTCTCGTCATTAATTATATAGAGTAGAGTCAAGTTAAAATTCAGAACCTCTACTTTGATACCATATAAAAATACTGTTTTTCCCAAAAGAAATTTAAGCTGACAATAATAAATAAATTTAATTATTTGTATTATTTTCTTAATTAGTTACATGATATTTTTGTTTTCAACTTTTAGGTACATATAGTCCTACTATATATATATATATATGAGAAGATTAATATATAATAAAAATAATTAAATATATTTCTTTTTATCGATTTACAGCTGTCGGTGAAGAACAAATTACGTGATTTACGGAAAAGATAATCTATACGCGTGATTCCAGATGAGGGTAAAGACAAGAGAGATGTGATTGCTGTCGGGAAATAAATCCAAAACTGATAATTTTAGCGGACTGTTACAGATATTTTCACTAAAGCTCTATCCTCCATTGTTCTTTCTCATCACTTATCCAAGATGGGAGTTCTTAATCTGCACTCTCCATCTTGCGGGGGGGTATTGGAGCATACCTTGCAATCCTCATCTCTGTTTTTGAACAAAGGGAAGGCGCCAACTAATGCTGAAAGCTAGTCGGTTATTTTTATTCTTTGTTTGTTTTATGCTGAATTGTACATAAGGGCAACTTTGTATTTTCCTTTTATAGTTTGTTAGAATATTCTTTTCTGTAAGTGTATATACACGGGTCATGGATAGAACGTGAAGAATAAGAAAATACTTTCATTCTTTCACAATTTTTCTGGGTTTCCTGCTCTGTTTTTCATTCCCTTACATATACAATAATAATTCTCATTTATCTAAAGAAAAAGAAAAAAAGAAACAAAAAATAAATATAGCTTTACGCGGTGGATTGTGTGGCGTCGTGGTTCTCAATTAGTCAATTAAAAGGAGTGGGTTTATTGGGAGTAATCCTCGATGTATGCTGCCCTTGTAACAGCTAGCCGGCCTGATATATATATATGCTTGGTGATCCTGATGATCATCTTTAGCATTTGTTGATGCAACCATTGCGGATTGCAAACTACGTACGTACGTACATTATATATATATATATATTTATCCACCACATATTTAAGATTTTTTGTGAAACCAATGTAAAATTTTCTTGGGCCGAATTTAATTTTTTTTATCTGAAAAATGATTAAAAAAAAGGGAATAAATCGATCTGTTCTTTATATATACAGTTGACAGCCCGTATGACCAACAGCTAGCTCCTTAATATATTTCATATCATCCAAATTAATGATCTTCGATCTCTCTGTCACTGTCTCCTTATTACCTGTATGATATATTTCAGTTGCAACGTCGTACGTACATAATATTGTTCTTCAATTTGAATTTGGTGGCTGTAAATTCTAAATCACACAAGGTTTCTTTGGAGAGAGAGAGAGAGAGAGAGAGAGATTGGGGATATCATTACGGCCTCCCCCACTCAAACCAAACTTATAAGACAACACAACATGGTACTAGATATGATTTATGAGTGAACCAGAGAGTAAATTATGTGAGAATTAAAGAGGGATAATTTGCTCGGTCTATCGATCGCATCCGTCGGCCAGATGGGCGTGGTCATGTTGATGTTGGTTGCATATATAATGGGACCGGAGCTGTGTAAGTTATAGCATAACCAAGAAGCAATTATCATGAATATGTGGGATCGATGCAAATCATGTACATGAACAATATTGATATATCTACTGTACTATCATAATCATCCACCAAACACGATTAATTGTCTCTTATAATCACGGATCATGCTACACCAGCCCGAGAGATTATCCCGATAAGGTTATTTGTGGTTTTTTCAAATATTTTTTTCATACATTTTTTTTTTTTATATCCTTAAAACATTTTAAAAAAATTAACATCATTAAAAAATTACTTCCCTAATCCCTAAATAAATTTAAAAACAAATGAATCGAAACCACTATATGTAGCTAGCATTCATCGAGACACGTAGCATTATTCTAGCTATAATCATTTCTTGTTTTCTAGCTGGATGTAGTTAAAAGTGGGAGCAGGGATGAGAATGCACGACTCTCTTTCTAGCTCAAACTTTTCATGTACTTTGCAGTTCCAACTAGCACGGAACTCACAGAATCATGCACGTACATGGCGCGCTACCAGATTGATATATAGGGCGCCGGCCATGCAAGGTAGATCGATATGGATCAGAATTTATAAGTGAACATTTGGTTCTCGTCATTAATTTTATAATTAATTATATAATATAGAGTTAAGATTCAAACTCGAGACCTCTGCTTTGATACCATGTAAAAATATCATTTTTCCCGAAAGACGTTTAGCTGACAAGAACAAGTAGATTTAATTATTTGTATTATTTTCTTAATTGTTTACATGATATTTTTGTTTTCAACTTTTAGGTAGATATAGTCCTACTATATATATATATATATGAGAAGATTAATATATAATAAAAATAATTAAATATATTTTGTTCTATCGTTTAAATTTTTGAGATAAATGATAATTTTACAATATATTATTTGAGTAGAAGTCCTGAAGTTGAACCTTGATTCGACACTTATCATATTTAAATCTACATCTTTCTATTAACTACTTAACTTTTAGAACGGGTAGTAATTCAAAAATATAGTACTCAAAATAGCTTTTGCTTGAAGGAGAAACCATCAAGAGAATTTAAAAGCGTGATCCACCAAAAAGAGAACGAGCGCGCATTTAGAAGAGATTGAGATCATATTGTGGCCGGCCTGCCTTTCTTGCCCTCTCCAACAAGGAATTAAAGGCGCGCAGTGGCTACACTCCATTATTCTATCTCCTTCAACTCCCCCGGCCCGGCCATCATGGAAAAAACAAAAAAAAAAAAAAAAAAAACACCGAAATCTTAATAATGGCAGAGGAGAATAGAATCTTCGGTGGTCCATGCATGTTATTTTGTACGTTTACCAGCCATAGGTTATCCAACCTAAACCTCATGAGAGCCAAAGGCCGGCTAGGATCCGATCGAGTAAATTGTTACAAAATACTGACAGAATATAGGACAAAAATATTGAGAGCGAGACAAACTTCCAACACACATCGAAAAGGAAAGGGTAGAATACTAGAATGGGCTAGCTAGCTCCCATGTGGGTTTTAACGACCTTTCAGTCGATCTGTAATGACATTGACAGGAACATTTTCATGAAAAACAAACCATGTGTTGTATAAATCGTGTCTATTCACCCAAGAATGTAGATCCTATATTTAGAATATAGACATATATCCCTGTATATTTTGTGCGCCCGCCCCGAAAAAGGTTTACTCTATGTGTAAATATAGAGAGAGAGTCTTTAGACTTGGGGCCTCTGGCCGCGGTCTTCTGCCAAGAGAATTGAATATTGTGCGCGCTTCGATTACGTACGTACAGTTGACTTAAGGTTCATTTATTTTTCTTTCTTACTAAGTGAACTGGTCAGTTTCACCCAAGAAAAGCATGTGGACCAAACTTATATTGTTTGGCACCGAGTTTTGAGACCACATCTATCATCCCCTAGCTATATTAATTTACAGTTCATACTACCAGTAAGTTAATTATCAAAAGGTTGTAAAGTTGACTTATGTGATTTAAGCTGCATGTGTTGCGGGAAGAAATCCAGTCTAACAGTTAACCATGTCCATGGCATCTGTTCTAACTTGTATGGCCTTGCATGCTATGGTTCTCATGCACCAAAGAGCTGTATCCAGGAGTACTAGTTGGATATGGAGGAGCTATACGTGAGGTAGATGGACTTCTCATCTATGGTTTCCCCACCTTTGTTGGGCAATGGAACTAATGTCTATGATAAGTTGTCTGCCCTAAAAATTGGGATGCTACTTTGTTATATATATATATATATTTATATATATAATTACCGACTTCAGATCTTTGAGTTGATCGTAGAGATCACAGACTCTTTGCTGGTAGTGACTTGGTTCGAGAATCGAAACAACCCCCCTTGGATGGCAATATTTCAAACTCTAGACAGATATATAATGGCCGGATCATATGCGATGGAGTCAAAACATGTCTAGTACGGAGAAGCTAGCAAATAGACTTACTGATCATGGGTTGGCTACTTGTGTCACAGCTGGTCCACACGATCGAGGTCTCTTTTTCTTTGGTAGATCAACTTTCCCTTAACTTGATTGGAATCTTATCTATTGATAGGTTAGAATATTTAGTACTTCCCAACTTTCGGCACTGAGTTGTAATTACTATAAAATATAGTTTAATGTGGTTTTTTTTCTAATGAGGTTATTTTTGGAGTTCTTTTGTAACCACTGCCCCTAACTCGGAGACATCGGGAACAAAAAAAAAAAAAAATTCCCTATCAAATCTACCCGGCCTGTAGCTGGGTCAAAGCAGCCCAAGGTTCTTCAATGGGCCATAGCCGTGTTCTTTCGGCTCCTATGAATTATGGACCAAGATGTACGTCAGGTTAATTGTTGGGTTGGTTCAACGCACATGATTCTTTTTTGTTTTAGTTTTTCCGTGGTAAGCTTTGTAGTTACTCGTCATCTCCACACGGTGCATATTATAAATATTTTTTTTTATTTTTTTATTTTTTTAGTTTTATTATTTTTAAATTAATTAAATTCTTCTACTCATCAACTATATACTATATATTTGGTAATAGAAAAAAAATAAAAAATAAAAAATAAAATAAATATGATATACGTATGAAGATGATGAATAGATCAATTTTTCTTCTCTACAACCAAATTAATTGGCTAGGTCCAAGCTCCAAGTATTAATATCACCTTGTAGGTAAGAAAAAAGTCTGCTACTAATGCGTAAACATGACACCATTTAGCACGAGATTACGTTAATTATATAAAAATAAAAATATTTTTAATTTATTGACGTGATAGTTAGAATATAACTATGCTTATTAGTCAATAAAAAAGCACGCAAATAGATTATTATTTTTTATATGAAATTGTTACCGATTAAAGTTGTAGCCATATGGCATTTTCCTAAACCTGTTTCTTGGGCTAAGGTCATATACTCTGTACTGTTAACGGGTATGCCATGAAATGAGTACTGTTAAGGATCCTCTGCCTTGATCTAAGGCTTTCCATATGTGCATTTATTGACCCTCAATTATATGAGCTTGTTTAGCTAATTCTTTCCATTTATTTTGTAATCAATATTTATGTGTAATTGTGTCATTATACAATTTGTACATGAATATATATAATATGCTCTCATCACTTGAAAAGTGTGGTGGTTTTCAAACATTCTCATAGTATCAAGAGCCTACCTGGATTACATCCCATGATCCCCAATGGCCTCTGATTTCTCTCCCACCCTCCTTCCCTTCAACACTATGATTCACATATTTACCATCAAACTCTCATCCTCCAACTATCTCTTATCGAAGAGCCAACTTCTTCCACTTCGAGAGCCAAAGTTTGTTGGATCGTGAGGACGATACTCTTGTGTTGCCAATCCCATTCGACCCTCCCACCTCTCAAACACCAAATTCCAAATGCCCGACGTGGAAAGCCACCGATCAATGCCTCCTTAGTCTTCTCCTCTCCTCCCTCACAGAGGAAGCCATGGCTGAAGCTGTCGGCCTCTCTACATCCCATGAGGTCTGGACTGCCCTGGAAAACACCTTTAGCCACCGCTCCAAGGCTCGTGAAATTCACCGCTCCAAGGCTCGTGAAATTCCCCTCTCCAAATTATGAAAATTTTCATCCATTTGGTTGTTATGTTTATAATTGTTTACATGATTATATGCCCAACAAATTTCCCCCCGTAGCATTCATTGCAATTTTTTGGGTTATAGCTCTTCTTACAAAGGGTTCCGTTGTCTTGATCCCATCACCTCTAGGTTATATATTACTCGCCATGCTCAACTGATGAGACTCACTTTCCCTTCCTAGATACCTCCCAAGCTCAATCCATATCCTCTCTCCAATTTTCAAATTTTCTGAAACCCATTTTTCTCCCTCCAGAAATGCTCCCATCTTCCCCTGTACCACATTCCTGGCATATTGCACAATCAGGATTTAACCCATGTGGTATTTGTACTAATTCGATGGATGAGTCTTTGCAGGCCCATGATTCTCTTGTAGGTCCATCTTTGCCACCCTTGGATCCTAGCCCCGCCTCTCTTGGGCCCACCACTGAGTTGCCTCCTGTTGTGGCTACTCCGATGGGTTCTCATCCTATGCTTACGCAAGCCAAAGCTAGTATTTTTAAAACTCGACACTTGGCGAATCTTGCTATTATGTTATTATACGATCTGTACATGAATATATATGATACGCTCTCACCACTTAAAAAGTGTGGTGGTTTTCAAACTTTCTTAATGACAAAGAGAAGTCTTATAGCTATAACGAAATTTTATAAAAGTAAATTTATAAACTGATATAATTTCATGTGATATATTAGATCTACTTTATAATAAAAGTAATTTTACAATCAATTTGATATAATAGATCAATCCATATATAAGTTTTAAAATTTAATTTTATGAAATTACTTTATAATTAAGAAAAAGTCTAAGTTCAGTCGTGGGATGTAAACGGCTTGCCGACGTGGATTATTTTATGTAAAATGCAGCAAAACGCACCGTTTCACTTGCTTGCACATTTAATTTCTTCCCACGCTCCCTCGAAACCTCCATTCGAACCCCTTTGCTCATTTCGACATTTTCCCATTTTCCCCCTTCCTCTCTGGTTCTCCCCCTTCATCTCTGGTTCTCCCCCTCTGGTTCTCCCCCTTCCTCTCTGGTTCTCCCCCTCCCCCGTCTCTGCTTTGCTGCAATTTCTCAGAAATTTCCCCCCTCTCTCTCTGGTTCCATCTTCGTATCGTAGCTTTGCTGCGAAATCTGTCTCCCTCGCTAGAAACTCGAAATCCCCTTGTCCATTAGCTGCAACCAACCCTTCGAAATCCCTGCAAAATCCCTTCCCTTCGAAATCCCTATACTTCGAAATCCCTTCCCTTCGAAATCCATTCCGAAACCCTAACCCTAGATCTAACCCGAACCCCCTAGACCTAACCCTAACCCTAACCCTTCATCCCACACCGAAACCTTAACCCTAACCCTAACCCTAACCCTTCATCCCATACCGAAACCCTAACCCTAACCCTAAACCTAACCCTCTCCCCCGAAACTCTTGTTCTCAGTCGCACCTCTCCAGGTTTTTCATTTACATTATTATTTTATTTTTGCATTATGGTATTGTTATATTTTTCGGTTTTTGCATTTTTGTATTTGTTGTATAGTTGCGAGTTTTTGTATTTCATTATTATGTGGATTTGCGAGATTAACATTTCATATTATCTTATTGTAATGAATATTTGGAAGTTGGACTTATTATCAGTGTTATAAGTTCCATGTAAAGGTGAAGAATGTATGTATGTTATGTATCTTGAGGAAGATTTGTATGATCTCTGAAAATTAACATAATAATGAAACCTTGGACCCGACTTCTCTTAGACAGCAAGCTTGACTTAAAGCTAGCTAGCTGTTAATTTGTTCCAATATATGTATCTTTGAGACATCCATCCAAGTTTGGTGTACATGGTGTAAGCTAACTACTAGATTCATAATACAATCTATTAGTCTAATTTTAGTTAAATTTTACTATTACTATAAGAAAAATGCTTATATTTGATCAGTTATTTGCAAATAAAAATGTTCATTTATACTAAAATGAATCTATTCTGATCATCAATAGTCAATTTTGTTGTGGTATGCATGAGTATGATTTATATATGAAGCAAAGCGGATGGACCATTAATATATGATATTGATGATCAATAGATGATCAATAAGGGTTATAATATTAGCAATTCAATTAGAAAAAGTTCAAACATGATGATAAAAAGTCAGTACAGGAATGCCATTAATAGACACTCATGTGCTTCACATCATCAGTTCAATCAAATTGGCACATAATAGGACCTACACATCATTCATCATGTGGTGGCATATATGCTTAAATTAATATATAGCTCATGCATGTGGGGTTTTTTCCTCTAATTAATTTTCTAAGGAGGGTCCTCTCTCTCTCTCTCTCTCTCTCTCTCTCTCTCTCTCTCTAAATATATATATATATATGGAAGCTGTTACGGTCACCGCTCCCAACTCCCACTAGCCTTTACTGTTAGCAGTGTAGTATTTCTTGTGTATTTTTTTTACATGTATTTTCTTACAAAATATTTTGTAATTCAAGCATATATATACTGTCTGATATATACTGATGTGGGGGCTCTGTTTACTGATTATATCATGATAGCAAATGAGTTCTGCTTCTCATTCCGGGTCAAGTTTGGAGAGACCACTGTGCTATTGTGGCTCCCAAGCGAAGCTTCGGATTTCTGGAAAAGCAAATACTTTTGGCAGAAGGTTTTTCAATTGTCCAAACTATAAGATGAATAAACAATGTGGCTTTTTTGAGTGGATTGATCTTCAAAGTGAGCAAAACAGTTGCTGTAAGCTGACGTTGGAGTTAGCTGAACGGAGGCACGAGAGGTTACTTCATGAGCGGCTTCTCATCGAAGAATGGAAATTAAAAGCATTGGAGAAGAAGTATAACCGAGTCTTCAAAGTATTAAAAATGACATGATTTTTTTTAGTAATAGTTTGTGGTATACTTTTGATGTCTCGACCCAATAATAATGTATCTCAGCCATGTCTACAACTCATGTAAGACGCTGTGGTTTTTTGCAAAATCATGGTTCAGTTGAATGTAGTAATTTTGTTGAATGGTGTAAATCTGTTGAATGTTGTATTCACTATGAATATTGGAGGTTTCTAGTCTTTTATCGATATAATTTTGATGTATTATAAGTTCTGCTGTTTTGAGTCTGTTTGGACTAGAAATTTTGGTGCTCTTGCAGTAATTTGTAATCCCAATTTCTGCTGTACTGCATATGTTTTTTGCAAAATCATGATTCAGTTGAATGGTGTAAATGTGTTGAATGTTGTATTGACTATGAATATTGGAGGTTTTTAGCCTTTTCTCGATATAATTTTGTAGTATTATAATTTCTGCTGTCAGTCTATTTTGATTATATATTTTGGACACGTGCTGTTGCAGTTTGATGTGTACCCAATTTCAAACGTACTGCATCTGTTATTTGCAAATAAAGTGTAGAAGGCCGAAGTGCATCTACTAAGTACCCAATTGACATCAGGACACGTGCTCATGTGTACACAATTTTCTCCAACACGAATTTATGTAGAACATGAACATGTTGGCTAAGGACTAAATATCCTTTGACCAACTTTCCAAAAAAATACACATGCACCACCTACAAAATGCTATAATTTCCACCTCCCATATAAGTATTACCATAAATATTTAGATAATTTCAATAAATAAAAAACAAAATCGTACTTATACCCCCTCCAAATATTTTTTAATAACCTGAACAATTTCCATTAATAACTATTACAATATTCCATAATCTATTACATTATCTTTTACTCGTCTATCCAAAAACTGGTGTAAACCCAATAGCCTCCTCCTTCTATCCATATACATAATTACATCAAATTTCCATCAATAATCAACCCATGTCGAATGGTATTGCAAAAAAATAACCTTTTCCTATCGACATGGTATAATTACACCAATCAAAAAATAACCTTTTCCTAGCCACATGGTAAATCAAAAAACTGACAGTAATATTTGCCATAAGATGCAACCAATAGTTTAGCATTCCTAAAATTCTTCATTGTAACTAAAAAAACGCTCTATTTATCAACCATTTGCAAAATGGTATTGCCATGCTTGTGCTCCATCTCCACCCAGTGTGCTCTCGCTCCGCGACATCCAATCATAATATATCTGAGTTGATTAATATCCAACCATTAGCCTAATGTGAAGATGACTATCTGAAATGTAAAAAAGTATAGAAATCTTACACTTTCTTGAGTACCAAACATGGGATGATACTGCGAAAGTGTAATGCTGTCCATAACCTGTTAATAGAAAAACAATAATTTTTTTACAATTTTAATATTAACCAACCATTAAATTAAATTCATACAAAGGGCTCTTTCTGATACCTGCCCTTCTCCACAGTTGGTGCTATCTACTTCTGATGCCCCAAATAAATTCCTGCACGTGCTCATGGGAGCTGTATCTCCTTCATCTCGCTAGCAATAAAGTAAGGTTTAAATACTCACTAGAAATAAGTGAGACACATGAACAACAAAATGGTTAAAACATCCACCTGTTTGCGCTTTCCTCCCGCTTTTACTTTTTTCTGTTTGGCTTTAACCTTCCGCATATCTGTCTCCATCTTAGATGCTCTTTTAAGAGATGGGGGTCTCCCTTTCCCTCTGACAACAAGTGGACTCTTTACTCCTTGTGAATTTCCAACTGCAGCAGCTGTATCTAGTGTCGTAGCAAGTTCTAATTCTGTTTCTTGCAAAGATAAGGTTAGAAATTTTTCTTAATATGCCATTGGGGATATTATACATGAAAAAATAATAGAGGGATTTAAGTAGGTGAACCTTTTTCAGAGTTCATAGATAATGGGCTACGGTTCTGACGATATAGTCCAGTCATCTCATGTATTCTCTTCCGTGCATCTTCAAATTGCTCGTTAGATTCTACCGCATAGTCGATCATCTCATAACACATATTCAAAAGAATTGAATGTCTATTACCATTTGCCCTCTCATCCCCTGCATCGTAGCTACTTCGAATTAATGTGTATCTTCTCTTGATGTCCTTTCTCCATCGCTCTAAAATGTAACCTTCTGGCAAAGATTTTATACCGTTTGATTTGAATACAGCCAAAATATGCCTACATATTATCCCTCTCATCTGAAATAACCCACATGAACACTTTGCATTTCCAGTATCGACAGTAAATTCCACTGAATATGTTACCAGTTTTGTGAACTCCTGAATACGAACTTCATCTTCTACCAAATAAGATCTCATTACCCCATCCGATGTCTGTAGAGCTGGATCCAAATCAAGCACACCAATTACTTGCTGTTGAACTTCTTTAAATTTGGCATTGGTGTACAGCTCTTGAAACTTCTTTTCAATTGGGGATCTAGATACGCAGGGAATGGTGCCGCTAAATGACTGGAATTCTGCCTGACATTCATTTTCAATTTTCTTCTTCAACGCATTGTCAAATTGATCAACAAACTCCTTCAAATTTGTCTTTGAATGTACATAACCGTCAAAAAAGGCGTTCATACTCTCGCTCCGCTGGGTAGTACTCATTCCAGCCCAAAAGTGCTCTTTCAGGAAAACTGGTACCCAATGCTCGCGCTCGGAGTATATACTTTTCAACCAAGCATTCTCATCTAAGTGGTATGTGTTAATAAACTGGGACCAACTTTTTTCAAACTCGGCAATAGTTTGTGTGTCGTACACACATTTCATCAGCTCAGTTTTTAGGCCACTTTTGTATGCAGCATATGAACTCAACTTCTCGGGAACTTTCTTGAGTATATGCCATAAGCAAAATCGATGTCGAGTTTCTGGAAATACGATCGCAATAGCATTTTTCATTGCTCTGTCCTGATCAGTAATAATAGCCTTTGGAGCTATTCCGTCCATACATTGCAACCAAGTTTGGAACAGCCATGTAAAAGTCTCTGTGTCCTCACTGGAAATCAACCCCGCTCCCAAAAGAATCGACTGCCCGTGGTGATTTACACCAACAAATGGTGCAAACGGCATCCCATACCTATTAGTAAGGTACGTGGTGTAGAATGTGACGACATCACCAAAATACTTATACGCAGCCCGACTATGTGGATCTGCTCAGAAAACATTTCTTAACCTCCCATCATCGTCTAAATCCATCAAAGCAAAAAAACCGTTATTCTTGTACTGCATCCTCATAAAATAATCACGAAGTGCTCCAGCACCACCTGCACCAAGTCGTAGATGACGGGCTTTGTCGATGTAATTGCGACAATCCTTTTCCAAAAATGGCAGGTTCTCGAAGCCACCTGCTCCAACTACAAGAGATCCGTAACTCTTGTTCAGCCGAATACCAGCTAAGTCGTTTGTGTCAAGGACTCTTTTAACAGTCTCATTCACTTCTCTGTTACATCGAAAGAAGCGGGATTTCTGAGGGCTAATTACATGATTATGTGAGTTATTCACTGTTGTCAACCGCATCTTTCTCTCGACTTTTAAGGCATTAATCCTTGCCTTACAGTCCGTCTTTCCCGTCGGATGTGGGTTGGCGATATTGGAACTCTTAATCCGAGCCTTCCCTCCCCGTGCACAACCGAGGGTGACATATCTGACACTTTGATCCTCTGACCTCTCACTCCTTTGTGTCATCACCCCAAACCCGCAATTTTTAGCATACTGCTTATAATAGACTATCAAATCTTCAAACGAATTGAACTCCATCCCCGGCTTTGGCTCCTCAATGATATCATTACAATCCGAAGATGGCAACACATGTGGTGACGATGGAGTGCCATCGTCATATACCAGTTCATCTAGTCTATCCAACAGATCTTCACCATCAACTCTTGTGGAAGTGCATTGCTCTTCAGTGTCTAAACAATCCGTTAAGGGAGATGCGTGTTCAGGTTCATTTCCCATGGCCTGTACAAGTTGATCACTATTATGTCCACATGTTGAAAAGGCAATTGGTAATCGCATAATAAATTAAAAAGGAAAAAAATTAAGAGTTTATAGGAATGGCATGATAAATTGTTTAAAAATCACCTGCTTGGGTCCCATTAAAAAACACATTAAATAAATTGATGAATTCTTTTGGAGGTAATTGCATATAAATAATCTAACTATTGAGTAATAATATTTTAAATTTTGAAACTATTACCTAATTTCTCTTTTCTAGCTACCTACACTTTTTGGCTCAACCATTAAATATTTTAATATACTAGATACGTGCAACTCGCAGTAGCACGATATTATTACTTGAATATATTGTTAAATGATAGTTTGATTTTTAAAGATTGTGAAAGCACGTGAAACTTCTCTCAATAATTTCACATACTTGCATTTGCTTTGATATTTTGTGAAATTACCATCTAAAGAGCTTATCATGAAGATTTATATTTTATCAAAGAAGTTAATCAATTTTAAAAGAATTGAAGCGGCGTTAAATTATAAAGGACTTATGCATCTCCATCCTGTTTAACTTGTTGAAACAGTTGTGTTGTAACATTTTTTTCCTCAATCGCATACCAAAGAGTTGCATAACAACTTCATTAAACCAAATACCAAAATACAAAACAGCCACTAATTAAAAATATCCAAATGAGTTAGTAATAAATTGAAAAATAAGTATTTCATTAACCAACAACCTGTTTGTAGGCAGAGTATATCTACATGAACTAGCATTTGTATTTGCGAGCTTATCAATCACATAATTATATTTCTACTCATCAATCTGCCCAAAAAAAAAAATTAATCAAACCAATATATATGGATGCTTGTAAAATATAATTAAACAAAATTATGTATGTAATTAATAGAGTAACAAGCTTCTTTATCATTTAAGATTTTCCAACCTAGTGAGCTTCAGTTTTTAAATTATTACAATTCCTCCCTACCATAATCAATGTAAATTATGTAAACAGCCATATTATATTCTATCAACATGCATGGAAAAACCAAGCTACACCAAATTCATGCTAATGCTACACGGGTATTTCATCCAATCAAATGCAAAATATGCCAAATTCATGCTAATGCTACACGAAACCAAGCCAGAACTGTAAACAACCAACACATATTGATCCTCTTGTGAAAACCATGGTTTACACCAATCCACTGCAGGCAGCCCGGTTTATGCAAATCCCCCGAAACAGAGCCAAATCAGAGTTTTTCATATACCATTTCATATAATCCAGTTCAAGACCCATGTTTATTTAAGCAGAAAAACACAAGTAACCAACACAACCAGAACCTGCCCGTGGTGGTGCCGACGGGGTAAAATCAGCTCAGTTGACCCACGAAACCAAAACCGACCCACGACACTCACCCAAGTCGCTGACCCGAACTGCTGGCCCACCTAGTTGACCCGAGGTTATGGCCCACGAAGCTGACCCAAACACAGCCCACGGAGTTGACCCAAACGGCTGACCCAAACGACGCGTGGGCTTGACCCACACAACGCAGACCGGGCCGAAATCAACTCACCCAAACCGGATGCCCAACCCAACGACTCCGTGCTACACCAACGAGGAACAACTGCAGGCAGATCGACGTGGATCTGTTGGGAATCCAAGAAGCCCGCTCGATGTAGCACAATGGTTCTACTGCTCGCAGTCGCACATCAGAAGCGGGAACGAAATGGTTTTTCAATATCATTTCTTCCGCTTTTTCATTCGGGTTTTCTTTTTTTATTTTTAATTTTTATTTATTTTATTATTTTATTATTATTTTAAAAACGACCACGTCAGCCGACTGCGTGCCGCTTACATTTGCCGAACTACTCTATAATTAAAGCATTTTTCGGAACAAGATACTTATAATATGAAAAGAAAAGTACCGTACAAGTAAGTACAACCAACATTGGAAGTCTCTTAAAAGTAGTTAGAATTCGTATATATACTTCCCACAGGCTGAAGGAAACCTTATAGCAGATTCTCCTGCTTAACCTAAAAGGTGACAATATGCATGCATATAATATTAGTGATCAGTGACTAAGACAGCAACTGCGACGGTCAATATAATTAGATAAATCTATTGAGCTTTATAATATGTTGTTTCAAAGAGTATAATTTTCTCAGTTTATTCCTTCCTTACTCCATGCAAAAGAAACAAAATTCTCCCACGTATAAACCTTTCTATTCTCCGCCACCTTCCTCCATATAAACACTCCAACAACAAAGACGACCTCTATTTCATTGATTTCTTGACCGGATAACAAAAATAGAAAAAGAAAATGCCTCCCAAACCGGCCAATCAGTCCCGACAGATAAAACGCCACCACACGCCACGGGAAATCGTCCACCGAGTCCGAGAAAGCCTCACTACCCGTGTCTCCAAGATGGTATGTGCCATTTTCTTGATGTTTCTATTGGTGCTCGGTTTGATCGCTTTCATTCTATGGCTTAGTCTGCGTCCACACCGCCCGAGATTCCATGTCGAAGAGTTTTCAGTTCCGGGTCTGGGCCAAGCAACCGCATTTGAGAACGCACAAATATCTTTCAACGTGACGATCCGGAACCCAAACGAACACATCGGCATCTACTACGATTCTATGGACGGGTCAGTTTACTATAAGGATCAGAAAATCGGGTCGAATCCGTTGTTGTTCCCGTTTTACCAGGAGCCGAAGAATACTACAGTGGTGGTAGACCTACTGAGTGGGGAGGCATTGACGGTGAATAGCCAGCGTTGGACAGAGTTCATGAATGATCGTGCGGCGGGAATGGTGGTGTTCCGTCTGCAAATAACCTCAATCATCCGTTTCAAGATCTCCAGGTGGAGTAGCAGGCACCATCGGGCCCACGCCAACTGTGAAGTTTCTGTGGGACCCGACGGGGAGATCTTGCCAACTTCTAGGGACAAGAGATGCCCCGTTTATTTCACTTGATCAGAGGCATCAATTCATTTTCCCTAATTTTTTTTTTCCCCTCATTATTTCCCTGTTTGAGTACTTTTAAGTTTCTCACATATTTCAGTCGGACATTGATTCTCCTACACGTGCATATAATATTCTTTTATCATAACCATAATAAGACTACATATGTATATATAGAAGCTTTCTATACATTAGTTTCCATTCACACAGACCATATATCTAATGTGATTTTTTTTTTTTGTCTTACATGACTTTTTTCATCTAGCCCCGCGTTCACCCCTCCTCTGCCCAGTGCCCCACGTCGCCCCTTCCCTTGGTAATACTCAAATTAAATCACAAAAAAAAGATGGGAGGATTTGTTGGAAACAAATCACTGCTAAAAGGGCCTCAAAGTCATCTTGTGAAGAGGCCACTCTGTAAAACTCAAGTTCAAACTAATGGAGATTTTGACTGTTATGAATACAGAGAGAGAGAGAGGGAGAGAGTTAAAACTTAATGTGGAGGGCTATTATGCCTTGATGTCTGATGATCTCTGCAGCCATAATACACCAAAGAAGGAGACCAAACTTGGTCTCGACTCTCAACACAGTACTTCAAAATATTTGTTGTGAGATTTCGGAAAAGGAAATCTCAATTGGGTCCTCTGCCTCGTACTACCAAACCTTCTAATGCTTCTATTTCCTTTCCTGGTAACTCCGTTCCGTTGTTAAGCTTTTCTTGAGAATCTGAAACTTCTTCTTTGAACCCTGTATCCCTACAGTTCTTCAGTGATCCACGTAACTCCTTGGATCACTCTGTTTCAGAGCTAAAAATTAAGTTCATTTTCATCTTCTCTCTGTTTTTGGTAACATAAGACTATCAAAACCGTCTTCACCCATTTGCAGTTAGGGCATAATCGATCGTTAGTTAAGAGGATGAATGAATGGGGGAGATGAAGGATTTTGGGGGAAATGATTCAGGACAAGATTTTGGGGGAAATCACGGAGAATAGCGAAAGAAGGGGAGCTGCAGAAAAGCTTAACCATTTGGGGTCTTGTTGGATGTGATTTTGTTGGACAGCTGCTGTGTTGCCGTAGGAATTTTCAACTAGTTTTTCATCTATTAGTCATTATCTTTCATCATTATCTCTTATGTAATATCAAAAATTAAAAATAAGTAAATAATAATGATTAAATAAATTTTTTAATATTATTTAATGTCACATTTTAATATAACATATAATCAAAACTAAAATTAGAATGATAGTAAATAGCACTTCTCATAAATGGAATTTTGATGGGCGCGACCTTTGTCGATGGATAAATAAATTATTTTATTTTATTTTTTATTTTTTAATAAATGGCCGAGCTTCCCCTTTTTCAAAGAATTATAATGATTTGCATAATCTAAAATTGTATTTAGCATTATTTTTATCATGTACTTTTTGTGTGCATAGAATTAAATTTGCCATAGCCGTTGTCGGACGAAAGGGTGTGCTGCCTTCCAGAGCAAGGCACCATATATGTTAATTTAAGCAGGTAGCCATACATGGTGAGGTTCTTCAACAATTGCTCTATTACAGCAAGTACAGTAATATATAAAAACGGATTATGGAACCAATTACTCATTCTTACAAAACTTGATTATGAAAGGGCATTGCTTTAGTTCTCAAAACAGACTTCATGCTTTTGATCAACACACCCATAAAAAAGAAAAAGAAAAAGCTAGTGATAGTGATCTTTGACTCTCTACTAAGTTATTTCAGAAACTTTTTTATCTTTTTCTTTTCATATGCTTTTAATGTTCATGTGGATGTTGGTTACATGTAAGATCCACGCGGAAAAGGTATCTTAAACGACTTCGGGACCAAGAAATCTTTATCCATATATATATATATATATATAATATATGTTGTTTATGATGAAAAAACTCAAAGAAACAGAATTAATTAATTCATGCCTATCTGTGAACTGATCCACGGGGCCTTAGAGGCTTGGCTTTCCACGAAAGACCAGCTAGCTAGCGTTATTAGAAAACAAAAAGAAACGAGTTTATCTTTGGAAAGAATATAGTCTGTTTGATATATGAGTGATGAACAAGAAATCACAGCTGCTTTTGTTCTTCATATATTTTTGATTTGTTTTATGGCACGAAAAGAAGTTTCAATCTCATACCAAAATCTGCCGAGTGCACTTATTAAGAGAAATGATTGTTAAAATTGTGAATGTGCAAGTGTTGTATAATCATTTTGAAGAAAGTGAATAAATACGAAATTTACATTAAAGAAATTAGTATTTTAAGAGCATTAGTATTAGACTCATCAAATTCATCTTCAAAATTTGACGAAAAGTATAAATTTTTCATAAATCCAAAATCTTCATATCTATAATTCCACATTGGATTAGCCATTAGATTCATCAAAATAATAATATAATATTATTTTTTTAATAATAATATTTTTAATTCTTTTTCTTCATATTTTGTAATTATATTAACCATATGGACATTAATAGTTTAATTTAATATTTAAATAATTGATTCCCAACTAATTTAGAATAAAATAAAATAAAACTATTACCTATTAAAATTAGAATAAAATATTAATTTGAATGTGAAATAGTAGACCTTTAAATGTGAAGGAAGAACAACAATTACTGTAGCTCAAAGCTTTCTAAATTCCTATTTGATGAATCTAATGTAGGTTCATTTTAAGTAAATTCATCAAAATTTAAAGATACATTAGCTTTTGATGAAGTCAATGCTAATGCTCTAATAGTAAAATCCACTCATTTTTAAAACGACTGTACTATACTTACATACTTTATAATTATATATAGCATTATTCATCGATCTCAAGCCCATGTAATATGAATTTAGCTTTACAACTCAAGACGAGACTATTTATATATATATAATAATAATAATAATAATAATAATAACAATAATAACAACAACAACAAGCCAGATTTCTAAGTCTAAAACAAACATAAAAAAATAACACCTAAGTTCCCAAAATGGAGGTCTTTGGTTCGACCACCTCCCTAAGTTATCCCACAAAAATAAAAATAAAAAGATCATAATAAAGAAATTTATAATAAATAGCTATGTTAAAATCAAAATAAACTAAAATATAAGTAACTGGCTACTTTCACTCCACCATTAACAGACAACAACATGAGAATTGTGGAAGTAGAGGGAGAGGATAACTCCTTAGAAGAATACATGAAACTAGTGGAACAAGTGGAAGAAGGGGAAGTTTGAAAGGTGGGAAGCAGCCCTGATCTAAATACTGGAACGGTTGTGGTGGAAGATTTCAAAAGTGATAAGGAAGACGATGCAGTGATTTGCAGAAATAGCTTTGCAATTTTGTCAAAAGATGAAATAGAAATTTTAAAGGAAACTCAAAAGGACTATCGCTCAGACCCAGGGACAATACCACAAAGTGAACAGGGAATACAAAACTCAGATGACATACTTGTGAGGAAATCTAGAAGGGCTAAAGCCCAACCAAAAAAACTGAACTTATGATTGAGAAAATTATAGTGTGGAACATAAGGGGGTTAGGCACATCGAAAAGAAGACTAAGGAAGATGGTGAGGAAATATGAGGTATCGGTCTTGGTTGTATTGGAGCCTTTCTAGGAGGACTCAAAGCTTCACAAATGGGCGGTAAGTCTGCTGTTTCCCAATTACTGCTCCAATGTAGAAGAATGAGGAAAGATGTGGGTTTGTTGGAAGGATGAAATAAATTTAGAAATAGTGGATGTAAACAAGCAGTCGATGACGGTAGTAGCTTCAGATCGGAGGGTAATTTATTGACTACTTTTGTATATGAAAAATGCTCCAAAGCTGAACGTAGAGAACTATGGGACCATCTGAAAGGTATGTCGAATACCACCGAAGCCTGGGTGGTGTTGAGGGATTTTAACATAATTCGTTATGACATGGAAAGAGTTGGGGGTAGGCCTAGACCCCCTTCGGCAATGGAAGAGTTTAACGAGTGTATCAACTGCTGCGGTCTAATGGATTTACCATTAGTTGGGAGACAACTATCTTGGTGTAATGGGCAGCAGGGATTATCAAGAAGCTAGGCAAAGCTTGACCGAATACTAATAAATTCTAATTTTGGCCGCATGCATGGGCAAGCCACTGCAAGATTACTAAGCAGAAGAACCTCGGACCACTCACCGATTTTATTAAACCTTACGTCGGAGGATGGAAGGTACGGACTGGCGCCTTTCCATTTTCAGAATATGTGGATCTCACATGATGGATTCTTAGAGATGTACATAATTCTTGGAATGAACCGATGAGGTGGGAGTCAGGTTTACTCAAACTGGCTGGGAAGTTAAAAAGGTTGAAACAGAAATTGAGGCATTGGAATAGAGAGGTTTTTGGTCGAGTAGATGTAATAATCAAAGAACTGGAAGAGAGGGAAGAAACCTATGAGGAGGCACTAAAGGTAAAATACTCGGAGGAAATTGAGCAAGAGTTTCTTATCACTAAGGCGGAATTGGAACTTTGGTATAAAAGGGAAGACATGAGACTTGCCCAACAAGCAAAAAAAATCTGGTTAGAGAAAGGCGATAAAAACACAAAATATTTTCATGCAGTAATGGCTCAACGCAGAAGGAATGCATGTGTCAAAAGCATGAACTTGCCAGACGGGTCAGTGTTGGGAACAATGGAATTAGTACATGAGGGGGCGGTCAAGCACTTTGAGGATTTCCTTTCAAAAGAAGAAGACATAGAACTACCATGCTTGAATGACTTGATTCAACCTGCTGTGTCGGAAAGCATGATACAAAAACAGAGAACAGAACCAACAGAGAAGGATATATTTGAAGCTTTTGCATTTATAAGTGACGATAGTAGCCCAGGACCTGATGGTTTCGGATCTGCTTTCTACGTATCATGCTGGAACATTGTCAAGGAAGATGTGAAGGATGCTATGAAAGAATTCTACTCAGGTCAAACCTTCCCAAGCTCTTATTCCGCATCTTTTTTAGTTCTTATCCCGAAAATTAAAAATTCCCAGAGTTATGACAGCTTCCGTCCCCTAAACTTGTGTAACGTGATTTACAAAGTGTTTTCCAAAATTTTAGTGGATAAACTGTCCTTGGTACTCAGTGATGTAATATCGTCGAAACAAGGGGCCTTTGTGAAAGGAAGAAATATCCTGGAAAACATCACACTCACGCAGGAGATGGTAAAGCTACTACACCGAAAGGCTAGAGGAGGAAACATCTTGATGAAAATAGACATGAGTAAGGCATACGATAGGGTGGATTGGAGATTCTTGGATCATACTCTAAGATCATTTGGATTACCAGAATTCTTTTGTAGGCTGGTTAAAAATTGCATGACATCGCCGTCTTTCTTTATTATGATGTGCGGAACTTACAAAGGTTATTTCAAGGCAAAAAGGAGGTTACGTCAGGGGGACCCTCTATCCCCCTTTTTGTTTATCATCTTGGAAGAGGTATTTTCAAGATTGCTCAAGAGAAAGGTGATGGAGAAGAAGATCGTGACTTTTTCTCAGCCTAGTGGAACTCCTCCAATAACACACTTACTATTTGCTGATGACATTATGGTGTTTGCCAATGCAAGCAAGGGATCCACACGCGCCCTAATGGAGGTGATTAAGACTTATGAAAATTGGACTGGACAGAGGGTTAATCATAAAAATTAGCAATTTACTTCTCTAAGCAATTGAAAATAAGAGGGAGGGGAGAGATCTTGATAGAAACTAGTTTTAAGGAGGGGCACTTCCCGTTCTAGTATTTGGGGGTCCTAATTGTCGAGGGCAAACTGAAAACTAGAAATTTTGACTCGATGATTTTGAATATTGAGAAGAAACTTTCAGGTTGGAAAAGTAGACTGGTATCACAAGGGGGTAGATTAATTCTTATGAGACACGTACCTTCCAACATGCCTCTTTACTTACTCTCAGCACTACATATGCCAAAATTAGTGATCCGAAAGGTGCATAGCCTCTTTGCAAATTTTTTCTAGGGTGAACATGGGAGTAAGTGATGACTTGCAAAATTTCATGTTGCAGATTTACAATTTCGCTCGAGCGGAGGCTTTTGGCCGCTCGAGCGAACTCAGGCAGATTCAAACGCTTGACTTCCGCTCGACAGTGAGCTCGAGCGGGATGCGGGAAAACAAGTTCGCTCGAGCAGAGACATTGGCCGCTCGAGCGAAATCAGGCAGAGTTGAACGCTCGAGGTGTGCTCGACAAGTCGCTCAAGCGAAGTTAGGCAGAGTCGACCGCTCGATGTTCGCTCGACACCCCGCTCGAGCGAATATCGTATTTTGACAGATCTAGGATTTTCCGCCGTCACACCATATAAAAGTGATTTTTCACTTTATGGCTGAACCTTTTGACTGGAGAACACATTTTGGGAGAAAAAAACACATCTAGAAGGATTCAAATCATCCATTTTGAAGAGGGAATTCCATATATTGCACGTACGTTGGAATCAAACACGAGCACAGACGGGAGAAAAACCTTGAATCATTTCCTTGAGTTTTTGACGACGAGTTGCGGCTGCAAGGAGTATTTTTCAACGTTTATTTTCTTCCATTATTCTTAGAACAATTATGGTGAATTCGTTTATGTTGAATTCTATTTCTAGTATGAGCTAAACTTTCGTTTTTCTAGGAAAACAATGTAATCTAATTCCGAACTATGCTTGATTGTCTATGCCAATTTAAGGCAATTCTCTCTTTGTTTATCTGATTTATTCTGAGTTTATTGCTTCTAATTAACTGGCCATTGATTAAATGATTTTTAATCTTGTGATTTGCTATCGAAAGAGGGAATCATAGGGTAGATCTTGAATATTTCAGCATAGGTAAGTATAGAGATTGAAAGACTTGTATGAACCTATGTAGTAGATAAATCATTGGTCTTATTGTGTTCTTGATTATTTAATTTGCATATTCTTGTGTGAATTGATGAACAAGATTAATTTTCAATTGACTATTGAAAGAGGCTTTTGGATGAATTAGAGATTTGCTAATAGACAAAAAGAATTAAATTAAATTAGCTGGATGAGAAAAGCATAGTGAAGAATTAGGTGAAATCGATTTCCTAGAAGTTTTCTTTCCCATTAATCTGATTTTCAAACGTTTGTTTTATTTCATTTGCGTATTTCTCTTTGAGTCAATTTTAGTTTAAATTGCAACTACAAAAATCTTAGTGATTCCTCTAGATAAAATTGAGATTAGTACAATTTTGGTATTTGGCATAAGTAAGATACCAATCCCTGAGGACGATACTTTTCTTACCACTTTTATTATAAAACTACGATACTGTGCACTTGCAGTTTTGCACCGATCAGTAAGAGTAAAAGAAAATGAAGGGCCTGGAGGAAGCTTTATGGCCCAGAGGATGAGGGTGGTATAGGTATGAGAGATGTTGAGGATGTGCAAAAATCTTTATTCATGAAATTTGGATGGAATATTCTAACCCAACAGTCCCTATGGCTAGTTTTTTTAAAGCCAAGTATTTGAAAAATGGACTCATAGAAGGAAGACCAGAGAACAAGCTAGTGTCGATGTTCTGGAGAAAAGTAAAGGAGGGACTTAAAGATACTCTTGCTAAATCAAGGTGGAAGGTACGAGAAGGAAACATCTCACTTTGGTTTAATAACTTCCTAAATGGGGGACCTCTGTCTTAAACGATGCCATAGATGGAAGAGCCAAACACTAGACTGAAAGACTTACTTGACAAGGACAGATGGGAAGATGAGAGGGTACAAAGACTGTTGGGTAGTTAGACAGTAAATGAAGTAATAGAGATAGTTGGAAAATTAAAAAAAGGCAAGGATATTCTAGTGTGGTTACCGGAGAAAAGTGGAACTTTTTCCACAAAATCAGCCTGGAATGAAGTGAGACTAAAGAGGCCGAAGTTTGAATGGGCTAAATGGGTCTGGCACAAACTACTCCCTAAAAAGATAGCTATATGCGTGTGGAGGGCAGCCTTTAATTGGCTAAGTGTAGATGAATAAATATGTAAAATTGGAATATCAATTGCCTCGGCCTGCAACTGCTGCAAGGAACAAAAGATTGAAGACTTACAACACTTACTCGGCAAAGGACAATTAGCTATAAGCATCTGGAAAAAGGCATCAACTGAGATGGGAGTCCCATTCCATACACAACAGAGTTGGAAAAAAAGAGTACAAATTTGGTTTAACAGGGCATCACGCAAAACCCAGCTTGGTTATTTACTGGGATTAACTCCCTGCTTAGTAATCTGGAAGCTATGGAATTGGCGCTGCGCAGTTAGGATGGGGGGGAAAACTGAAAGCATCTTGGAGGTATGGGACTCAATTGAATACTGGATAGGGTCAATAGCCAATAGAATCAACAATGTATGAAAATTGACCAACTAGGATGCCAACTTGTTGAGAAATATAGGGATGCGAACACTGGCAGTAAAGAAGAAAAAGGTGATGGTTATTAGATGGAGGAAGCCGAAACCTGGTAGACTAAAGTTAAATGTGGATGGAAGTAGTCTCGGCAACCCAGGACCTGCTGGTGGGGGTGGAATTCTGAGGGACAATGGGGGAAAATTACTATTTGGTTTCTCAAAACATTTTGGGGCCGTTTCAAGCATGGAAGCTGAACTAAGGGGTGTACTGGAAGGGGTTAAACAATGTCATCAAATGGGATACACAGCAGTAGACTGATGACATTGAATGTGATTCTTTAGTAGTCGTAAATTGGTTCCGAAACAACAAATGTACAGCTTGGTACCTTTGGGACTACTGGGAGCAACTGCAGTCTCTATTATAAAACTTTGTTTTTACAATTACACACCACTACAGAGAAGGCAATCAAGTGGCAAATTCTTTGGTTAGAAGGGGTGCTCTGTGTGAGTCCTGTTTATTCTCTGAGTGGTCGCAGCTTTCAAGGATGACAAGAGGGCTGGTGAGATTAGATTCAATGGGGACAGCTTACATTAGATACAAATGAAAGTGTACATTTTTTTTTTTTTTGGATAGCCTTTGGTAGGTCAGTAGGTATATTTTTTGTGTAAAGGTTTTCTTCCGTCACAAGTGAGGGTTTCAATATAGTTGTTAGAGGTTTTGCCCTCCTTTTAAAAATAAAAAAAATAAAAAAAAGTAACTGGCTACTTTCTTATAACTCTCCAGACCTAAAGGTATTTTTTTAAGCAAGCATAATTTTATAAAAGGAGTTAAAGATGCTTGTTACGATTAGTGATCGAAGAATAACAAATAATATAAAAAATAGCAAAGTGAGATGAAAGTTTTTATTTTATATTATCAGAATTTTTTTCCTTGTGAGATGGATAATCCAACAATCGATATTGAAGCCCTGTTTAGCCCATGTTTGGATGTAAAATAAGATAAAAATATGTGAGAAATGTTTGTGAATAATTGATCAAAGATGAGTTTGAAATTAGTCTTTAAGATTTTTGATAAATAGTAAAATTAAAAATAAATAATTTTAAATTAGTTAAAATTACTGTTTAAAAAGAAACTCTAAATTTGGTGACATTCGTGGCTGTCACTGTTCTGGCCTCCAATGGCAGTCCAAGTTGGGCCGTCGGTGGTATTCGACACTGTCGACGACCTAGATCGAGCTGCCCATAAGTGGCCAGCAAGCTTCTAGCCACCATGTTGTAGTCCAAAATAAAATAGAGATATTGAATTTAAACTCTGATTTTACACTCCACTCTATTTAATTAAATATTTTACATATTATACTCATTTATCAAATATAATTATTAAATAATTAAAAAATGTAATTTAAATAATTAAACTCTCTCTCTTTTTATAACTTTAAACTTTTGATAGAAGGGACAAGTGATGGTTTGTCTCGGACTACAAAGCTGTGTGTGTGTAATCTAGTTAAAAGCGTGGTCTTCTGTGCTGCACACCACGGAAAAAACACATCGTTAAAGTTAAATAATACTTCTTTGCGAAGAAAAAAACACATCGTTAAAGTTAAATAATACTTCTTTGCGAAGAAAAAGCTATTCATATTGCTCAAATAGAGTGAGCACCTAAAAGGTATTTGAAAGGGATGAAGAGAAATCAATTTCTATCTTTTCCGACTTTTAATTTCTTTTGATCATTCTTTCATATGCTTTTAATGTTTCCACGCTGCCGCTGGTCACTAAAAATAGATAAATATATATATATATTATCATTTATGGGGATAACTATATATAAGAACCATTTTTGAAACTGTCCCTCCATAAAACAAAAGTAAAATTGGTTTCGGCTAAGAAATCAATCAATCCCACCATCATTGGTCCAGTGCACTTGTGGTTGTGGAGCTTAAGAGCCAATACATGATGCGCATGCTCTTCGTAAAGCAGACTTATGCTTTTAATGTTTATGTGGATGTTGGTTACATGTAAGATCCACGCGGAAAAGGTATCTTAAACGACTTCGGGACCAAGAAATCTTTATCCATATATATATATATGTATGTATGTTGTTTATGATGAAAAAGCCCAAAGAAACAGAATTAATTAATTCATGCCTATCTGTGAACTGATCCACGGGGCCTTAGAGGCTTGGCTTTCCACGAAAGACCAGCTAGCTAGCGTTATTAGAAAACAAAAAGAAACGAGTTTATCTTTGGAAAGAATATAGTCTGTTTGATATATGAGTGATGAACAAGAAATCACAGCTGCTTTTGTTCTTCATATATTTTTGATTTGTTTTATGGCACGAGAAGAAGTTTAAATCCCATACCACAATCAGCCGAGTGCACTTATTAAGAGATATGATTGTTACAATTGTGAGTGAGCAAGTGTTGTATAATTATTTTAAATAAAGTGAACAAATACAAAATTTGCATGAAAAAATTAGTATTTTAATAGTAAAATCTATTTTTTTCAAAACGGTTATACGATACTTACATATTCAACAACTATATGTAGTTTACTCGTCCATCTCAAACCCATGCAAGATGAATTTAGCTTTACAACTCAAGACGAGACCATTTATATATATATATATATATATATTTATTTATTATAATAATAATAATAATAATAAGCCACGATTTCCAAGTCTAAAACAAACATAAAATAATAACACCAAAGTTTCCAAAATGGATGTCTTTGGTTCGACCCCTACCTAAGTTATACCAAAACCCAAAAAAAAAAAA